>JASDDO010000012.1:230533033-231081835 GCA_030015575.1 Agapanthus africanus
ATACAAGGTGATATTCGCCAACTACTTTGGCTGCAATATTTGCACCGTTCCCTACTTGAACGGAATGATCACCTTTTCCCAGTTCTCTACCTTTACGTAGCCCATGTAATAATTTACATATGTGGGATCCTGATCCGGTATCTAATACCCAGGACGTAGGGTGAACTGAGAAACAGTTCTCAATAACTAACACACCTGAAGAAGATGCATCAACATGCATGTTCTTTTGGGCTGCTTGAGAATCTAGATATTCTTCTATTCCCTGTTCAGTCTTATAACTCTTATAAGAAAGAACGGGTCCAACGTTCCCCTGCTCAGTATAATAAGCGGGTTCAGTCAATACATCCATATTATTATCTTGGTTATGGCCTGACATGGTCGCTACATGGAGAGAGAGAGAGAAGAAAACACTTTAGCGTATGCTCTTGCAAGATTAGATTGGTTATTATCTTATCTAATCAGGATGTCTCCCACTGTTTTTATCAAATCTACCTTCAAACCCTAAAAGGTAAGATTAGCTAGGATTAATTACACCCTACAATTTCGTCAATCTTTCAGCCAGATCAGTGTCGGTACTTTGAGGGAGTTTCCCCGTGCTTTCGCACGGACCTAATTAAAGTAAACCTCATTTTCCCAGAGGTGTAACCCCGTTAACACTTTTCTAGACACCTACTTGATCGACTAATTGTCCTGTGTAATACTCTCCCAGGAGTAACTCTTACTCGCAGTGGGTATCGGAATCCAACTATCTCATAGAAGGTATGCAATCTCATTGCAAATTTCAACACTTGAAATTCCCGATAATGTTTTTACCCCTAGGGTCCCATGACCTTGACGAAGGCCAAACTATCCATAGGGCGCTAGTCAAGTTCAACCCGTTCATTTCTTGATTGGATTAAACCCACCCGTACGACCCTTGACGAAGGCCAAACTACGCCGTACGAATACCCTAATCCAATCGCATCGTATGCTAGCGGATAAGTACTAGTTAGCTACCGTACACTACGCCTTGACGAAGGCCAAACTACCGTAGCACGAATACTAAGTAGTATTTATCTGAAATGACGGAGGGCTATGCAGGTTTTTAGAAAAACCCTGAGCGTAATGAACTTGATATCGTCGTAGAATCATGTGTTTTTGAAAAGGAGTGTTTTTGAGGCTTTTCTTAGTTTCGCTAAAGGGGTCACTCCCGGTGAAGGGATCGTCGGCCCTTTCCTCATCGAATAAGGTGCAGGATATACCGCGGTGCAAAGCAAAACACTAAAAGCATTCAAAAGACAAACCGCGTTTTGTAGCATCTGCCAGTTTCGCTAAAGAGGTCACTCCCGGTGAAGGGATCTCGGCTCTTTCCCCATCGAATAAGGTGCAGGATATATCATATATATTACTGTGCAAAGCAAAACTGTAGCTACCCTTTTTATAAAGTTTTGATTCTACAACATCTTTAGGTTTCTTTTCTTTTTATTAATCTCATTAATAAAATCCCATCAGCTTATGCTTCCTAAGCATCACAGATAAATACGACGTACACTTATGCTATCTACATTCGCCTCGATGTCCCCTCGTGCACCGTTAGGTTAGGTAACTAACGACAGAGCAGGGCAGGGCTAGTACGGGTGTAAAACATAAGTAACATCTATATAATATATCATATATACTATATACTGTATCCATCAGAACATATCAAATGATCACATCACAGATATCGCAGCAGAAACATAGATATAATGTGGGATATACTAGGACGTCCGTATTTAGTATTTAGCCAACAATAGAAAATACGGATTCCACAGTCGCGATGAATAGCCAAGCCCACACCCTGGACCCCTACGAGAGCAGCAAGCGACCCTACCAATTTTGGAGTTTAGGAGACCCGGTCTTGACTCCTCGAGATGGACTCCCACTGAACCCCAGAACCCGGTCACCTGTGCTCCCCTCCTTGGGTCCATCCTAATGCGGAAAAGTAAATAATATACAACACTGGT
Source organism: Agapanthus africanus (assembly GCA_030015575.1). Lineage (NCBI taxonomy): Eukaryota > Viridiplantae > Streptophyta > Magnoliopsida > Asparagales > Amaryllidaceae > Agapanthus > Agapanthus africanus. Next base: position 230,535,019 of record JASDDO010000012.1, read on the forward strand.
GGCATCAACCTCAACCTGGAAGTGCCCCAAATAAAAGAATATTACATTACATTTGAATTTACATGAATGAAAATATAAAACTCTCATCTCACATAAAACCCCCGGCTATTCAATCGTGACAATCCTGCACATCATATCTGAGCAACACATAATATCTCATATCATCAACGTAAGTAAATATGCATACACCGATCGTCGTCGATGTATAGCAACGACAACCGACAATACAACTACATACTACACTTACGGTCATAGAAAAGAAATTGTAAAACTACAATATTTGGAATCCACAATCACTTTAGACATCGTAAATCTGAAATAACACATACTTCGCATTTCATGCCTAACACAATGAATTCCACATATTGTATCACATTCCAGATAAATTGACAGTATTAAACTTTTCGAACAGATAATCAAATACCCAGAATTTCCCAAACAGCTCAACACTTGAGCGGAGTTTAAATAATCCCAGAATATGTCACAGTACCAGTGATCCAGCCGTAGAAGGGTCAAGCCAACGCTTCACATGTGGCACGCCGTACTGTCCCAAACCCGAAGGTTCAAAAGGCAGCTCAAGACGGTCACATAATCGAGTTAAGGTTTGTTGTCTTCTAAAGGGTCCACCGCTTAACTTGTACAATTTTTCCGAAAGATTTAAACCCAATAAAAATTCAACACTTGAAAGTTTGCCGTTCCGGGATAAAGTGGGTTAATGATATCCGTTCAAATAGTTTAACAGTTTCTAAATATCCGGAAATAAAAACGAATTTAAATATTCCGATCGAATCTACTATTACAAAACAAACCCTAGATTACTCAACCTTTGAGTCAATATAAAAATACCAGAAACTATAAAAGCACAAATAAAGAATTACTGTGGGAAAAAAAATGTCCAATCAAACAATAAGGCCGCGGAACAGCCGCCCAAGCAGGCAATGGCCGCGATTCCGTGGTCGTTTGTACGGATCGCTGTCTCGAATTTCACAGTTATTCTTATTTTTATCTGCTGTATTTTTCAGGTATTTTTAATTCAGAAACAATCCATATTTTAAAAAATTTCCAGAGAGGGGGTTATTTTCATCGGTTCGGGTTCGATCGGAGTTTTAACTCCGTTAACACATCGCCTAATGCTCTAGGTAGGCTCTGATACCACTGTAGGGTTCCTTTGCACACTAGTGAAGGTTCATAGAGCATAAAAAATGCCCGAATAAAATTCTACATGTGCCGAACAACCCAAAGACGAGATCTTTGCTAGATTATTAAGGTTTAGCATGCAAGATAACATCTTTTGTCTAAATGTGAGGGATTACAACCTTTGTAGTCCGCTCCTTTGCTTCACAAGCTCCGAGTAGAAGTCCCTTCGCCGCGATCCATGATCTCCCGGACTCAAGAGAGGCTCCACGACTCAAACGATCCATGCTAGCTTGAAGTGTTCCGATTCTCCGATGATCTACGTCGAAGTTGCTTTAACCCAATCTTTCTCACTCTAAAGAGATGAACACCCTAATCTAATGGGCTAGATTAGATGAGGATGAGGGAGTAGTAATTATGCTTTCTTTTTATTCACTTTCTCACAAGAAATCATCACACAAGAATTAACTAGTAAGCATTTTCTTTTAGAACTCAAGAGAGAAGAAGATGATAATGGAAAAGATAATCCTTTTGTGATGAATAGAAAAGAAATCTATATGATTGATATATCAACCATGGTCAAGGATGAGTGGCTAAGAAGTTGTAGAGAATAAACTAGAGTTAGGGTTTGGTTAGGTTAAGGATAAGTATCAACCATACAAAAGGAAAAGCTTCTAGAATGTGCAAGAAGAAGCTAACCCTAATCAAACCCTAATCCCATTTAATCATCCTTAAACATGTTTAATAATAAATCATATCATGTCACAATAATATATATCACATATATATTATATATTTGCAACAAAAGAAAATAATACATTTAACATATATCGCATATATATCAATGTATTAATCCAGTGAGAAAATGAAATAATAAAGTGAGCCAATATTAGATAATGTAATATAATATATCATATATATTATTATACATTAAATCATCGAATCAACACTTGATCCAACGATCCGGCTATATCGAATATAACCGGCTAATATATCATGTACCGATTCATCGAATCAACACTTGATCCGATGTCCCGATTCATATCAAAATATCTCGAGAATATAATACGGTATCTCATATCGCATTATCCTCGGTCCTGCACATATCACATATGTGCCTCTACTCCGTTTCGCCTGAGCCAAGAAACCTCTGTGTATGACTCTAAAGAATCGTCAATACGCCGGTAGCAGGTGATGATCATATCAAACACCCATAAGCAGCAAGCGGTCAGCTAAACGTAACAGCCACCTAGGTATTGAGCGATCAGAAGATCAACAAGCTAGCCTGTGCGTTCTCCTGTGAATCCAATCAGTAGCACTCCCGTACAGTCCGGTCTGTTCTTCTGATATGTCGCATATCAAGTCTAGGGGTGGTAAACGTCAGACCCCAGTAACCGATAAGTCGTGTCGATGTGAGGCTCATAACAGGTCGAGAAACTACTAGTAACACTTACCAGTAAATCTCTATATCAGCCCTGGCCAGGGACTTCCAGTTATAGCCAATCGAACACAGCACAACATCAACTCCCTATACCGGGAGAGAAGAATCCCCTCCTATCGCTCATTGCCTCCATGTGATTCGGGACTGTACCCAAAAGCCACCATTTTGCACGCCCTCTTGGACGTGGTAAGGTGGAAATCAAAGCGCAGTGGGAATCACACAAGACTCTATGACGATCTCGGGTCTTCAGACTACCCTGTACCAGTGTCACTGGAGAACTCCCATCTGACGTGTGGTATATCACCAACTGGGAGTTCTCGGCGAGTCCGTCCAGTGTACCCTGTCTCCACTGAGCACCCGTACATCATCCTTGATGTCAAACACCGATGGATATGGGATCATCCATCGCCCATCATATGGGTCAAGATGCGTATACGCTAGTCTACTCTGGTGTATCGATGCCCTGTCTCGATATACCCTCGACTAGGAACATTTATAGGATGTACTCATCGACTACAGTGGCCCCACTAGTATGATCTCATCATAATCCAAGTAGTCGAGTACAGATCCTAAGGTCTTTATCAACATGTGAGAGAAAGACTGTAAACCAATATAAGTCAACATGTTAAGATAAAGTGAAACCAAATAGCATACTATCATGACGAGCAAGAAAGTCCTCTCTGTATATATCTAAGCATCCATAATAATATACATCAAATGTACAACAATGGCCTTTAGGGCATATACATAACTAACAGTAGAGAATGAGTAGAACACTTTGTCTCACTTCGTCCAAAGCCATGGACGAACGGTTAATGAAGTTTCCATTTGGAATCGGGTGATGGAAAAATGAGCTATATGAAATTACATGAAGCAAAACTATCATAATCTTTTTCCCAAAATCAACCACATCTTAAGGGGAGGGGGCCGGCCAATATATGAAGAAGAGAGGGTGAGTGTAGGAGCAAGGGAGGTGACCACAAAAGAATAATATCAAGAAGAAATATCCTAAGGTTAACAAGAAACATTAATGCTAAAGGTGACTCACTAATGACACCATGCATAACAATAAATGCAAACCATGAGTCAAGAAACCTAGTCACCTCATCTAGAACCTTCCACACTCATGACTCACCTCAAGAAAAGATAAATCCGTATTTAACCGAATGTTAAAGACGGGTAATAGAAAACTGGAAACTGGCAACTTCCAAAAAGTGATCCCGAAACGAATTTCAGGATAACCCCGTAACAGTATAAACATACCCACATTTGTATTACGGCCGAATACAAATGCAACAGAGACAAAGATATTATATCTACACAGTATAATACTCGGATCCGGCTTAAACCAAATCCCACCGGTATTATTTGCCCGAAATATGACACGTGCGTAAACGCACGTGCATTTTCCGAACCTTGCCATAAAACCATACGGACTCTACAACGTTTCGCCCGAACTTGGGAAACTATCTGTAGGGAACTCTAATGACTCATCAACACACTGGCACTGGGTATAACCACTAGCACGTCAGAGGTACTAGCTGTACATAACGTTTGCCTATGTATTGATTGGAAGGGAAGCTGACGAGCGAACTCATCCAGAAATCCTACTGATCCTGACAGAGACAATATCCGTACAGTCCGGTCCGTTCGTCTAAGAGTATCGCATATCGAGTCTACGGGGGTGGATAAAGTCATACCCCTAAGAACGCGATAATTCATGTCGGCATGAAGCCCATCACCTCCTGAGAAACTACTGATCCAAATCAGTAATTCTCCACTACCCCGGCCGAGGATTTCTAGTGATGGCCATCCGTGCACTGTGCGACATCAACCCCCAATACCGGGAGAGACGAATCCCCGACGATCTGCTCACTGCCTCCATGTGGCTCGGGACTGTACCCAACTAAAACCTGTTAGCACGTCTCCTTTGAGCGTGGTAGGGTAGTAATAAAAGCACAGTGGGAACTCCCACGAGACAAATGACGATCTCAGGTCGACAGACTAACCTGTACACATGTCACCTGGGAACTGCTATCTGACGATATGTATAATACCAACTAGCATGTTCCCAGCAAGTCCTGTCCGGTATACTCATAACCTAATGAGCACCTGTATACATCTTAGATGATCCAACTGACACCAGTGGCTTGTGAGACCAGCCACCGCCCCTCGTCAGGGTCTCGACTGTACACACCAGTCAACTCTGGAGTATCGATGCCTTGTCTCGAAACTCCCACGACTAGGGACACTTTAAGGATGTGCTTATAGACCCCAGCCCCCACGTATATGATCGCCATCATACTGCTGGCAGTCAAGCAAGAATCCTATGGGCTCTATCATCATGCAATAGTGAACTAAAGCATGTATATGATGATAAAGACAAACCATATAGCAAACTATTATCTTGAGCAAGATTGTCATATCGGTATAGGTCATCCCTCAATCATTGCAATCACGTACCTGCGATCCAATAATTGACTTTGAGGGCACTATATACAACAATCTCCCACTTGCATTTGTAAGTCTACGTTAGCTCCCCGGCCGTCTACAAACGCCAAATGCGGAACAAAAACTTTTAAACTGGCGCTATCGTATACTTTACCCCGGATCTGCCATTATTGCTAAACTAACAAACTGTAAAGAGAGTAGAAAGGTTATACCGAACGTTCTGAGTCCTTCGTTCTTTAACCATCATCCCACGCTCTGTTGCGGCTACTCCGATCTCGTCGATCTCCGATCTCCTCGTCCAGGTGGCACCACGTCAACGATTCTTTAAACGGGCTCCCGCCTCTGACGCGAGGCAACTCGGTCGTCAAGTTTGCAAAAAGAGACGACCAAGATTGATGTAGAGAATGAGTAGAAGACTTTTTCTCGTTCCGTCCAAAGCTATGGACGAACGGTTAATGAAGTTGCCAATTGATTCGGGTGATGGAATGAAATGAGCAATGAAATTTCCATACACCCCAAAACTATCATAATCTTTTCACAAATGAATCTCAAGTGAGTGTGAGAGAGGGGGAAGGGGCCGGCCATATATATAAGAGTGGGGGGTGAGTGTAGGAGAGGGGGAGGTGACAATAAGGATAAATATCTAGTGTGAACACAAAGTGTGAACACAAGAAAATATCTAGTGTGAACACAAAGTGTGAACACAATCAACGATGAGTCACCCGCCACCTCATCATCCTAGTCACCATTTCTAGAACCTTCTAGAAGCATGACTCACCTTCATCCAAGAAAAGATAAATCTGTCTTTAACCGAATGTTAAAAGACGGCTGATAGAAAACTGAAACTGGCAACTTCCAAAAGTGATCCCGAAACGAATTTCAGGATAACCCCGTAACTTTATAAATATACCCGCATTTGTATTACAACCAAATACAAATGCAACTGAGACAAAGATATTATATCTACTCAATATAATACTCGGATCCGGCTTAAACCAAAGACGACCAGTATCATCTGCCCGAAATCTAACACGTGCGTAAACGCACGTGCATTTTCCGAACCCTGCCATAAAACCATACGGCCTCTACAACGTTTCGCCGGAACTTGGGAAACTGTCTGTGGGGGACTCTAATGACTCGTCAGTACCCTGGCAGTGGGTTTAACCACAAACCGTCAGCGGCACTAGCTATGCGTAACGGCTGCCCATGGACTGACCTCAAGGGAGGCCGATGAGCGAACTCATCCGGAAACCCTACTTAGCCTAACAGTGACAATGTATATACAGTCCGGTCCGTTCGTCTATGAGTATCGCATATCTGCTTAGGGGGCTAGTAACGTCAGACCCCCAATAGCAGTATAAGTCTTGTCGGAGTGTAGCCCAATAACACCCTGAGATACTACTGGAGTACCTACCAGTAAATCTCCTACCACGGCCGTGGGCTTTGTGTAATGGCTCTCCTAGACACAGCACGATCTCGCCCCCAATACCGGGAGAGACGAATCCCCTGCCGATCCGCTCACGTGCCTCCATATGGCTCGGGACTGTACCCAAAAGCTACCTGTTTGCACGACTCCTTTGAGCCGTGGTAGGGTAGAAATCAAAGCACAGTAGGAACTCACACGAGACAAATGACGACCTCAGGTCGATGAACTAACCTGTACACATGTCACCAGAGAACTGCTATCTGACAATAGGTATAGTACTAACTAGCAAATTCCCGGCGAGTCCTGTCCGGTGTACTCATAACCCAATGAGCACCTGTATACATCTTTGGTGATCCGACTGACACCAGTGGCTTGTGAGATCGGCCACCGCCCCTCGTCGGGGTCTCGACTGTATACACTAGTGTACTCCGGAGTATCGATGCCCTGTCTCGAAACTCCCACGACTAGTGACCACAATTAAGGATATGCATATAAACCACCCAACTCTCACGTATATGATCGCCATCATATTGTTGGTAGTAAAGCAAGATCCTAAGGGCTCTATCAAAGTGTAACATGTAATCAGTCACCTGAACATGTACACGACTGATAAAGGCAAACCAGATAGCAAACTATCATCTCGAGTAAGACTGTCCTCCCGGTATAGGTCCTCCGCAATCATTGCAATCACGTACCTGCGATCCAATAATTGACTCTGAGGGCACTATCACCAACAATCTCCCACTTGCACTCAAGGCTAATTATTGCGATGTCGACTACTCGCAGCCCGTGTGAAACCGAACATCCAACTCCTCTACTAATCAGTTTCACAAAGCCCGTTTGTAAAACTATTGTGTTCGAGAAATTGCCTCAGTGAGTGGATCCGCCTAGATGTTCCTTTCTATATCTCTCTAAATCTAAAGTTCGCGGAGAAAGCATCTCCCGAATTGAGTAATACCTGTCATAGAATATGTCTGGATATCTGATGGAACCCTGTTCATAAATGAACTCCAAATCCAAACTTCTTAGACTGTATCGATCACTGAACCTAATCAGTATCCGGCACCATGCCTCCCATAGTATCCTTTTGGATCACCTGTCCATAATACTGTCCCTTGTCAAAGGGAAAACTATAACTCTGACAATCACTCTGTCATCTATGTCACCTTTGAAGCCTGGAATGTTAATCGTCTCCCGAAGGAGGCTGCTGTCATCAAATCCGTAGAACATGTACTTATGTTCTAAAACTGCTTCCTTATGTTTCTCCAGGATTGGATTAATACAAACTTATTGCATCTAGTGCAAAAACAACATCTGGTGTGGTACTTGACATCTCATGATTGACTCAATTGCCTAAGCAAGTGATCTGCCAATCATGCACATCCCTCTCCCCTTTAGTCTGTAAGACACCTTTAGAGAGGGTGACTCCATCACCTGCAGGTACACCACCATGCCAGGAGTCATCTATTCTAAAAACCATTAGAATACTGTCAAAGTACCTACATTGGGAAACTACCCAAATCCAGATCTAAAACCATTGATCTAGAAACCAGAATGTCAAATATTATATCCATATCCTGTCTGGAGAAACAACTGTATGACGACTAAAGTACAACCGATCGTAGTATAGGAATTTTACTTCCTACTTTGTGTATGTCATCCAAATACCATGACATCACACCCTACTACCTTCTTAACAGATCCATCCCCTATTCTGATTGAAGTCAAACCCATGACTGTCACATCAAAAATAGATGATCTATCTCCGCTATAACTGCTCAAGTCTATAAATAGACATAAGCTACTTGCCTACTAAACTTCTGCTGCTCCCACTGACTACGACAACCCTCCTACCGGGTCTCATAGCCTGGAACAACAGTAGTGTCAAGTCTGGGTAGATAAGAACCTCCCTGTCACCGTCTTTGAGGCTACCGGAGTACCTCTCGGGTGTCTGAGGTTACCCACCATATCTGCGGAGTGGCTAATGGAATGTCAAACCTGATTGAATATATAGGTCCTATTAAATTTTCCGTAATCGTTCGCGGTTCTGGAATCACTTCCAGTTCTACCATACTCCCACTTCTGTTTTCTGAAAAAATCCATTTTACTAAAACTGTGGCGAGTCAAGAACAATATCATTATTGATCTTTCAGATGGTAAAATATCAACCCTCGTCATAGCCAGGGTCAACCCACAAATAGCCATTACAGAAACGTGCCATGAGTTATCCAGAGTCTGGTTTTAAGCATAAGCTGGACAACTCCCCGTACCTTAACATCTTTTAAGGTACGAACTATTCTATATCCAATATAGAAACTTTGGAACTTTATTTAATTGGAACCAGATTCAAATCATGCAGCTGTCTCCAGTGCATATCACCTTAATGGAAAGAGGCTAATCAGCATTACTCAACTTAGGAATCCATCTAATTATGAGTAACCTGAAAGAGAAACACGTTTCTCAAAACCATCACTATCAACTGAATACCAATCATAAGAATCTACATCTTCGATCTCTTTGAAGAATCCCGATACTTTTGACACCTGGTTCTCTACTTTATTCTTATACCCACAACTTCTCAAAACTTAGACCTTGTATTTCTATGAAACACTTGTCTAAAAACTAGAGAAGTCATAAGTAAACAGAACATAGTACGAGGACCTACCCCTTTGTCCTGATGGACACTTGGACAACATACAATACTCTGTATAAGTCCGCTGAGTTAAACAACTCAAAACCTGTGCGTCGTAGGTTGAAAACTGTACCCTGGCGATTTCCTCAAATATCACCAATTACAATGAATTCCGATATAATGAGGATAATCACCTAATTCCCAATAACTTACTCCCACTCATCATCTGTAAAACCATACAGATATGAGAATGAAACCTGGTAAACACATACCCTTGGAGTAAGTATCTAATCGGGAAAACAGTTTTTCCTTTAACAATGCACTGAAACATGAAAATGTTTCATAGGGGTATCCTTGTATTCATAGCAATGCCTCTTCCATAATCCAATTCATGACTATAACCGTATATTTCTTTGCCATCTCTCCAAATTCCTTTATTTGTCTTTAGTCATTACCTTCTGTACACCATCGTTAGGCTAAATGGTTTTCTTCCTTCCCTACCGTTCGGCACCAGCCTATGGTTTGGAAGAAGACTATCCAGTAAGCATAATAGGTGTACCCTCCTAAACCAAAGAGTACTCGCAACTTGAGAGAAGGTGATGATAAAAACAACTGAATAATACCTTATTCTTTTAAAGGTGAAATAGGAGTGGCGACGATGTACGCGGTTTGGTCGTGAATGATAACGGTCGCAATTTACTTTGCCCTCTTTCTAATCCCTTTATTTTATCTTTAGTTATTTCCTTCTGTACACCCTACTTAGGCTAATTGGTTTTCTTCATTCCCTACCTTTCGGCACCTGCCTATGGTTTGGAATAAGACTATCCAATAAGCGTAATAGGTGTACTCTCCTAAACTAAGGAGCCCTCGCAACCTGAGAGAAGGTGATAATAAAAGACAACTGAATAAACCAATTCTATTTCTCCTGAACCTTGATCCATCCTTGAAGAAGTCCCTTTGAGTTCGTATATAACCATACGATGGACCTATCCAATGGAAGTGGATGTCCGTAGTAATACGGGGTGTTCTGAGAAATGCAAAGGGTAAAAGAAGGAGTGGCAATGACTTATGCAACTCAGACAATCCAAAAGTCAGTATTTTAAAAAAAGTTCGGTTAACTTGGTCACTGAGTCATAGTCTAGGGTCGGTCAAAGGTCGCTGCCAAAGAGAGAGAGAAAAGAAACACTCTGCGTGCACTCTAACCTAGATCAGAATGGTTATCACGTTATCTAATCCGGAAAACTCCCACTGTCCTGTCAAATTCTCCTCCAAACCTGAAAGAAGAATCAATCGGGATCACCCGAAGAGTACACCAACTCATCAGTGGGAATCGGGATCCAACTCTCATTGCATGATAACGTGATGGAATGCATCCACGTTACTCATACTCCAGAAGGTATGCGCATACTTGGCAAGTTTCAGTTTCTTTAGAAACTCCCGATAAGATTTTTTCCCCATGCTCTTATAACCTTGGCTTTGGTCAAAATGTCATAAGTCACATGCCAAGTTCTACCCGTCACTATCTTGTCAATTTGAACCCACCCGCACATGCCCCTGGCTTTGGCCAAATGGCAGAACGACTGTCCCAAACCAACTCATCTATCTATGCAACAAATGAATACCCAGCAGCTACCAAACACTATGCCTTAACTTTGGCTAAAATGCATAGCTTGAATACTACTAAATACCCAAAAGAAGTGACGGAGGGCTACGGCTGGTTTTTGGCGAAAAACCTTTAATGTAACGAACTTGATATCGCTGAAGGAACCTGATAGCTTTTTAAAATATAGTGGCGAAAACTTTTTGCTAAAGAGGTCACTCCCGGTGAAGGGATCTCGGCTCTTTCCTCGTGGAATGAGGTGCAGGATATTCCACTGAATACCGCGATGCAAAGCAACTTGTAATCGACTATAGTGAAGTTATTACCCTGACGCAAACTTCTGCCCAAGGGGTCAGTCCCGGTGAAGGGATATCGGCCCTTGCCCCATCGAATGAGGTGCAGGATATTCCACTGAATACCGCTATGCAAAACAAAAGGAAACGTCTTTGCAATAACACTTTTTAAATTTGTTCCAACAACTGCAAACAGGTTTGTTTTCCTTTGCATTGATCAGAATCAACGCAGTCCCATCATTAATCACACCAGAAAAGAACGAAAATAAAATGTACGTATATGCCATCCGCATTCGTCACTGGGTCCCGTCATCACCCGTTAGGTTACTTAACTAACGACAGAGCGGGGACTGGACTAGCGCGGGTGTAAAACATATACAACATCTAATAGTATATAAACCAATTTACAATAATCACTCCAGGCATGATAATATGCAACATTACAGAAAAGTAATAAGCATTACAGAACAATACAGATAATCTGGGATCCCCGAGTTTCATAGAGCCGCTGCTGAAACCCGACGTTCCCCTGTCGTGTGGATAGCGTGTGCAATGAAACCTAGACCCCTACGAATGCGGCAAGTTACCTGCCAAAACCTGAAGCGAGGCAGCCCCCTACAGCAAAGTGAATGGACCACCCAGCACTTCACGGAATCCGGTAATCTTGGGCACCCCTCCTTGGGTCAACTTGTACCCCCTACGAGTGCGGTGAATAGCCTGCCAATTCTAGAGTGAGGCCCCTCTGCCTCTCAAAGCCATCAGATGCGGACCCGTTGCCCTCCAGAACCCGGCTATCCGTGCACTCCGTCGCGGGGTAAAACCTAGTACAGAAATAGAAAAATAGTACAACAGGTACATCGACCGCAACCTGGTCGTGCCCCAAAAGAATATTATACAACAGGCAGTGACTGCAGTCCACATGTTGGACGCTCGCCCCGCAATATCAAATGTACAAATAAATTCAAACTGCACTACCATTGCACACTGCTATCCACCACGACAAATCCGCAACATCACAGCACAACACAGAACATCAACGCGAATGTCACGTTCGCAAACCCGTCTAAAAAAACTATAGCAATCAGACGCGGTTTACCGATGAAATGACATTCCCGGTCGGAGATATAATGTAAGCACTGTAAACTAACATGCTTAAATTTTGATCGACTAAATATCACGAAGTGGGCCCCACGAACATCTGTTGAACAGTAATAAAATCTGGGCCCAAAAGATATATACCAAAAACCCCAAATTCCAGAGAAGAAGACACTGTGCAAATTTGGGGGCATGATCACACAGACTGGCCGCGGATGCGCGGTCAAACGATAGGTTTGACTGCGATTCCGCGGCAGTCTTGTCGAATCATGTGCCCAAATTTGTACGGTGTTCTTAGAAAACCCTGCACAGATTTCTGTGATATGTAGAATAATTTTTGGAACCCTTTAAAAATCAACAGAAACTGTGAACTAGAATTTTTGCAGTTTTTGATATTCGGTCCGATCGATATTTTAAACGCGTTAGCACAAGTTAGTAAAGCAAAATGGTGAGGCTCTGATACCACTATAAGTCTACGTTAGCGCCCCGGCCTTCTATAGACGCCAAATGCGGAACAAAAACTTTTAAACTGGCGCTATCGTATACTTTACCCCGGATCTGCCATTATTGCTAAACTAACAAACTGTAAAGAGAGTAGAAAGGTTATACCGAATGATCCGAGTCCTTCGTTCTTTAACCATCATCCCACGCTCTGTTGCGTCTTCTCCGATCTCGTCGATCTCTGATCTCCTCGTCCAGGTGGCACCACGTCAACGATTCTTTAAACGGGCTCCCGCCTCTGACTCGAGGCAACTCGGTCGTCAAGTTTGCTAAAAGAGACGACCAAGATTGATGTAGAGAATGAGTAGAATACTTTGTCTCGTTCCGTCCAAAGCCATGGACGAACGGTTAATGAAGTTGCCAATTGATTCGGGTGATGGAATGAAATGAGCAATGAAATTTCCATACACCCCAAAACTATCATAATCTTTTCACAAATGAATCTCAAGTGAGTGTGAGAGAGGGGGAAGGGGCCGGCCATATATATAAGAGTGGGGGGGTGAGTGTAGGAGAGGGGGAGGTGACAATAAGGATAAATATCTAGTGTGAACACAAAGTGTGAACACAAGAAAATATCTAGTGTGAACACAAAGTGTGAACACAAAGTGTGAACACAATAAATGCAACGATGAGTCACCCGCCACCTCATCATCCTAGTCACCATTTCTAGAACCTTCTAGAAGCATGACTCGCCCTCATCCAAGAAAAGATAAATCCGTCTTTAACCGAATGTTAAAAGACGGCTGATATAAAACTGGAAACTGGCAACTTCCAAAAGTGATCCCGAAACGGATTTCAAGATAACCCCGTAACTGTATAAATATACCCGCATTTGTATTACGACCGAATACAAATACAACTGAAACTGAGACAAAGATAATATATCTACTCAATATAATACTCGGATCCGGCTTAAACCAAAGCCGACCAGTATCATCTGCCCGAAATCTGACACGTGCGTAAACGCACGTGCATTTTCCGAACCCTGCCATAAAACCATACGGCCTCTACAACGTTTCGCCCGAACTTGGAAAACTGTCTGTGGGGGACTCTAATGACTCATCAGTACCATAGCAATGGGTTTAACCACAAACCGTCAGCGGCACTAGCTATGCGTAATGGCTGCCTATGGACTGACCTCAAGGGAGGCCGATGAGCGAACTCATCCGGAAACCCTACTGAGCCTAACAGTGACAATGTATATACAGTCCGTTCCGTTCGTCTATGAGTATTGCATATCTGTCTAGGGGGCTAGTAACGTCAGACCCCCAATAGCAGTATAAGTCGTGTCGGAGTGTAGCCCAATAACACCCTGAGATACTACTGGAGTACCTACCAGTAAATCTCCTGCCACGGCCGTGGGCTTTTTGTAATGGCTCTCCTAGACACAGCACGATCTCGCCCCCAATACCGGGAGAGACGAATCCCCTGCCGATCCACTCACGTGCCTCCATATGGCTCGGGACTATACCCAAAAGCTACCTGTTTGCACGACTCCTTTGAGCCTTGGTAGGGTAGAAATCAAAGCACAGAGGGAACTCACACGAGAAAAATGACGACCTCAGTCGATGAACTAACCTGTACACATGTCACCAGGGAACTGCTATCTGACAATAGGTATAGTACTAACTAGCAGATTCCCGGCGAGTCCTGTCCGGTGTACTCATAACCCAATGAGCACCTGTATACATCTTAAGTGATCCGACTGACACCAGTGGCTTGTGAGACCAGCCACCGCCCCTCGTTGGGGTCTCGACTGTATACACTAGTCTACTCTGGAGTATCGATGCCCTGTCTCGAAACTCCCACGACAAGGGACCACAATTAAGGATATGCGTATAAACCACCAAACTCTCACGTATATGATCGCCATCATACTGTTGGTAGTAAAGCAAGATCCTAAGGGCTCTATCAAAGTGTAACATGTAATCAGTCACTTGAACATGTACACGACTGATAAAGGCAAACCAGATAGCAAACTATCATCTCGAGTAAGACTGTCCTCCCGGTATAGGTCCTCCGCAATCATTGCAATCACGTACATGCGATCCAATAATTGACTCTGAGGGCACTATCACCAACAACACTTAAGGCTAATTATTGCGATGTCGCATACTCACAGCCCGTGTGATACCGAACATCCAACTCCTCTACTAATCAGTTTCACAAAGCTCGTTTGTAAAACTATTGTGTTCGAGAAATAGCCTCAGTGAGTGGATCCGCCCTGATGTTTCTTTCTGTATCTCTCTTAATCTCAAGTTCGCGGAGAAAGCCATCTCCCTAATTGAGTAATACCTGTCTTAGAATATGTATGGATATCTGATGGGACCTAGTTTATAAATGAATTCCAAATCCAAACTTCTTAGACGGTATCGACAACTGAACCTAATCAGTATCCAGCAACATGCCTCCCATAGTATCCTCTTGGACTACCTGTCCATAATACTGTCCCTCGTCAGAGGGAAAACTATAACTCTGACAATCACTCTGTCATCCATGTCACCTTTGAAGCCTGGAATGATAACCGTCTCCCGAAGGAGGCTGCCGTCATCAAATCCGTAGAACATGCACTTATGTTCTAAAACTGCTTCCTTATGTTTCGATTGGATTAATATAAACTTATCGCATCTAGTGCAAAAAAAACATCTGGTGTGGTACTTGACTTCTCACGATTGACTCAATTGCCTAAGCAAGTGATCTGCCAATCAGGCACATCCCTCTCCCCTTTAGTTTGTAAGATACCTTTAGAGAGGGCGACTCCATCACCTGCAGGTACACCACCATGCCAGGAGTCACCTATTCTAAAATACTATTAGAATACTGTCAAAGTACCCACATTGGGAAACTACCCAAATTAAGATCTAAAACTATAGATCTAGAAACCAGAATGTCTGATATTATATCCATATCCTTTGTGGAGAAACAACTGTGTGACGACTACAGTACAACCGATCGTAGTATAGGAATTTTACTTCCACTCTATGTATGTCATCCAAATACCAGGACATCAACCCTACTACTTTCTTAACAGATCCATCCCCTATTCTGATGAAGTCAAACCTACGACTGTCATATCAAAATTAGATGATCTATCTACGCTATTTTTGCTCAAGCCTATAAATAGACATAAGCTACTTGCCCACTATGCTTCCACTGCTCCCACTGACTATGACAACCCTCTGGCAGAATAATATATACGTACACTTCTAAAGCTAGTTTACAACGACGCAATACTTATCCTCCTGCCGGGTCTCATAGTCTGGAACAACAGTAGTGTCAAGTCTGGGTAAACAAGAACCTCCCTGTCACCGTCCTTGAGGCTACCGGAGTACCACTCGGGTGTCTGAGGTTACTCTCCATATCTGCGGAGTGGCTATTGGAATGTCAAACCTGATTGAATATATAGGTCCTATTAAATTTTCCGTAATCGTTTGCGGTTCTGGAATCACTTCCAGTTCTACCATACTCCTACTACTATTTTCTGAAAAAATCCATTTTACTAAAATTGTGGCGAGTCAAGAACAATATCACTATTGATCTTCCAGATGGTAGAAAATCAACCCTCGTCAAAGACAAGGTCAACCCACAAACTGCCATTACAGAAACGTGCCTTGAGTTATCCAGAGTCTGGTTTTAAGCATAAGCTGGACAACTCACCGTACCTTAACATCGTTAAGATATGAACCATTCTATATCCAATATAGAAACTTTGGCACTTATTTAATTGGAACCAGATTCAAATCATGCAGCTGTCTCCAGTGCATATCAACTTAATGGAGAGAGGCTAATCAGTATTACTCAACTTAGGAATCCATCCAATTATGAGTAACCTGAAAGAGAAACAAGTTTCTCAAAACCATTAACTGAATACCAATCACAAGAATCTACATCTTCAATTTCTTTTAAGAATCCCAATACTTGCGACACCTGGTTCTCTACTTTATTCCTATACCCACAACTTCTCAAAACTTAGACATTGTATTTCTACGAAATACCTGTCTAAAAACTAGAGAAGTTACAAGTAAACAGAACAGAGTACGAGGACCTACCCCTTTGTCCTGATGGACACTGGACAACATACAATACTCTGTATAAGTCCGCTTAGTTGAATAAATCAAAACCTGTGGGTCGTAGGTTGAAAACTGTACCCAGGCGATTCCTCAAATATCACCAATTACAACAAATTCTGATATAATGAGGATGATCACCTAATTCCCAATAACTGTTGGAGATAGTGCCCTCAGAGTCAATTATTGGATCACAGGAACGTGATTGCAATGATTGAGGGAGGACCTATTCCGGTACGACAGTCTTACTCAAGATGATAGTATGCTATCTGGTTTATCTTTATCATCGTGTACTGCTTTAGGTAACCCTACAGGTCACTATTGCACGTTGATAGAGCCCCTAGGATTCTTGCTTGACTGCCAGCAGTATGAGGGCGATCATATACGTGGGAGCTGGTAGTTTATAAGCACATCCTTAAAAGGTCCCTAATCGTGGGAGTTTCGAGACAGGGCATCGATACTCCAGAGTAGACTAGTGTATACAGTCGAGACCCCGACGAGGGGTGGTGGCCGGTCTCACAAGCCACTGGTGTCAGTTGGTTCACCTAAGATGTATACAGGTGCTGATTGGGTTATGAGTACACTGGACAGGACTCGCCGGGAACATGCTAGCTGGTCTTATACCTGACGTCCGATGGCAGTTCCCTGGTGACATGTGTACAGGTTAGTTCATCGACCTGAGATCGTCATTTTCCTCGTGTGAGTTCCCACTGTGCTTTGATTACTACCCTACCATGCTCAAAGGAGACGTGGAAACAGGTTTTAGTTAGGTACAGTCCCGAGCCACATGGAGGCAGTGAGCGGATCTGCAGGGGTCCGTCTCTCCCGGTATTGGGGGTGAGGTCGCGCTGTGTCTAGGAGAGCCATTACACGAAGTCCTTGGCCAAGGCAGGAGATTTACTGGTAGGTATTCCAGTAGTATCTCAGGGTGTTCTGGGCTTCACTCCGACACGACTTGTACCGCTTTTGGGGGTCTGACTTTTACCAACCCCCTAGGCCCGCCATGCGATGCTCATAGACGAACGGACCGGACTGTACGGATATTGTCACTAACAGGCTCAGTAGGGTGTCAGGATGAGTTCGCTCAACGACGTACCTTTTGGTCAATAACTGGTTGCCCGTCACGTATGGCTAATACCTCTGACGTGCTAGTGGTTAAATCCACAGCCATAGTGTTGATGAGTCTTTAGAGTCCCCCCCACAGACAGTTGCTCAAGTTTTCGGGCGAAACGCTGTAGAGGCCGTATGGAGATATGGCAGGGTTCGATCAGATACGTGCGGTATTGCACGGATCAGGATCGGACGGTTAATACTAGCCGGCTTTGGTTTAAGCCGGATCCTAGTATAGTACAGTGTAGATTTTGTCTCATTGCATTTGTATTCGGTCGGAATACAAATGCGGGTGTGTATACACAGTAGCGGGGTTTTCTTGTAATTTATTACGGGACCAGTTTTATGAAGTTTTCAGTTTGCTTTTCGTTTCAGTCATATTTCTTTGTATCCTTCATTGGCTGAAGATTAGTGGAGGAGGGCTTATTTGCATTTGTGCAAATAAGTATTTTGGAGGGTGTTATTTGCATATTGTTTTATCATGATGACTTAACCTCCATTGACTTCTAGAATCATGATGGTTCATGATTGCTTATCTTTTGACATGGTGATGATGATGGATTATGATGGTTGAGTGTGATTTTAGTTGTGATGATTCTTGATCATCATCACCCCTTTTCTCTCTCATGCATGATAGCTTTTTCACTTGCTCACTTTTGGATTAGTGAGACCTCTCCCTCATTCTAACACTCTCCTCTCATTCATTCCTATTGCATGGCCGGCCAAGTCAGGGAGGGGCTGTCCAAAAATTGTGGTGGGGTTTTCTTGATCTCTTTGGCTTTGTAAAATCCCAGAAGTTCCATCTCCATAAGCTCATATCATTCCTCCACCAAATGGCAACTTCAAGTAACCCCGAATGAGACATAGAGCACTACACATATTCTACAGCAAACCTTGGGCACGTCGGCTCGCCAACTTCGTGCCCGAGTTGCCTCGGTCCAGAGGTGGGAGCCCGTAAAAGAAGCCGGCGACGTGGTGT
The DNA here is from genome assembly GCA_030015575.1 of Agapanthus africanus. Taxonomy (NCBI): domain Eukaryota; kingdom Viridiplantae; phylum Streptophyta; class Magnoliopsida; order Asparagales; family Amaryllidaceae; genus Agapanthus; species Agapanthus africanus. Next base: position 230,553,748 of record JASDDO010000012.1, read on the forward strand.
AGGGTTCCTAGGCACACAGTAGAGGTCTCACAAGGCATCGAACATGCCAATTTCTAAAAAAAAAATGGTGCTGGGAAACCCTAGACTACGGATCGTTGCTAGAAATCTAGGCGAAAAGAAAACTAGTTAACACTTAACTACTTGGATATGGAAATTACAACCTTTGTAGATCCGGATATCCACCTCCACGGCTCCGCAACGAAGTCTCCTCGCTGTCCATGTCGAACCCCGGGCTCTAGCGTCGGCTTCATCGGAGAATAAACGTGCTTGGTCATCGACGACGATGCCGAAGATGATCTACGTCGAGGCATTGCTAGATCAAGCTCCCACTTCACAAAGTGATGAAACTTGTGAAGGAAACACACTCTACTACTTGGCAAGAGGTAGAGGATGAAGAAATAGGAGGTGGGTTCTCTTTAGAATTGGATTTCTCACTCTCAAGCTCAAGTTGCCATTGATGGCCTCAAGGTTTCAAACTTGAAGATGAAGAAGAAGATGAGCTAGAAATATGATGAGTCCTTTTAAAATAAAAAGAAAAAGGAATACTTATCATAATTCTTACTAGGGTTAAGTGTAGAGAATAGACCATGGTTAATGGATGGGTTAGGGTTAAGCATGAGGATAAGAAAGGTTAAGAAGTCAAAGCTTCATGAAGCTTCAACTAAATGACAAAGAAAGCCACCATTCTTTTTTAAATCATTTCCAAATAAATAAATGAACAAATAAATAAATGAATATGCAAAACCCTAATCAACACTTAACCATGGTTTTAATTCTTTACACTTAACTAAATAATCAAGTATCATCAAACATGATACAAGTATGTGCACGAAAATATATCACATATACAACTTGCACATCAAGTGAGAAAATCCATATAAAGTGAACCAATACTAGTTAATGCAAAGTAATATATCAAATATATAATTATACATTAAATCATTAAATCAACATTTGATTCAATGATCCGGTCATGTCGCACATCACCGACTAGTATTCAATGTATCGATTTATCGAATCAATGATTCGATAACTAGGTCATATCGAATATAACCAATCGAAACATTTATCGCGAGAATGAAATGCGGTATCACATACACGCATTATTCTCGGTCCTGCACATATCTCATATGCGCTCCTATTTCGTTTCGCTTGAGCCAGGAAACCTCTGTGTAGGACTCTAAAGACTCGTCAATACGCCGGTAGCAGAAGATGATCATATCAAGCATCCACAAGCCGCAAGCGGTCTGCTAAATGTAACGGCCACCCGGGTATTGAGCGATCAGAAGATCGACGAGCTAGCCCACTCACACTCCTGCGAATCCGACCAGTAACACTTACCATACAGTCCGGTCTCTTCGTCTGATATGTCGCATATCAAGTCTAGGGGTGGTATACGTCAGACCCCAATAACCGATAAGTCGTGCCGATGTGAGGCTCATAACGGGTCGAGAAACTACTGGTAACACTTACCAGCAAATCTCTGATCAGCCCTGGCCAGGGACTTCCCTGTTACGGCCAATCGAGCACAGCGCAACATCAACCCCCAATACCGGGAGAGACGAAACCCCTCCTATCGCTCATTGCCTCCATGTGACTCGGGACTGTACCCAAAGACCACCGTTTTGCACGCCCTCATGGACGTGGTAAGGTGGAGATCAAAGCACAGTGGGAATCACACAAGACTCTATGACGATCTCGGGTCTACAGACTAACCTGCACAAGTGTCACCTGAGAACTGCCATCTGACGTGAAGTATAATACCATCTGGGAGTTCTCGGCGAGTCCGTCCAGTGTACCCAATCTCCACTGAGCACCGGTACACCATCTCTGATGTCAAACACCAATTGATATGGGATCATCCATCGCCCATCTCATGGGTCGAGAAGCGTATACGCTAGTCTACTCTGGTATATCGATGCCCCGTCTCGATACACCCACGACTAGGGACCTTGAAGGATATACTTATGGACTACCATGTCCCCACTAGTATGATCTGCATCATAGTCCAGGTAGTCAAGTACACATCCTAAGGGCATTACCAACATGTAACTATAAGACAGTATAAAGAGACAAGTGTACATGTTAAGATAAAGAGCAACCAGATAGCATACTATCATGTCGAGCAAGAAAGTCATCTCTATATATGTCCAAGCATCCAATATAATATACATAATCTGTACAATACTGGCCTCTAGGGCATACATACAACTAACAATCTACCACTTGCACTAAGGCCAGCTGCTGTAGTATCGCATACCGAGCATCCCGAAGAGTCTCTCAAACTGTATCTGGCGAATGGCCTTCGTGAGTGGATCCGCCGTGTTGTTCTTCGTGTCAACCCTCCTGACCTCGATCTCCCGGCGATCAACTATCTCCCGGATCAGGTGATACCGCCTCAGAATATGACTGGATCGCTGATGGGACCTGGGTTCCTTGGCCAAAGCCACCGCTCCATTGTTATCGCAATACAAAGGTATTGGACGCTCAATGGATGGAACCACTCCAAGTTCAGTAATGAACTTCTTGATCCAGACAGCCTCTTTGGCAGCATCGTTGGCAGCGATGTATTCAGCCTCCATCGTCGAGTCTGCCACGGTTTCCTGCTTGGAACTCTTCTAGCTAACCGCCCCTCCGTAAAGGGTAAAGACAAAACCCGACTGCGACTTAGAGTCGTCCTTATCACTCTGGAAGCTCGAATCGGTAAAGGACTCCACTTGGAGTTCTCCGTTACCATACACCAAGAACATATCTCTAGTCCTTCGTAAGTACTTGAGAATGCTCTTCACAGCTGTCCAGTGACTCTCTCCAGGATCAGCTTGATACCTGCTCACTATACTTAGTGAGTATGCTACATCGGGTCTGGTGCATAGCATCGCATATATGATAGAGCCTACTGCCGAAGCATAGGGTATCCCTTGCATGCGAGCTCTCTCCAAATCAGTCTTGGGAGACATCTCTTTGGAGAGAGTGACTCCAGAGATCATGGGCAAGTTCCCACGCTTGGACTCTTCCATACTAAACCTCTTTAGTATGGTGTCAATGTACCTGGATTGGGACAATCCCAAAATCCGTTTGGATCTATCTCTATAGATCCTAATTCCCAATATGCAGGAGGCATCACCAAGATCTTTCATTGAGAATCTTTGTGATAAGAAGAGCTTGACCGATTGTAGCATAGGAATGTCATTTCCTATCAAGAGTATGTCGTCCACGTACAATACAAGGAAGACAACCTTACTCTCTGCCACCTTCTTGTAGATACAAGGTTCATCTGGATTTTTGACGAAATCAAACTCTTTGATAACGATGTCAAAGCAGATGTTCCAACTCCGCGATGCTTGCTTTAATCCATAAATGGATTTAAGCAGCTTGCACACCTTCCCGCTGCTCCCACTGTCTACGAAGCCCTCTGGCTGAGTCATGTACACGCACTCTTCTAAATCACCAATTAGAAAGGCGGTCTTAACATCCATTTGCCAGATTTCGTAATCATGATAAGCAGCGATGGCAAGCATGATCCGGATGGATTTAAGCATAGCCACTGGAGAAAAGGTTTCGTCATAGTCCACACCTGGTCTTTGACGAAAACCCTTTGCTACAAGTCTAGCTTTGAAAGTCTCCACTTTCCCATCTACACCAAGTTTCTTCTTGAAGATCCACTTGCTCCCAATGGGTTTTACCCCTTCAGGAGCAACGTCCAAAGTCCATACTTTGTTGGTGTACATGGATTCCATCTCGGACCGCATAGCATCCAGCCATTTCACTGAGTCCACACTCGTGATGGCCTGCTCGAAACTAGTTGGATCATCATCCTCCATGATGCAATCCTCGCTTCCACTGTCAATGAGAAAACCGTAGTATCTCTCAGGTGGACGAGATACCCTACTAGATCGGTGGAGAGGCTGGGGTTCGTCGAGTTCTACTGAATCCTCTGGTTCTATCAAGTCTTCTGTTGCAGTTTGTGTTGCTGGAACCTCTTCCAGTTCTACCTCAATGCCACTAATCAGTTTCATAAGAAAACCTTTTTCTAAGAAAGTGGCATGCCGAGAAACAAACACTTTTTGTTCCTCGGGATGGTAGAAGATATACCCCTGTGAATTTTTGGGATATCCTACAAACTTACATAAGACAGATCTTGCCTCGAGTTTGTCCGGATTTTGTCTTTTGACATAGGCTGGACAACCCCATATCTTAACATACTTAAGAGATGGTCTCTTCCCTTTCCATATCTCATATGGAGTGGTAGGCACTGATTTGGTAGGAACCATATTCAATAGGTGTATGGCTGTCTCAAGCGCATACCCCCAGAAGGAAATAGGTAACTCAGCTGTACTCATCATTGAACGCACCATATCTAATAGGGTGCGATTCCTTCGTTCCGATACACCGTTGTGCTGTGGTGTATAAGGTGGAGTAAGCTGAGAGAGAATCCCATTCAATTTTAGATAATCTTGGAATTGATTGCTCAAGTATTCTCCTCCTCGATCAGATCGAAGGATCTTAATACTTTTGCCCGTTTGGTTCTCTACTTCGTGCTTATATTCTCTGAATTTCTCAAAAGCTTTAGACTTGTGTTTCAATAGGAACACATGCCCGTATCTAGAGAGATCGTCAGTGAATGTAATGAAGTAGGAAGAACCGTTCCTGGCAAGGGTAGACATGGGACCGCATACATCACTATGTACCAGTCCTAAGAGTTCATTAACTCTTTCTCCGTGTCCACTAAACGGAGCTTTGGTCATTTTTCCTTTGAGACATGAATGGCAAGTATCATAAGATGATAATTCGAACGGATTCAAATAACCATCCTTATGTAACTTAGCCAGTCGTGTCGCATTGATATGACCAAGTCTACAATGCCACAAGAAGGATTCGTTCATTTCTGAACTCTTCCTCTTGTGTGTGTTTTGTATATTGAGGACTGTATTTTGATTTAGAATGAATATGCCATTATGTAGCGAGCCTGATGCAATCAACTTTTGATCTAGGAATATGTTCATAACATTTTCCTTTATTACAAAATTATATCCTTCTTTACTCAATAAAGAAACAGATATAATGTTGCACATCATGTTTGGTATATAATAGCACTCATTCAGAATTATTGTATCACCACTTGGTAATACAAGGTGATATTCGCCAACTGCTTTGGCTGCAACATTTGCACCGTTCCCTACTTGAACGGAATGATCACATTTTCCCAGTTCTCTACCTTTTCGCAGCCCATGTAACATCTTACATATGTGGGATCCTGATCCGGTATCTAATACCCAGGACGTAGGGTGAACTGAGAAACAGATCTCAATGACAAACACACCCGAAGATGATGCATCAACATGCATGTTCTCCGTATGGGCGGTGTGAGAATCCAGATATTCTCCTGTTTCCTGTTCATTCTTATAACACTTATAAGATAGAACGGGTCCAACGTTCCCCTGCACAGTATAACATGCGGGTTCGGTCAATACATCCATATTATTATCTTGATTAAGGCATGAACTGGTCTCTACCTGGAGAGAGAGAGAAGAAAACACTTTAGCGTATGCTCGTGCAAGATCAGATTGGTTATTATCTTATCTAATCAGGATGGCTCCCACTGCTTTTTATCAAATCTTCCTCCAAACCCTAAAAGGAAAGATTAGCCGGGATTAATTACACACTACAAGTTCGCCAATCTTTCGGCCAGGCTAGTGTCGGTAGTTTGAGGGAGGTCCCCCGTGCTTTCGCACGAACCTAATTAATGTAAACCTCATTTTCCCAGAGGCGTAACCCCGTTGACACCTTTCTAGACACCTACTTGATCAGCTAATTGCAATGTGTAAAACTCTCCCAGGAGTAACTCTTACTCGCAGTGGGTATCGGGATCCAACTATCTCATAGAAGGTATGCAATCTCATTGCAAATTTCAACACTTGAAATTCCCGATAATATTTTACCCCTAGTGTTCTATGACCTTGACGAATGCCAAACAACCCATAGTCCGCTAGTCAAGTTCAACCCGTACATTTCTTGATTGAATTAAACCCACCCGCACGACCCTTGACGAATGCCAAACAACGCCGTACGAATACCCTAATCCAATCTGCATCATATGCATAAGCAGATAAATACTAGTTAGCTACCGTACACTACGCCTTGACGAATGCCAAACTACCGTAGCACGAATACTAAGTAGTACTTATCTGAAATGACGGAGGGCTACGCAGGTTTTCATAAAACCATGAGCGTAATGAACTTGATATCGTTGTAGAATCAAATGAAGTTTTGAAATGGAGCGATTTTGAGGCTTTTCCAGTTTTGCTAAAGGAGTCACTCCCGGTGAAGGGATCTCGGTCCTTTCCTCGTCGAATGAGGTGCAGGATATATCATATATATCACTGTGCAAAGCAAAAACTCTTAAAAGCAATCAAAACCAAACCGAGTGTGTAGCATCTGCCAGTTACTGCTAAAGGAGTCACTCCCGGTGAAGGGATCTCGGTCCTTTCCTCATCGAATAAGTTGCAGGGTATATCATATATACCGCTATGCAAAGCAAAAACTGTAGCTACCTGTTTTATTTTAAAATTTGATTCTACAACATCTTAGGTTTCTTATCTTTCATTAATCACATTAATGAAGTCCCATCATTTAAATACCTAAACATCACAGATAGATATGACGTACACTTATGCCATCCGCATTCGCCTCGATGTCCCCTCGTGCACCGTTAGGTTAGGTAACTAACGACAGAGCAGGGCAGGGCTAGCGCGGGTGTAAAACATAAGTAACGTCTATATAATATATCATATATACTATATACTATATCCATCACAGATACACAACACAGATATCGCAGCAGAATAAACATATGAAATATTGGATATACTAGGACGTCCGTGTTTTCAATACGAGCCAGTATAAAACACGGATTCCACGGTCGTGATGAATAGCCAATCCCACACCCCTAGACCCCTACGAGAGCGGCAAGCAACCCTGCCAATTCTAGGGTTAGGAGACCCTGACTCGACTCCTCGAGTTGGTCTCCCACTAGACCCCAGAACCCGGTTACTTGTGCTCCCCTCCTTGGGTCTATCCTAATGCGGAAAAGTAAATAATATACAAAGGGTGACAACTTCCGCTACCTGGAAGTGCCCCAAATGAAAGAATATTACATACAAGTTTTTACATGAATGAAAATGAAAAACACTCATCTCACATAAAAAAACCCCGGCTATTCGAACACGACGATCCAATATAACATATCCAGCAACACATAACATCACATGTCATCAACGTAAGTAAGTATGCATACCCCAATTGTCGTTGACGTATAGCAATGAAACCGGCGATATGATCATACTACACTTACGGTCACAGAAAAGAAAGTGTAAAACTACAACAATTGGAATCCGCAACTACTTTAGACATCACATGCCTAATCCAATGAATATCTTAGACATCACATGCCTAATTATTATAAATCCCGCATTTTAGTCTCATTATCGAAAACTCTTTTCTATATCAAATGAAACTAAACCGCTAGATTTATATCATTCATTCAGTTATCACATAACTGTTTGTGAATTCCAATTATTGTATCCCATTCCGGATAAATAGAATATATTAAACTTTCCGATCGAACATTCGAACACCCAAGTTTTCCCGAAACCGTCCAACACATGAAATGGGTTCAAAGACATTCGTTTCATGCCTCAGTACCAACGGTCCAGCCGTAGAAGGGTCAAGCCAACGCCTCACATGTGGCACGCCGTACTGCCCCAAACCCGAAGGTTCAAAGGGCAGTTCAAGACGGTCACATAATCGAGTTAAGGTTTGTTGTCTTCTAGAGGGACCATCGTGTTACTTGCACTACTCAGAACGTCCTTAAACCACACAATAATCCAACACTTGGATATTTTACGACAGGGGAAAAGTTGGGTATTTATATCCGGTCGAAGTTTTTAACATATTCAAAAAAATTATCCGGAAAGCACTTAGACAAAGTTCGATAATCCGATCGAATCGACGATTCCTAATACAACCCCAGAATACTCAAACCTGGAGTCAAATTAAAATTCCCAGAAAACTCAGAATAATAAATCAGGTATTACTGTGCAAAGAAGTGGGGCTTACGTCATCAAGGCGCCGCGGAACCGCCGCAGAAGCCATGCTTCTGCCGCGGTTCCGCCGCAGTTAGTACTGTTCACAGGAAACGTTTTGCACAGTAATTCTTAGATTTTATTGCTGATTTTTTAAAGCATTTTTAATTGACAAAAAACCACAAATTCGAAAAATTTCCAGAGAGCTATTTTGGGGTTGGGTTTTCGGTTCGTCCAGGTTTCAAACTCCGTCTAGACTTCGCCTAATGCTCTAGCTAGGCTCTGATACCACTGTAGGGTTCCTAGGCACACAGTAGAGGTCTCACAAGGCATCGAACATGCCAATTTCCAAAAAAAAAATGGTGCCGGGAAACCCTAGACTACGGATCGTTGCTAGAAATCTAGGCGAAAAGAAAACTAGTTAACACTTAACTACTTGGATATGGAAATTACAACCTTCGTAGATCCGGATATCCACCTCCACGGCTCCACAACGAATTCTCCTCGCTGTCCATGTCGAACCCCGGGCTCTAGCGTCGGCTTCATCGGAGAATAAACGGGCTTGGTCGTCGACGACGATGCCGAAGATGATCTACGTCGAGGCATTGCTAGATCAAGCTCCCACTTCACAAAGTGATGAAACTTGTGAAGGAAACACACTCTACTACTTGGCAAGAGGTAGAGGATGAAGAAATAGGAGGTGGGTTCTCTTTAGAATTGGATTTCTCACTCTCAAGCTCAAGTTGCCATTGATGGCCTCAAGGTTTCAAACTTGAAGATGAAGAAGAAGATGAGCTAGAAATATGATGAGTCCTTTTAAAATAAAAAGAAAAAGGAATACTTATCATAATTCTTACTAGGGTTAAGTGTAGAGAATAGACCATGGTTAATGGATGGGTTAGGGTTAAGCATGAGGACAAGAAAGGTTAAGAAGTCAAAGCTTCATGAAGCTTCAACTAAATGACAAAGAAAGCCACCATTCTTTTTTAAATCATTTCCAAATAAATAAATGAACAAATAAATAAATGAATATGCAAAACCCTAATCAACACTTAACCATGGTTTTAATTCTTTACACTTAACTAAATAATCAAGTATCATCAAACATGATACAAGTATGTGCACGAAAATATATCACATATACAACTTGCACATCAAGTGAGAAAATCCATATAAAGTGAACCAATACTAGTTAATGCAAAGTAATATATCAAATATATAATTATACATTAAATCATTAAATCAACATTTGATTCAATGATCCGGTCATGTCGCACATCACCGACTAGTATTCAATGTATCGATTTATCGAATCAATGATTCGATAACTAGGTCATATCGAATATAACCAATCGAAACATTTATCGCGAGAATGAAATGCGGTATCACATACACGCATTATTCTCGGTCCTGCACATATCTCATATGCGCTCCTATTTCGTTTCGCTTGAGCCAGGAAACCTCTGTGTAGGACTCTAAAGACTCGTCAATACGCCGGTAGCAGATGATGATCATATCAAGCATCCACAAGCCGCAAGCGGTCTGCTAAACGTAACGGCCACCCGGGTACTGAGCGATCAGAAGATCGACGAGCTAGCCCGCTCACACTCGTGCGAATCCGACCAGTAACACTTACCATACAGTCCGGTCTCTTCGTCTGATATGTCGCATATCAAGTCTAGGGGCGGTATACGTCAGACCCCAATAACCGATAAGTCGTGCCGATGTGAGGCTCATAACGGGTCGAGAAACTACTGGTAACACTTACCAGCAAATCTCTGATCAGCCCTGGCCAGGGACTTCCCTGTTACGGCCAATCGAGCACAGCGCAACATCAACCCCCAATACCGGGAGAGACGAAACCCCTCCTATCGCTCATTGCCTCCATGTGACTCGGGACTGTACCCAAAGACCACCGTTTTGCACGCCCTCATGGACGTGGTAAGGTGGAGATCAAAGCACAGTGGGAATCACACAAGACTCTATGACGATCTCGGGTCTACAGACTAACCTGCACAAGTGTCACCTGAGAACTGCCATCTGACGTGAGGTATAATACCATCTGGGAGTTCTCGGCGAGTCTGTCCAGTGTACCCAATCTCCACTGAGCACCCGTACACCATCTCTGTTGTCAAACACCAATGGATATGGGATCATCCATCGCCCATCTCATGGGTCGAGAAGCGTATACGCTAGTCTACTCTGGTATATCGATGCCCCGTCTCGATACACCCACGACTAGGGACCTTGAAGGATGTACTTATGGACTACCATGTCCCCACTAGTATGATCTGCATCATAGTCCAGGTAGTCAAGTACACATCCTAAGGGCTTTACCAACATGTAACTATAAGACAGTATAAAGAGACAAGTGTACATGTTAAGATAAAGAGCAACCAGATAGCATACTATCATGTCGAGCAAGAAAGTCATCTCTATATATGTCCAAGCATCCAATATAATATACATAATCTGTACAATACTGGCCTCTAGGGCATACATACAACTAACACGTGGTGCCCTTCCGGCGACGAGGTGGAGACCGGAGATTCCGCGGGAAGATCGGGACGACGACGAGAAGACCGAAGGACACGGATCGCTCGGTATATCTCTCAACCCCTTCTCTAGATAGCTAGGACTAGATTAATGGCCCGATCCGGGTTTATAGTGCGCGGTGGTGCCGGTTTATAAAGTTTAAAGTAAATCATCGCTTCCGCATTCCGGCGTCGGATTGACGGCCGGGGCGCCGCCGTGCACTTACAGTGGTATCAGAGACTCGCCATTAACCTTGTCTAGCTTTATCTAATGTGTTTACATTTCCAATCGAACAAAATTCCAAAAACCGCGTTTTCATGTGCTTCAGTTTCTGTCGAATTTTTTTTGGCTCCAAAAATTTTTCAGGTTGTTGCAGAATGATGTGTAGGGAATTCTAAGACTTCTGTAAAATTTTGATCACCTAAACACACTATACGACCGCGGAACCGCGGCCAAACCCATGCTTGGGCCGCGGTTCCGCCGCGAGATTTACTATTCAGTGCATCGAAAATCTACAAAGTGTCTCTGTGTTGAAAATAGGGGTTTTGGAACATTCTTTTTGGGCCCAGACTTTCTGTGAGTGCTACAGTAGTGCTTGGGGCCCACTTGGGTAAATTTGATCGATCGAATATTTTAAACACATTAGTTCACAGTATTTACATTATATCTGCGACCGTGAATGTCACTCGATCGGTAAATCCTGTCTAACTGCTATAGCCCGGTTAGACGGATTTGTGAACGTGACATTCACGTTGATGTTCTATGTTGTGCTGTGATGTTGCGGATTGGTCATGGGGGATAGCCTGGATGCAATGCTAGTACAGTTTTGTTGTATTATGTACATTTGATATTGCGGGTCGAGCGTCCGACATGTGGACTACCGTCACTGCCTGATTGTATATTATTCTTTTGGGGCACGACCGGGTCGAGGTTGATGTACCCGTTGTATGTATATTTTACTTTCTATACTAGGATTACCCTAAGGTGGGGTGCACGGATAGCCGGGTTCTAGAGGGCAACAAGCCCGCATCTCATGGCATTGAAACGGAGGGGGCTTTACTCTAGAATTGGCGGGCTATTCGCCGCACTCGTAGGGGGTACAGGTTGACCCAGGAGGGGTGCCCAAGTTACCGGATTCCGTGAAGTGCCGGGTGGTCCATTAACGTTGCTGAAGGGAGATGCCTCACTTCAGGTTTTGGCGGGTAGCTTGCCGCGCCCGTAGGGGTCTAGGATTTCATTGCACAGGCTATCCACACGACCAGGGGAACGTCGGGTTTCAGTAGTGGCTCTGTGAAACCCGGGGATCCCAGATATCTGTATTGTTCTGTGATGATGTACATTTCTGTGATGTTGCATTTTATCACGCCTTGAGCGAAATATTATATATTGATATATATACTAGTTGATGTTGTATATGTTTTGCATCCGTGCTAGTCCAGTCCCCGCTCTGTCGTTAGTTAAGTAACCTAACGGGTAATGACGGGACCCAGTGGAGAATGCGGATGGCATATATGTGTAGGGATCCTAGGCACACTCAAGAGGTTCCACAAGGCATCAACCATGCCAAATTCAAAATTTTCCGGTGCCGAGAAACCCTAAACTAGATCGTTAACTAGAGATTAGGCGAAACTATAAGCTACTAAACTGCTTTAGTACTAAGTGAATGGAAATACAACCTTTGTAGATCTGGTCCTCCACTTCCTTGGCTCCATGATGATGTCCCTCCGCTGCAACCATCGGAATCCTAGACTCTCACGGTGGTTTCATCGGTGAAAAGATCGGGAAAGGTCGTTGACTTCGATGCCGAAGATGATCTACGTCGAGGCAACTCATGATCAAGCTCCAACTTCACCAAGTCATGAAACTTGTAAAGAAAACACCCTATACTACATGGCAAGTGGTAGAGGATGAAGCAATAGGAAGTGGGTTCACTTTGGATTTGGATTTCTCACTTGGAATCATCACTTAGAAATTTCTAGCAAGCTTTCTTCGCCTCTTGAAGAAGATGAAGAAGAAGAATGAAAAAGAATTAATTCAAAAAGAAAATCCAAGTGATTCTTATCATTTAGCAACCATGGGTGAGTTAACAAGTGTAGAGAATAAACTAGGGTTAAAGTAAATGGTTAGGGTTAAGGAAAGAAACAAAATGGTCAAAGCTTTTCAAAGCTTCACGAAGCTTCAAGTAAAAACAAAAGAATCCACCATTATATTTCTTGTCTAAAAATAAATGAAAAGAATAAATAAATAAGTAAATCAAAACCCTAACCATTAACCTAATCATGGTTTAATCATACACACCCAAGTTTGCTTGTATCATCAAACATGATACAATCTAGTGCACAAATATATATCATATATACAATGTGCACAATCAAGTGAGAAAAACATCTTAAGTGAACCAATACTAGTTAATATATCAAATATATAATTATACATTAAATCATTAAATCAATACTTGATTTAATGATCCGGTCATATCGCATATAATCGACTAATATCTAGTGTATCAATGTATCGAATCAACACTTGATCCGGTAACCCGGCTATATCACATATAACCGTCCCATGATACATATCGCGAGAATAGAATTCAGTATCACATACTGGAATTATTCTCGGTCCCGCACATATCTCATATGCGCTCCTATTTCGTTTCGCTTGAGCCAGGAAACCTCTGTGTAGGACTCTAAAGACTCGTCAATACGCCGGCAGCAGGAGATGATCATATCAAACACCCACAAGCCGCAAGCGGTCTGCTAAACATAACGGCCACCCGGGTATTGAGCGATCAGAAGATCGACGAGCAAGCCCCCTCACACTCCTGTGAATCCAACCAGTAACACTTACCGTACAGTCCGGTCTGTTCGTCTGATATGTCGCATATCTCGCCTAGGGGTGGTAAACGTCAGACCCCAGTAGCTCGATAAGTCGTGTCGATATGAGGTCTATAACAGTTCGAGAAACTACTGGTAACGCTTACCGTTAAATCTCAGCAACCCTGGCCAGGGATTTCCGGTTATAGCCAATCGAACACAGCGCAACATCAACTCCCTATACCGGGAGAGACGAATCCCCTCCTATCGCTCATTGCCTCCATGTGATTCGGGACTATACCCAAAAATCACCGTTTTGCACACCCTCTTGGACGTGGTAAGGTGGAAATCAAAGCACAGTGGGAATCACACAAGACTCTATGACGATCTCGGGTCAACAGACTACTCTATACTAGTGTCACCAGAGAACTGTTAGTTGTATGTATGCCCTAGAGCCCAGTATTGTACAGATGATGTATATTATATTGGATGCTTGGACATATATAGGGATGACTTTCTTGCTCGATATGATAGTATGCTATCTGGTTGCTCTTTATCTTAACATGTACACTTGTCTCTTTAAACTGTCTTATAGTTACATGTTGGTAAAGCCCTTAGGATGTGTACTTGACTACGTGGACTATGATGTAGATCATACTAGTGGGGACATGGTAGTCCATAAGTACATCCTTCAAGGTCCCTAGTCGTGGGTGTATCGAGACGGGGCATCGATATACCAGAGTAGACTAGCGTATACGCTTCTCGACCCATGAGATGGGCGATGGATGATCCCATATCCATTGGTGTTTGACATCAGAGATGGTATACGGGTGCTCAGTGGAGACTGGGTACACTGGACGGACTCGCCGAGAACTCCCAGATGGTATTATACCTCACGTCAGATGGCAGTTCCCAGGTGACACTTGTACAGGTTAGTCTGTAGACCCGAGATCGTCATAGAGTCTTATGTGATTCCCACTGTGCTTTGATCTCCACCTTACCACGTCCATGAGGGCGTGCAAAACGGTGGTCTTTGGGTACAGTCCCGAGTCACATGGAGGCAATGAGCGATAGGAGGGGTTTCGTCTCTCCCGGTATTGGGGGTTGATGTTGCGCTGTGCTCGATTGGCCGTAACAGGGAAGTCCCTGGCCAGGGCTGATCAGAGATTTGCTGGTAAGTGTTACCAGTAGTTTCTCGACCCGTTATGAGCCTCACATCGGCACGACTTATCAGTTATTGGGGTCTGACGTTTACCACCCCTAGACTTGATATGCGACATATCAGACGAACAGACCGGACTGTACAGTAAGTGTTACTGGTTGGATTCACAGGAGTGTGAGCGGGCTAGCTCGTCGATCTTCTGATCGCTCAATACCCGGATGGCCGTTACGTTTAGCAGACCGCTTGCGGCTTGTGGGTGCTTGATATGATCATCATCTGCTACCGGCATATTGACGAGTCTTTAGAGTCCTACACAGAGGTTTCCTGGCTCAAGCGAAACGAAATAGGAGCGCATATGAGATATGTGCGGGACCGAGAATACTGCGTGTATGTGATACCGTATTTCATTCTCGCGATGAATGTTTCGATTGGTTATATACGATATAACCTAGTTATCGAATCGTAGATTGATTCGATAAGTCGATACATTGGATACTTGTCGGTTATGTGCGACATGACCGGATCATTGAATCAAGTGTTGATTTAATGATTTAATGTATAAATATATATTTGATATATTACTTTGCATTAACTGGTATTGGTTCACTTTAATAGGATTTTCTCACTTGTAGTTCACAAGTTGTATATGTGATATACTTTTGTGCACTACAATGTGTCATGTTTGATGATGCATGTATGTTGGTTTTGTGTTAAGACTTAAACCATGATTATGATAATAGTTAGGGTTTTGATTTATTTACTTATTTATTTATCTATTCTTTTTGATAAATAAATAAAAGATAACAAAATGGTTTCTTTCATGAAGCTTGATGAAGCTTCATGAAGCTTTGACTAAAGTAACCATTTTGTCATCATCCTTAACCCTAACCATTCTCACTTGACCATGGTCTATTCTCTACACTTAACCAAGGTTAGAACATGATAAGTATTCATTTTTATTATTCTTTTAATATACTTATCATATTCTATCTACTTCTTCTTCTTCATCTTCAAGAGAGAAAGCTTGATGCCATCAATGACATCTTGAGTTCCAAAGTGAGAAATCCAATTCTAAATTGAACCCACCTCCTATTTCTTCACCCTCTACCTCTTGCCAAGTTGTTTTGGGTGTTTTCTTCACAAGTTTCACTACTTGGTGAAGTTGGAGCTTGAACTTGTGCAACCTCGACGTAGATCATCTTCGGCACCAAGCCGACGACCTAGTCCGCCCAATTCTCCGATGAAACCGGCGATTGAGTTCGGGATTCGCGATGGACAGCGAGAGGACGCCTACGTGGAGCTAAGGGAGTAGAGAACCGGATCTACAAAGGTTGTAGCCTCTCTCCTTTAGTTAAGATGTTAACTTGTTTAGTTTATCGCCTAGAATTCTAGCCGACGATCCGTATTAGGGTTTCTCGGCACTCGTAAAATTTGAAATTGGCATGATCGATGCCTTGTAAGACTTTATTAGCGTGCCTAGGAACCCTACAGTGGTATCAGAGCCTAGCTAGAGGCTTAGGCGAAATCTAGACGACGTTTGAAATCCGATCGAACCGAAACCCAAACCCTAAAATGCTCTCTGTACTTTTTCTGAAATCGTGGATTTTTGTCAATTAAAAATATGCAGAAAATTATGCAGGGTGTTATTTGAATTACTGTGAAATACGAGGGCCTAAGTCGACTTTTCCACCGCGGAACCGCGGCACAAGCTATGCATGGTGCGGCGGTTCCGCGGCCGTACTGTTCCCTTGTATGATGATTTCTGCACAGTAACTCATATAATTTAATGCTATATTTTCTGGGGTATTTTTATTGTGACTCAACAGAAGAGTATTCTGGGGTTGTATTGGGAATCAAAGATTCGATCGGATTATCAAATTTTATCTGTGTTTTTCCGGATAATTTTTAGAATATGTTAAAAAGTTCGACCGGATATAAATACCCAATTTTTCCCCTGTCGGGAAATTTTCAAGTGTTGGATTTTTCCGTAGTTTAACGACGTTCTAAGTAGTGCAAGTAACGCGATGGACCCTCTAGAAGACAACAAACCTTAACTCGATTATGTGACCGTCTTGAACTGCCCTTTGAACCTTCGGGTTTGGAGCAGTACGGCGTGCCACATGTGAGGCGTTGGCTTGACCCTTCTACGGATGGACCATTGGTACGGAGGCACGAACTGAATGTTGTTAGACTTATTTCATGTGTTGAGCTGTATCGGGAAAACTTGGGTATTCGACTGTTCGATCGGAAAGTTTAACATTTTCTGTTTATCTGGAATGTGATACAATAATTGGAATTCACAAACCGTTATGAGATAACTGAATGAATGTTATAAATCTAGCGGTTTAGTTTCACTTGATATTGAAAAGAGTTTTCGATAATGAGACTAAAATGCGGGTATATAACTGTTAGGCATGTGATGTCTAAGTATTTCATTTGATTAGGCATGTGATGTCTAAAGAGATTGTGGATTCCAACTGTTGTAGTTTTACACTTTCTTTTCTGTGACCGTAAGTGTAATATGTGATATCGCCGGTTTCGTTGCTATATGTCAACGACAATTGGGATGCGCATATTTACTTACGTTGATGACATGTGGTGTTATGTGTTGCTGGATATGTTATATCGGATCATCGTGTTTGAATAGCCGGGGGTTTTTATGTGAGATGAGTGTTTTTCATTTTCATTCATGTAAAAACTTGTATGTATTATTCTTTTATTTGGGGCACTTCCAGGTTGCGGAAGTTGTCACCTTTTGTATATTATTTACTTTTCCGCATTAGGATAGACCCAAGGAGGGGAGCACAAGTAACCGAGTTCTGGGGTCCAGTGGGAGACCAACTCGAGGAGTCGAGTCCGGGTCTCCTAACCCTAGAATTGGTAGGGTTGCTTGCCCTCTCATAGGGGTCTAGAGGTGTGGGATTGGCTATTCATCACGACCGTGGAATCCGTGTTTTATACTGGCTCGTATTGAAAACACGGACGTCCTAGTATATCCAATGTTTCATATGTTTCTTCTGCTGCGATATCTGTGATGTGATCATGTGATGTTCTGTGATAGATACTATATATAGTATATATGATATATTATATAGACGTTACTTATGTTTTGCACCCGCACAAGCCCTGCCCTGCTCTGTCGTTAGTTACCTAACCTAACGGTGCACGAGGGGACATCCAGGCAAATGCGGATGGCATAAGTGTACGTCGTATTTATCTGTGATGCTTAAGTATTTAAATGATGGGACTTCATTAATGTGATTAATGAAAGAAAAGAAACCTAAGATGTTGTAGAATCAAATTTTAAACAAAACAGGTAGCTACAGTTCTTGCTTTGCACAGCGGTATATATGATATACCCTGCACCTTATTCGATGAGGAAAGGACCGAGATCCCTTCATCGGGAGTGACTCCTTTAGCAGTAACTGGCAGATGCTACACACTCGGTTTGGCTTTGATTGCTTTTAAGAGTTTTTGCTTTGCACAGTGATATATATGATATATCCCGCACCTCATTCGACGAGGAAAGGGCCGACGATCCCTTCACCGGGAGTGACCCCTTTAGCAAAACTGAAAAAGCCTCAAAATCACTCCATTTCAAAACTTCATTTGATTCTACAACGATATAAAGTTCATTACGCAATAGGTTTTCAGAAAAACCTGACGTAGCCCTCCGTCATTTCAGATAAAGACTATTTAGTATTCTTGCTGTGTTTGTTGACCTCTGTCAAGGCGTAGTGTGCAGTAGCTAACTAGTAATTATCTGCAAAGCATGTGATGTGATTGGATTAGGTGTTGACCTCTGTCAAGGGTCGTGCGAGTGGGTTTGATTCAATCAAGAAATGACGGGTTGAACTTGACTAGTGCACTATGATTTGTTGACCTCTGTCAAGGTCATGGCACACTAGGGGCAAAATATTATCGGGAATTTCAAGTGTTGAAATTTGCAATGAGATTGCATACCTTCTATGAGATAGTTGGATCCCGATACCCGCTGCGAGTAAGAGTTACTCCTGGAAGAGTTTAACACATTACAATTAGCCGATCAAGTAGGTGTCTAGAAAGGTGTTAACGAGGTTACGCCTCTGGGAAAACGAGGTTTACATTAATTAGGTTCGTGCGAAAGCACGGGGGACCTCCCTCAAAGTACCGACACTGGCCTGGCTAAAAGATTGGCGAACTTGTAGTGTGTAATTAATCCCGGCTAGTCTTTCCTTTTAGGGTTTGAAGGAAGATTTGATAAAAAGCAGTGGGAGCCATCCTGATTAGATAAGATAATAACCAATCTGATCTTGCACGAGCATACGCTAAAGTGTTTTCTTCTCTCTCTCTCCAGGTAGCGACCATTTCATGCCCTAATAAAGATAATAATATGGATGTATTGACCGAACCCGCATGTTATACTGTGCTGGGGAACGTTGGTTCCGTTCATTCTTATAAGAGTTATAGGAATGAACAGGATATAGGGGAATACCAGGATTCCCATGCCACCCGATAGAAGAAAGTACATGTTGATGCATTTTCTTCGGGTGTGTTCTTACTGAGAACTGTTTCTCCATTTGCTCTACGTCCTGGGTATTAGATACCGGGTCAGGATCCCATATATGTAATCAGTTACATGGGCTTAGGAAAGGTAGAGAACTTGGAGAAGGTGATAAAGACATTAGAGTTGGAAATGGTGCAATTGTTGCAGCTAAGACTGTCGGGGAATATCACCTTGCATTACCAACTGGTAATACATTGGTTCTGAACGAATGCTATTACATGCCGAACCTGATATGCAACATTATATCGGTTTCTTTGTTGAGTAAAGAGGGATATAATTTTGTATTACAGGACAATGTTATGAACATTTTCCGTAACCAAAAGTTGGTTGGATCAGGCACGTTGTGCAATGGCATTTATGTTCTAAATCAATCAACAGTTCTGAGTATAACAAACACACACAAGAGGAAGAGTTCTGAACTGAACGAAACCTTCTTGTGGCATTGTAGACTAGGTCACATCAATGCGACACGACTGGCTAAGTTGCATAAGGATGGGTATTTGAAACCATTCGAATTTTCATCTTATGACACTTGCCAGTCATGTCTCAAAGGCAAGATGACCAAAACTCCGTTTACGGGACACGGAGAAAGAGTTAACGAACTCTTGGGACTAATACATAGTGATGTATGCGGTCCCATGTCTACACATGCCAGGGATGGTTCTTCGTACTTCATTACATTCACTGACGGATGGTTCTTCGTACTTCATTACATTCACTGACGATCTCTCAAGATACGGACATGTGTACTTAAAAAGACACAAGTCTGAAGCTTTTGAGAAATTTAGAGAATATAAACAAGAAGTCGAGAACCAAACCGGAAAAAGTATTAAAATCCTTCGATCTGATCGAGGAGGTGAATACTTGAGCAATGAATTCCAGGACTTCCTAAAAGGAAATGGGATTCTCTCTCAGCTTACTCCTCCTTATACACCACAGCACAACGGTGTATCGGTGCGCTCCATGATGAGTACAGCTGAGTTACCTATTTCCTTCTGGGGGTATGCGCTTGAGACAGCGGCATACCTATTGAATCAAGTTCCAACTAAATCTGTACCTACCACACCATATGAGATATGGAGTGGGAAGAGACCATGTCTTAAACGAGTTAAGATATGGGGTTGTCTGGCCTATGTCAAAAGGCAAAATCCAGACAAACTCGAGGCACGGTCAGTTCTATGTAAGTTTGTGGAATATCCTAAACATTCAAATGGATATTTTTTCTACCACAGTAAACAACAAAAGGTGTTTATTGCTCAACATGCCACCTTTTTAGAAAAGGAATTTCTTGCAAAAGAGATTAGTGGCTCTGAGGTAGAACTGGAAGAAGTTCCAGAAACACAAACTATAACTGAAGATTTAGTGGAACCAGAAGATTCAATAGTACCCGACGAACCCCAGCCTTTCCGCCGATCTAGTAGGGTTCCTCGCCAACCTGAGAGATACTACGGTTTTCTCAAGGACGGTGGGAGCGAGGATTGCATCATGGAGGATGATGACCCAACTAGCTTCGAGCAGGACATCACGAGTGGGGACTCAGTGAAATGGCAGGATGCTATGCGGTCCGAGATGGAATCCATGTACACCAACAAAGTATGGACTTTGGAAGTTGCTCCTGGAGGGGTAAAACCCATTGGGAGCAAGTGGATCTTCAAGAAGAAACTTGGTGTAGATGGGAAAGTGGAGACTTTCAAAGCTAGACTTGTTACAAATGGTTTTCGCCAAAGACCAGGTGTGGACTATGACGAAACCTTTTCTCCAATGGCTATGCTTAAATCCATCCGGATCATGCTTGCCATCGCTGCATATCATGATTACGAAATCTGGCAAATGGATGTTAAGACCGCCTTTCTAAACGGTGATTTAGAAGAGTGCGTGTACATGACTCAGCCAGAGGGCTTCGTAGACAGTGGGAGCAGCGGGAAGGTGTGCAAGCTGCTTAAATCCATTTATGGATTAAAGCAAGCATCGCGGAGTTGGAACATCTGCTTTGACGTCGTTATCAAAGAGTTTGATTTCGTCAAAAACCCAGATGAACCTTGTATCTACAAGAAGGTAGCAGAGAGTAAGGTTGTCTTCCTCGTATTGTATGTGGACGACATACTCTTGATAGGAAATGATATTCCTATGCTGCAAGCGGTCAAGCTCTTCTTATCACAAAGATTCTCAATGAAAGATCTTGGTGATGCCTCCTGCATATTGGGAATTAGGATCTATAGAGATAGATCCAAACGGATATTGGGATTGTCCCAATCCAGGTACATTGACACCATACGAAAGAGGTTTAGTATGGAAGAATCCAAGCGTGGGAATTTGCCCACGATCTCTGGAGTCACTCTCTCCAAAGAGATGTCTCCCAAGACTGATTTGGAGAGAGCTCGCATGCAAGGGATACCCTATGCTTCGGCTGTAGGCTCTATCATGTATGCGATGCTATGTACCAGACCCGATGTAGCATACTCACTAAGTGTAGTGAGCGGGTATCAAGCTGATCCTGGAGAGAGTCACTGGACAGCTGTAAAGAGCATTCTCAAGTACTTGCGAAGGACTAAAGAGATGCTCTTGGTGTATGGTAACGGAGAACTCCAAGTGGAGTCCTTTACCGATTCGAGCTTCCAGAGTGATAAGGACGACTCTAAGTCGCAGTCGGGATTTGTCTTTACCCTTTACGGAGGGGCGGTTAGCTGGAAGAGTTCCAAGCAGGAAACTGTGGCAGACTCGACGATGGAGGCTGAATACATCGCTGCTAACGATGTTGCCAAAGAGGCTGTCTGGATCAAGAAGTTCATTACTGAACTTGGAGTGGTTCCATCCATTGAGCATCCAATACCTTTGTATTGCGATAACAATGGAGCGGTGGCTTTGGCCAAGGAACCCAGGTCCCATCAGCGATCCAGGCATATTCTGAGGCGGTATCACCTGATCCGGGAGATAGTTGATCGCCGGGAGATCGAGGTCAGGAGAGTTGACACGAAGAAGAACACGGCGGATCCACTCATGAAGGCCAATCCCCAGATACAGTTTGAGACACTCTTCGGGATGCTCGGTATGCGATACTACAGCAGCTGGCCCTAGTGCAAGTGGGAGATTGTTAGTTGTGTGTATGCCCTAGAGGCCAGTATTGTACAGATGATGTATATTATATTGGATGCTTGGACATATATAGAGATGACTTTCTTGCTCGTTATGATAGTATGCTATCTGGTTGCTCTTTATCTTAACAAGTACACTTGTCTCTTTAAACTGTCTTATAGTTACATGTTGGTAAAGCCCTTAGGATGTGTACTTGACTACCTGGACTATGATGTAGATCATACTAGTGGGGACATGGTAGTCCATAAGTACATCCTTCAAGGTCCCTAGTCGTGGGTGTATCGAGACGGGGCATCGATATACCAGAGTAGACTAGCGTATACGCTTCTCGACCCATGAGATGGGCGATGGATGATCCCATATCCATTGGTGTTTGACATCAGAGATGGTATACGGGTGCTCAGTGGAGACTGGGTACACTGGACGGACTCGCCGAGAACTTCCAGATGGTATTATAACTCACGTCAGATGGCAGTTCTCAGGTGACACTTGTACAGGTTAGTCTGTAGACCCGAGATCGTCATAGAGTCTTATGTGATTCCCACTGTGCTTTGATCTCCACCTTACCACATCCATGAGGGCGTGCAAAATGGTGGTCTTTGGGTACAGTCCCGAGTCACATGGAGGCAATGAGCGATAGGAGGGGTTTCGTCTCTCCCGGTATTGGGGGTTGATGTTGCGATGTGCTCGATTGGCCGTAACAGGGAAGTCCCTGGCCAGGCCTGATCAGAGATTTGCTGGTAAGTGTTACCAGTAGTTTCTCGACCCGTTATTGGGGTCTGACGTTTACCACCCCTAGACTTGATATGCGACATATCAGACGAACAGACCGGACTGTACGGTAAGTGTTACTGGTTGGATTCACAGGAGTGTGAGCGGGCTAGCTCGTCGATCTTCTGATCGCTCAATACCCGGATGGCCGTTATGTTTAGCAGACCGCTTACGGCTTGTGGGTGCTTGATATGATCATCATCTGCTACCGGCATATTGACGAGTCTTTAGAGTCCTACACAGAGGTTTCCTGGCTCAAGCGAAACGAAATAGGAGCGCATATGAGATATGTGCGGGACCGAGAATAATGCGTGTATGTGATACCGTATTTCATTCTCACGATGAATGTTTCGATTGGTTATATACGATATAACCTAGTTATCGAATCGTAGATTGATTCGATAAGTCGATACATTGGATACTAGTCGGTTATGTGCGACATGACCGGATCATTGAATCAAGTGTTGATTTAATGATTTAATGTATAAATATATATTTGATATATTACTTTGCATTAACTGGTATTGGTTCACTTTAATAGGATTTTCTCACTTGTAGTTCACAAGTTGTATATGTGATATACTTTTGTGCACTACAATGTGTCATGTTTGATGATGCATGTAGGTTGGTTTTGTGTTAAGACTTAAACCATGATTATGATAATAGTTAGGGTTTTGATTTATTTACTTATTTATTTATCTATTCTTTTTGATAAATAAATAAAAGATAACAAAATGGTTTCTTTCATGAAGCTTGATGAAGCTTCATGAAGCTTTGACTAAAGTGACCATTTTGTCATCATCCTTAACCCTAACCATTCTCACTTGACCATGGTCTATTCTCTACACTTAACCAAGGTTAGAACATGATAAGTATTCATTTTTATTATTCTTTTAATATACTTATCATATTCTATCTACTTCTTCTTCATCATCTTCAAGAGAGAAAGCTTAATGCCATCAATGACATCTTGAGTTCCAAAGTGAGAAATCCAGTTCTAAAGTGAACCCACCTCCTATTTCTTCACCCTCTACCTCTTGCCAAGTTGTTTTGGGTGCTTTCTTCACAAGTTTCACTACTTGGTGAAGTTGGAGCTTGAACTTGTGCAACCTCGACGTAGATCATCTTCGGCACCAAGCCGACGACCTAGTCCGCCCAATTCTCCGATGAAGCCGACGATTGAGTTCGGGATTCACGATGGACAGCGAGAGGACGCCTACGTGGAGCTAAGGGAGTGGAGAACCGGATCTAAAAAGGTTGTAGCCTCTCTCCTTTAATTAAGATGTTAACTTGTTTAGTTTATCGCATAGAATTCTAGCCGACGATCCGTATTAGGGTTTCTTGGCACTCGTAAAATTTGAAATTAGCATGATCGATGCCTTGTGAGACTTCATTAGCGTGCCTAGGAACCCTACTAGAACTGCCATCTGACGTGAGGTATAATACCATCTGGGAGTTCTCGGCGAGTCCGTCCAGTGTACCCAGTCTCCACTGAGCACCCGTATATCATCTCCGATGTCAAACACCAATGGATATGGGATCATCCATCGCCCATCTATATGGGTCAAGAAGGTATATGCTAGTCTACTCTGGTATATCGATGCCCCGTCTCAATACACCCACGACTAGGGACCTTGAAGGATGTACTTATGGACTACCATGCCCCCACTAGTATGATCCGCATCATAGTTCAGGTAGTCAAGTACACATCCTAAGGGCTTTACCAACATGTAACAGAGAGACAATCAGTGTGCATGTTAAGGTAAAGAATAACCAGATAGCATACTATCATGTCGAGCAAGAGAGTCCTCCCTATATATGTCCTAGCATCCACTACAATATACATCCTATGTACAGTAATGGCCTCTAAGGCATACATATAACTAACAATACGTACATCATTATTTTCGTTCTTTATTGGTGTGATCAATTGATGGGACTGCGTTGATTTGGATCAATGCAAGTTAAAAACAAACCTATTCTGATGTTGTTGGAACACTTTTCAAAAAGCTGTTATTGCAAGGACGTTCACTTTTGTTTTGCACAGTGATATTCAGTTGGAATATCCTGCTCCTCAGTCGACGTGGCAAGGGCCGAGATCCCTTCACCGGGAGTGACCCCTTGGACAGAAGTTTGCGTCAGGGTAATAACTTCACTATAGCCGATTACTTTTGCTTTGCATCATGGTATTCAGTTGGAATATCCTGCACCTCATTCTACGGGGAAAGAGCGAAGATCCCTTCACCGGGAGTGACCTCTTTAGCAAAGGTTTTCGCCACTATATTTTCATAAAAGCTATCCAGTTCCTTCAACGATATCAAGTTCATTACGTTAAAGGTTTTCGCCAGAAACCATTCATAGCCTTCCGTCGTTTTATATGGATGGTCAATAGTATTCAAGCTGTGTTTGTTGGCCAAAGTCAAGGCACAGTGTTTGGTAGCTGTTGGGTATTCATATGCAGCATAGATAGATGCGTTGGTTTGGGACAGTCGTATAGCCTTGTTGGCCAAAGTCAAGGGCTTGTGTGGGTGGGCTCAAATTAACCTGGAGAATGACGGGTAGAACTTGACATGTGACTTATGCTTTGTTGCCCAAAGTCAAGGTCATAAGAGCATGGGGTAGAAATCACATCGGGAGTTTCTAAAGAAACTGAAACTTGCCGGATATGCGCATACCTTCTGGAGTGTGATGACGTGAGCGGATTCCGTCACGTTATCATGCGATGATAGTTGGATCCCGATTCCTATTGATGAGTTAGTTTACTCCTCGGGTGACCCCGACTAATTCTTCTTTCAGGTTTGGAGGAGAATTTGAGGATACAGTGGGAGGTTTCTAGATTAGATAAAATTGGTAACCATTCTGATCTAGGTTAGAGTGCATGCTGAATGTTTCTTTTCTCTCTCTCTTTGGCAGCGACCATTGACCCGACCCTAAGCCTATGACTCGGTGACTAAAATTAACCGAACATTCTTAAACACTGGCTTTTGGATTGTCAGAGTTGCAAACCTCATTGCCACTCCTACTTTTACCCTTTTCTCCAGGACACCCCGTGTTACTACGAACGTCCACTTCCATTGGACAAAACCATCGTATGGTTATATACGAACTCGAAGGAATTTATTCGAGGATGGTTTCCGGTTCTGGAGAAAACGGATAGGACTATTCAGTTGTCTTTTCATTTTACCTTCTCTCAGGTTGCTAGTGCTCCTTGGTTTAGGAGACAGTACACCTATTACGCAAATTGGATAGTCTTCTTCCAAACCATAGGCAGGTGCCGACCGGTAGGGAATGAAGAAAACCAATTAGCCTAACGATGGTGTACAGAAGGTATTAAGTAAAGACATATCAAGGGATTAGTAAGAGGGCAAAGTAAATTGCGACTGCTATTCACGACCAAACCAATTAATTCTTCACCAATCCTAAATCACCTTTGTATTTCTCCAGGACACTCCGTATCACTACGAAGATCCAAAGTTTATTGGATACTCCATCGTATGGTTATATACGAACTCGAAAGGAACTTGTTCCAGTTCGGGGATGGATTCTGGTTCAGGAGAAATAGGAATAAGGTTTATTCGGTTGTCTTTTATCTTCACCTTCTCTCGCATTGCGAGTGCTCCTAGGATTAGGACTGTTAGTAGTATGTATGCCCTAGAGGCCAGTATTGTACAGATATTGTATATTATATTGGATGCTTGGACATATATAGAGATGACTTTCTTGCTCGATATGATAGTATGCTATCTGGTTACTCTTTATCTTAACATGTACACTTGTCTCTTTAAACTGTCTTATAGTTACATGTTGGTAAAGCCCATAGGATGTGTACTTGACTACCTGGACTATGATGCAGATCATACTAGTGGGGACATGGTAGTCCATAAGTACATCCTTCAAGGTCCCTAGTCATGGGTGTATCGAGACGGGGCATCGATATACCAGAGTAGACTAGCGTAGATGCTTCTCGACCCATAAGATGGGCGATGGATGATCCCATATCCATTGGTGTTTGACATCAGAGATGGTGTACGGGTGCTCAGTGGAGACTGGGTACGCTGGACGGACTCGCTGAGAACTCCCAGATGGAATTATACCTCACGTCAGATGGCAGTTCTCAGGTGACACTTGTGCAGGTTAGTCTGTAGACCCGAGATCGTTATAGAGTCTTGTGTGATTCCCACTGTGCTTTGACCTCCACCTTACCACGTCCATGAGGGCGTGCAAAACGGCGGTCTTTGGGTACAGTCCCGAGTCACATGGAGGCAATGAGCGATAGGAGGGGTTTCGTCTCTCCCGGTATTGGGGGTTGATGTTGCGCTGTGCTCGATTGGCCGTAAAAGGGAAGTCCCTGGCCAGGGCTGATCAGAGATTTGCTGGTAAGTGTTATCAGTAGTTTCTCGACCCGTTATGAGCCTCACATCGGCACGACTTATCGAGTATTGGGGTCTGACGTTTACCACCCCTAGACTTGATATGCGACATATCAGACGAAGAGACCGGACTGTACGGTAAGTGTTACTGGTTGGATTCACAGGAGTGTGAGCGGGCTAGCTCGTCGATCTTCTGATCGCTCAATACCCGGATGGCCGTTACGTTTAGCAGACCGCTTGCGGCTTGTGGGTGCTTGATATGATCATCATCTGCTACCGGCGTATTGACGAGTCTTTAGAGTCCTACACAGAGGTTTCCTGGCTCAAGCGAAACGAAATAGGAGCGCATATGAGATATGTGCAGGACCGAGAATAATGCGGGTATGTGATACCGCATTTCATTCTCGCGATATATGTTTCGATTGGTTATATTCGATATGACCTAGTTATCGAATCATTGATTCGATAAATCGATACATTGAATACTAGTCGGTTATGTGCGACATGACCGGATCATTGAATCAAATGTTGATTTAATGATTTAATGTATAATTATATATTTGATATATTACTTTGCATTGACTAGTATTGGTTCACTTTATATGGATTTTCTCACTTGATATGCAAGTTGTATATGTGATATACTTTTTGTGCACAAATATGTATCATGTTTCATGATGCATGCTCACATGGTTAGGTGTAAAGAATTAAACCATGGTTAAGAAGATAATTAGGGTTTTGATTTATTCTCTCATTTATTTATCCATTCTTTATTTATTTAAATGGATAAATGAATGCATAATGGTTTCTTTTTGTCATGAAGCTTGTTGAAGCTTCATGAAGCTTTGACTAAAGAAACCATTTTGTTTTCTAGCTTAACCCTAACCCTTCTCATTAACCATGGTCTTTTCTCTACACTTAACCTTGGTTAAGATATGATAAGTATTTGATTTCTTTTTCTATTTTCATAACACTTATCATATTTTAGCTTCATCTTCTCCTTCTTCTTCAAGTGAGAAAACTAGTTGCCATCAATGGCAACATGAGCAAAAGTGAGTGAAATCCAAATCTAAAGTGAACCCACCTCCTATTTCTTCACCCTCTACCTCTTGCCAAGTTGTTTTGGGTGTTTACTTCACAAGTTTCATAACTTTGTGAAGTCGGAGTTTGAACTAGTGATGCCTCGACGTAGATCGTCTTTGACACGAAGTCGACGCCCTATTCCGCCCGTTTCTCCGATGAAGCCGACGAATGAGTTAGGGATTCATGATGGACAGCGAGAGGACGCCCACGTGGAGCTTAGGAAGTGGATATCCGGATCTACAAAGGTTGTAGCTCTCTTCCTTTAGTTAAGTAGTTAACTAAGTTTTTATTTCGCCTAGAATTCTAGTCTAAAGATCCGTATAAGGGTCTCTCGGCACCCGTAAAATTTTAAATTGGCATGTTCGATGCCTAGTGAGACCACTATAGGGTGCCTAGGAACCTTTCACTGGTATCAGAGCCTAGCTAGAGCCTTAGGCGAAGTCCCGACGACGTTTGAAACCCGATCGAACCGAAACCGAAAACCCTAAAATGCTCTCTGGACTTTTTCTAAAAAATGCGAATTTTGTCAATTAAAAATATCCAGAAAATCAAGCAGGGTGTTATTTGAATTACTGTGAAATACGAGGACCTGAATCAACTTTTCCACCACGGAACCGCGGCACGTGCTATGCATGATGCGGCGGTTCCGCGGCCTTACTGTTCCTTTGTGTGATGTTTTCTGCACAGTAACTCATATAATTCAATATTGTGTTTTCTGGGATTTTTTTTTTGTGACCATACAGAAGAGTATTCTGGGGTACTATTGGGAATCAAAGTTTCGATCGGGGTATCAAATTTCGTCTTTGTGTTTTTCCGGATAATTTATAGAATATGTTAAAAAGTTCGACCGGATATAAATACCCAACTTTTCCCCTGTCGGGAAATTTCCAAGTGTTGGATTTTTCCGTAGTTTAACGACGTTCTAAGTAGTGCAAGTAACACGATGGACCCTCTAGAAGACAACAAACCTTAACTCGATTATGTGACCGTCTTGAACTGCCCTTTGAACCTTCGGGTTTGGGGCAGTACGGCGTGCCACATGTGAGGCGTTGGCTTGACCCTTCTACGGCTGGACCGTTGGTACTGAGGCACGAACTGAATGTTGCTAGACTTATTTCATGTGTTGGACTGTATCGGGAAAACTTGGGTGTTCGAATGTTCGATCGGAAAATTTAACATTTTCTGTTTATCTGGAATGTGATACAATAATTGGAATTCACAAACAGTTATGTGATAACTGAATGAATGTTATAAATCTAGCAGTTTAGTTTCACTTGATATTGAAAAGAGTTTTCGACAATGAGACTAAAATGCGGGGTTCATAACTGTTAGGCATGTGATGTCTAAGTATTTCATTTGATTAGGCATGCGATGTCTAAAGAAGTTGCGGATTCCAATTGTTGTAGTTTTACACTTTCTTTTCTGTGACCGTAAGTGTAATATGTGATATCGCCGGTTTCGTTGCTATATGTCAACGACAATTGGGATGCGCATGTTTACTTACGTTGATGACATGTGATGTTATGTGTTGCTGGATATGTTATATTGGATCGTCGTGTTCGAATAGCCGGGGGTTTTTTATGTGAGATGAGTGTTTTTCATTTTCATTCATGTAAAAACTTGTATGTAATATTCTTTTATTTGGGGCACTTCCAGGTAGCGGAAGTTGTCACCCTTTGTATATTATTTACTTTTCCGCATTAGGATAGACCCAAGGAGGGGAGCACAAGTAACCGGGTTCTAGGGTCCAGTAGGAGACCAACTCGAGGAGTCGAGTCCGGGTCTCCGAACCCTAAAATTGGCAGGGTTACTTGCCGCTCTCGTAGGGGTCTAGGGGTGTGGGATTGGCTATTCATCACGACCGTGGAATCCGTGTTTTATACTGGCTCGTATTGAAAACACGGACGTCCTAGTATATCCAATATTTCATATGTTTATTCTGCTGCGATATCTGTGTTGTGATTCTGTGATGGATATAGTATATAGTATATATGATATATTATATAGACGTTACTTATGTTTTACACCCGCGCTAGCCCTGCCCTGCTCTGTCGTTAGTTACCTAACCTAACGGTGCACGAGGGGACATCGAGGCGAATGCGGATGGCATAAGTGTACGTCATATCTATCTGTGATGTTTAGGTATTTAAATGATGGGACTTCAATAATGTGATTAATGAAAGATAAGAAACCTAAGATGTTGTGGAATCGAATTTTAAAATAAAACAGGTAGCTACAGTTCTTGCTTTGCACAGCGGTATATATGATATACCCTGCACCTTATTCGATGAGGAAAGGACCGAGATCCTTTCACCGGGAGTGACTCCTTTAGCAATAACTGGCAGATGCTACACACTCGGTTTGCTTTTGACTGCTTTTGGGTTTTTGCTTTGCACAGCGATATATATGATATATCCCGCACCTCATTCGACGACGAAAGGACCGAGATCCCTTCACCGCGAGTGACTCCTTTAGCAAAACTAGAAAAGCCTCAAAATCACTCCATTTCAAAACTTCATTTGATTCTACAACGATATCAAGTTCATTACGCAATAGGTTTTCGGAAAAACCTGCCGTAGCCCTCCGTCATTTCAGATTAGAACTGTTTAGTATTCGTGCTGCGTTTGTTGGCCTTTGTCAAGACGTAGTGTGCGGTAGCTGAATAGTGCTTATCTGTTTATGCATGTGATGCAGATTGTTTCAGGGTAGTCGTACGACCTTGTTGGCCTTTGTCAAGGGTCGTGCGGGAGGGTTTGATTCAATCAAGAAATGACGGGTTGAACTTGACTAGCATCCTGTGATTTGTTGGCCTTTGTCAAGGTCATAGGACACTAGGGGCAAAATATTATCGGGAATTTCAAGTGTTGAAATTTGCAATGATATTGCATACCTTCTATGAGATAGTTGGATCCTGATACCCACTGCGAGTAAGAGTTACTCCTGGGAGAGTTTTACACATTGCAATTAGCTGATCAAGTAGGTGTCTAGAAAGGTGTCAACGGGGTTACGCCTCTGGGAAAATGAGGTTTACATTAATTAGGTTCGTGCGAAAGCACGGGGGACCTCCCTCAAAGTACCGAAACTGGCCTGGCTGAAAGTTTGGCGAACTTGTAGTGTGTAATTAATCCCGGCTAGTCTTTCCTTTTAGGGTTTGGAGGAAGATTTGATAAAAAGCAGTGGGAGCCATCCTGATTAGATAAGATAATAACCAATCTGATCTTGCACGAGCATACGCTAAAGTGTTTTCTTCTCTCTCTCTCCAGGTAGCGACCATTTCATGCCTTAATCAAGATAATAATATGGATGTATTGACCGAACCCGCATGTTATACTGTGCTGGGGAACGTTGGTTCCGTTCTTTCTTATAAGAGTTATAGGAATGAACAGGATATAGGGGAATACCAGGATTCCCATGCCACCCGAATGAAGAAAGTACATGTTGATGCATTTTCTTCGGGTGTGTTCGTTACTGAGAACTGTTTCTCTATTTGCTCTACGTCCTGGGTATTGGATACCGAGTCGGGATCTGTCACGACCCGAAAGTACGGAACATGACCGGCACTTAAACTACGAACGTCTCGAGGCGTACGTAATCTAAGTAAACCGAAAACCCAGAAATCCAAACCAAGAAAAGTAGTAGAGTGCAGGAAAAACCAACTTAAAACAAGTAATTTCAATAGCATAAGCCGAATTATGCGGTTTTTTTAAAACATCAAAAATTTACTGAAAATTTCGGCAGAGTCTCCTTTGTAAATACTGGCCCCCAAACGGGATACAACATGAATAGTATACGAAATCAAGAAAAAAGGCATTCCCAAGCGGGGCTAGCTCTTCGTCAAACGACGGTCACAACCACACAAGCAATATAATATACAACGCCAACGGCGAGGATCAAAAACTCAAAAGCGAACTCAAAACCACCAGAAATATAACGAGCGACTCTAAGGTCGAAAGAATAAACAACACTGGTCTCTATCTCAATAGATACATGTTTGGTTGATGGAACTTCTAGATACAACAGAATAATGATATACAAGATATATAATGGGGGTATGGTACAAGTAAACCCACCTACTAGCAAATCACCCGAATGAAACTGAGCCCGCAAGCCGTAATGAAACCTGTACGGCAAATCTGCAAGAAACTGGGGCACAACGGGGGTGAGTTGCCAACTCGTGAATAGAAAAACATCTACGCACAGAAATCGCATAAATAACGCAATCCTAGGTCAATGATCATAATATATCCTCAAATATAAGTATAACAGGCAGCCTATAACAATGACTAGGGTAATATCTAACCCGAGTATAATTTCATGTGCCCGTGTCAGTGCCTCAGGTAGCAATATATCATATGAATGAGGTATGAATGCATGAAACAGAATACATGTAAATGAAGAAACTGTTTTCATAATTTAGTGAGATTTCCTTCGTATTTTTAAACTGAGGTATCATAATGAAATCAGTATCAACAGTGTCTAGCATCGACACAAAACATAAATCTCACTGTCTCGAAATATCAATGTCTCAAGCTAAATATCTAGGGCGCCGTCAGTCCGGACCGGCCCCTACCATCCATCTCAAGACCACGACGGTATCCTCCGGATATCCGACGCGTCGGGTAATATCACCGGTAGGTAGTGCTCCCCAGCCAGGCTCAACGTCAACACCACATTCCTCTTGCCCCGGGGTACCATACCGGGCCCACCATGTACCCGTGACGGTTCCTCCACTCCTCGACACGGATCTCCAAAACCACAGCAAACTCATGGTGGACGACACTTTACATCACTAGAAAACCGCAACATTTTATATTTTAAAAGATCATGAGTTGTAAATTTTGCGGCTTTCCCCGAAATCCAGAAATATCATAAATCTCAAGAAATCATCACAAGTGCATATGTCAATGATAATGAACTAGGCATGAACAACTGAATAACAGTATGCATGAAGTGGTAGGTAATAACTACAATGCCTAATATGGCATATAAGGGAAGTACACTAATATCATGTCAAAACTACCAGCTAACAATCTAAGTCAAGCAATTATATTCTCTAAAGTGTACGTGACATGGCAATTACCGATGAAGATGTGTGTGAGCCGGCAAGTAGGTGTACGTGGTACATACGCATCATCGGTAATGGTGCTGGTGTCCTAACAGCATGATATCAATAATGGAATATGCAGCAAAATAAATATGCGAGGCAGAGCAAACAGCAATAATGTGCGGGAGCTGAATACTAGACACAACGATAACTAATCTGCAATAATCTAATATAAGTCCTACGAATGGTGCCTTTTGAAATAACACGAATCATGGGGTTTTGAAAATAGGGGCTACGGTGTTTTTATGAAAAGATACGTCGTTTTTGAAATATCCGTAGATTCCCTTGAGCTGTCTTTAAAAATGCCCACGATTCGTTAGTTTTTGAAATAGGTAAGAAGTCTAATCTAATCTAACAACTACACTAAACTATACGGCTGAACTAACAAGCTGAACTACAGGTAAGGAAACCGCCTATCATCTGAGTCGATACATATACATACATGTATATGTATAGTCGGTGATCCCGCCTCAATAATATCATATCCGATACCATATCTATAATCAGGCATCCCAAGTCAAGAGTGCGGATCAATCATCAATATAGCTCGTACGTAAATCCGTCGTACGGCATCCCAATCTGGGTACGGGTCAATATCACATTCATCATACTATTCACCTGGTATCCTCTTTATCAAATATCATGATCGGGGTACTGATCTACGTCTAGTACCATACTGATACCGCCTACGTATGCATGGACGTGTGTGAAACACTACGTCAAGGACCCGCTACAACGTCATGTCGTATCTAAGATACGAACCCTGCTATATCATCGATCTCACGGCCTCAAATCGAATCTCATCGACTCAGCTCAATCCCAAGTATCATCCTCAATCCGTATGTGAACACATAGTCCCATACCCATATGAACACATAACTATAAAGAATTCCATGAGCACATATCAATAGGAATGTATGCAAGTATGTATGTGTGTATGTGTGTGTAACACTACCCTAGGGTTCGCAACACTAAAGTAATCCAACACACCAATATCCATCCTAAGCATCGTTATTAATCCCAAATAACATATAATAATTGTTGGTGTGTATACGCATCCGTATACACCACCACGGACTGCGGGGGTGCTATACGCCATCCACCCGACTTCTCCCCGTAGATATAAATCTACTCACCTGGTCCTCGCTAGCCGGTGCCGACGTCTCCACGCGCTTGCTTGTCGTCTCGAAGTCCACATGGGGGTACCTACATATCATAACGTACCATATCGCATTAAAACTAAATTCGAAATCGAAACGGCATAAGAAAATCAAATCGGCACGCGTATCACGCATAGGTCCAAACCTATCGCCCACGCATGCAGGAATAGTCAAACCAACCCTCGATGTCTATGTACGAACGTCAAACCATCGAGAAAATCCAATCACACTCATTTGCACATTCACGAACACTAATTTTAATATAAACTAGGTTAAAACTCACAATAACGCCAATTTCACTTAAAAAGTCATTTTTCCGAAAATCTAGCAAGCACAATTCGCCGTTTTTGTACAAAACACGATGTTTAAATGAATGTAGCGGCCAATATATTTATTAAATATCTTAAATAATTCGTATAAACAATTTCCGGAATTTAATCTCATTAAATTCCAAAAATCCTAATATCCTAGTTTACAAAAATACCCTTTTTAACAATTTCAAAGCAAAAATGTCCAAACTACAATTTAGGTTGGATTTCCATGAACTAAAGTGTTAAACTACACTTAATAAAGTTAATAATATGATAAAAACCCTAACCATATTTTAATTCTCGATTTAACACAATATTTACAAAAACTAGTTTGCAATTTTAACCAATTTCGACCATTTTATAGCAAAATGCACATACAACAATCTAGTTTGGATTTGCATGATCTAAAGCATTAAACTACATTTTATAATGTTAATAAAGTCATAAAATTCTTAGTTAGATTTTAAATCACCCATTTGCAACTAAAACTAAAACCTAGTTTGCTTAAATAACTAAATTTGGACTTTTGGATGCAACAATTTACAAATTATCTTCTAGATTAGGTTTAACATGTCTTAACATGATAACTACACCATGCAACCTTAAACAAGTGACAACAACCCTATTGAATTTAAAACCCTAACTTTTCAATTCAAACTCCTTCTCTTTAGATTTCCAAACTTGCAATTAAACCATATTTAAGTACCTAATAAGATACATTAAGGAATTTAACCCAACAATTGAACAATAGGTTAGGATTTATACCTTAAAACCATCTTGAGATCAACATGAAACTAGACCTCCAAATTGAAATCTTTGCACCAAGATCCATGCTTAAAGAGATAAGAGAAAATGGGTAGGGCTTTGATTTGCATTTTAGCTTTGATTTTTGATGGAAATGGGTGAATTTTTTGATGGAAAATGAGAGGAGAAGAGGGAGGGAGGGGCTGCTGTTGGGGCTGAGAATTTCGGCCAGAAGTGGGTGAGGGGAGAGAGAGGGAGGTGAGGAAAATGCAAGGGAGGAAAGTCAAGGTCAAGGTAAGGTCAAAGTCTAACTACTTTATCTATTTTCTAATCTTTTCTTTTATTTCTTTTCATTTCTTTTTCCTTTGCAAACCAAGTGGGGAAAAAGTGAGGGCTGCTGAATTTGGCTAAGGGGAGAAGTGGGTGTGTGTGGGTGTGGGTACGGGTGTGGGGTGATGAAAAATGATAAATACAATAACCCAAACATCCATTTACGCTAAAAAAAAGCCTTTTTTCTTCAATAATTTCTAAACCGTTTTGGCAAATGATTTCGTTCCAAAAACCACATGATAAATTTTTATTTAATGTTTTATGATGCACAAAATTTGTTTCAACTCATTCCAATTTGTAATTTTCCCTAATTAAATGTATTAGTGACGGCTTAAAATAATAATAAAATAATATTTTTTCAGAAAATTTGAAATTTCACCAGCGGCTCAATAAACACCAAATAATAGCAATTACATAGCTAGAATATGTATATTTAATTTTTATAATAAGATATTTGTATTTTGACTTTTTACAGAAACCCCCTCATTTTACCGATTTTTCCGAAATTTCACCGAAACGATTTTCAAAACGCTACAATCTTCCCCCCTTAAAGAAATTCGGTTCCCGAATTTAAATTCAAACTCCCCCAATTACTAAAACATCTAAGAAAAACCATCAAGTCGTCGGGGCTCCGAAATTGTAAATACATAAAACAAATCGTAGCGCAGCGCATGCGCTTGAAAAATGAGTATATAACTCAAATCAAAACTCCGTCAAGCATCCCGCGATCATCGGAGTCATGGAGAAGACATCAATGCCAAATCCAAATCAAAACCAATATGATATAACTCGAAACTATAAATGTAAATATTGAATCTATATCTGTAAGTATCTGAAGGAAATGCATGCCAAATCTCTTTAAGTCGCTGTGCAACGCGTATAACACTGCACAGTGGCGGACGTCTATCAAAAGAAAATAGCTATATACATATATACCTTTGTTTTAAATGTACGTTCCACCGTTTTGGAAACAATTTAGAAGGGTCTCCTTGTTTTAAACATTTCGTGTCATATCAGACACGTAGGTAAATACTGAGGCTATAGCTCGCTTTTTGGAAATCCCTACAATAACTATCAATGCATGCAAAATGTATTCAGGTACTGTCCTCTGACTAGTCCTGCTCAGTACGAAAACATATAGCAATATCATAAAAACGTACTGCTCTATAAGAAATCAATCCCAAAATATGCACATGAATACTACGTGCGTCTGGCGCGCACGGAAATCAAAATCAATGAATGTGCCATACATGCGCACAGAAACAACATCTAAGTGCATCGGGTGTGCATGAAACATCTGTCGTAGGCAACATGTGTGCCTGACAGCAAAATCAGGTGCATCTGACATGCACGAAAAATCTCGATTTAGTGCATCTGGTATGCACCAAAATCGCATCTCAAGACATGCGCGAAAATTCAAATCAGGTGCATCCATCGTGCACGAAATCATGAAATCCAATATCAAGCGTCGAACGTGCGTAAAATCAATCAGGTGCACAAGGTGCACAAAACAAATATCGAGTATCACAATCGAAATCGAAGTCCAGTGCATCTAAGTGCACAAAAGGCGTATCACTGCACTGCAAGCATATATGAACTATACAGAGTGCAGGAACCAAATCGTGTGCATGCATATGCACAAAATCAACTCAAATGTCTAAAACCGTAAAATCACAAATATGTGAAACCAAAGCACGAAAACGATATCAAGTGCAACACTGTGCAAAGATCATAAATCCTCAATCACCAAAATTAAATCATACGAATAAATCACCCAAAACATCGGAATCAATAATGGCGGAATAGTACTGCTCCAGCGCATCCTCTAAGAATCTCGGCCAACTGTCGTGGTCACTAGTGGGACGTCTCGTCGATGATCATGAACTATGTCCTGCTGGCGTGCGTAACCATGACCACTCCTGGGTCAAGGTCTTCACTGTGAATTACCAATCTTTCGATCCATCGGCTCATCGGCCCTGTCAGGTGTGCTAACGGGGACGATTCCGTTCTGGCACTCCTCTGGTCATCTCTTGGTCAATCATTGCGACCACTCATAAGACAGCATATCACTGGCATCGGCCTCTGGCTCTCTGAATATACGTGACACATCTGATCCTGGGTGCAAGTATCATTGCAGCAGTGTCCTGGAAGGAATCCTGCTCACGGTCTCTTCCATGTCTCATCCCTGCCAACTGTCCGGAAGTCATCGTCCTTTCCTATATCTTCATCTTGCTCCGGAACAGCTGCATACCCATCGCGACTCCTTCTGGAAGGTATATCCAGTACTCTGCCTCGGCATGCGTATCGCATCTCTGATGTCGGCGGAGTGGAACGTCGTCTTATCCAGATCTTGTACGGACCTCTTTACTCCACTTTCTCTAATGTCGACTGCTTCGGAATCGTCTCATCATGGCTATATGGACTGAGCTCCAACGGCTATCCTCGTATCTGGAGTCTCCCAAGAAATGCATCTCACCACCTAGCATCCGAATTAAGTCGAGCCATCCGACCGAGTCGTCAAAACCTCATAATCCCCCAAGAGCTCAACATCTTGGGCACAGTTTAATAGTATCGAGTACATACCACAGCATCGGTGGTCCAGCCGTAGAAGGGCAAACCCAAGCCTCACTAATGGCGCCGCAGAACTGCTGCAAACCCTAAGGTTCAAAGGCTTTCACACGGTCATTAAGTCGAGTTAGGGTTTCATTCTTCTAGAGGGACCATAGAATTGCCTGCATGTCTTTCCGACTACTTTAAACTTGGATAAATAGGTTTCTGACATTCGATCGTCTCTGTCGACTCCCAACGTCTCCGCGTGAAATCGTCTCCAGCTGGAATCAATCTATCTGATGACCTCGCATCGGGGTAGCGAACGAACCACCTGTCCTAGTCATTCATCATCGGGTGACTAGCGACCTTCTATCATCTATTCGTACAACTCGCCCCGCAATAGCTCCAACATATGGGGCGATATCTCGTCGCTCGCAGCAACCACTGGCTTGCTCGTCTGCATGCTGAACAGTGCCTCAATCATTAGGAGTAAGCAACTTACCAACGGTCATCAAAATCTGGCTGGCCTCTGTCAGTGGCTCAATCCTCTAGTGTCGATCGGCACATCCGAGTAACCTCATAAAGGCGATCCGCCAAACGCTCGCGGCGCGGAAACACAGTAAAAAGACACATCTCTGCAATCGTGTGTCAACGGAATTTCGCCCTGGTCAGTCCTTGTTCGTGGCGAGCTTGTGCTGACCGCAACTCTAGCCGTAGCTCTCCCTGCCGGTAACCATAGCAGCAAAACCAAACTGGTACCGATGAGGCTAGATCAGGAAGGAATATAATACTGAACAAGGAAATGTACATCATAAGGCTTCATAAGTGGAGTGGTGTGTCGTAAATATGCCGCGGAACATACCAACGGTACGTCACTCTACTTTAGTCACCTATTCCATCAACCAAGGGTCATCCTACGCTCCGAAGGTTAAAACCTAACGCTCTGATACCAACTTTGTCACGACCCGAAAATACGGAACATGACCGGCACTTAAACTACGAACGTCTCGAGGCGTACGTAATCTAAGTAAACCAAAAACCCAGAAATCCAAACCAAGAAAAGTAGTAGAGTGCAGGAAAAACCAACTTAAAACAAGTAATTTCAATAGCATAAGCCGAATTATGCGGTTTTTTTTAAAACATCAAAAATTTACTGAAAATTTCGGCAGAGTCTCCTTTGTAAATACTGGCCCCCATACGGGATACAACATGAATAGTATACGAAATCAAGAAAAAAGGCATCCCCAAGCGGGAGCTAGCTCTTCGTCAAACGACGGTCACAACCACACAAGCAATATAATATACAACGCCAACGGCGAGGATCAAAAACTCAAAAGGGAACTCAAAACCACCAGAAATATAACGAGCGACTCTAAGGTCGAAAGAATAAACAACACTGGTCTCTATCTCAATAGATACATGTTTGGTTGATGGAACTTCTAGATACAACAGAATAATGATATACAAGATATATAATGGGGGTATGATACAAGTAAACCCACCTACTAGCAAATCACCCGAATGAAACTGAGCCCGCAAGCCGTAATGAAACCTGTACGGCAAATCTGCAAGAAACTGGGGCACAACGGGGGTGAGTTGCCAACTCGTGAATAGAAAAACATCTACGCACAGAAATCGCATAAATAACGCAATCCTAGGTCAATGATCATAATATATCCTCAAATATAAGTATAACAGGCAGCCTATAAAAATGACTAGGGTAATATCTAACCCGAGTATAATTTCATGTGCCCGTGTCAGTGCCTCAGGTAGCAATATATCATATGAATGAGGTATGAATGCATGAAACAGAATACATGTAAATGAAGAAACTGTTTTCATAATTTAGTGAGATTTCCTTCGTATTTTTAAACTGAGGTATCATAATGAAATCAGTATCAACAGTGTCTAGCATCGACACAAAACATAAATCTCACTGTCTCGAAATATCAATGCCTCAAGCTCAATATCTAGGGCGCCGTCAGTCCGGACCGGCCCCTACCATCCATCTCAAGACCACGACGGTATCCTCCGGATATCCGACGCGTCGGGTAATATCACCGGTAGGTAGTGCTCCCCAGCCAGGCTCAACGTCAACACCACATTCCTCTTGCCCCGGGGTACCATACCGGGCCCACCATGTACCCGTGACGGTTCCTCCACTCCTCGACACGGATCTCCAAAACCACAGCAAGCTCATGGTGGACGACACTTTACATCACTAGAAAACCGCAACATTTTATATTTTAAAAGATCATGAGTTGTAAATTTTGCGGCTTTCCCCAAAATCCAGAAATATCATAAATCTCAAGAAATCATCACAAGTGCATATGTCAATGATAATGAACTAGGCATGAACAACTGAATAACAGTATGCATGAAGTGGTAGGTAATAACTACAATGCCTAATATGGCATATAAGGGAAGTACACTAATATCATGTCAAAACTACCAGCTAACAATCTAAGTCAAGCAATTATATTCTCTAAAGTGTACGTGATATGGCAATTACCGATGAAGATGTGTGTGAGCCGGAAAGTAGGTGTACGTGGTACATACGCATCATCGGTAATGGTGCTGGTGTCCTAACAGCATGATATCAATAATGGAATATGCAGCAAAATAAATATGCGAGGCAGAGCGAACAGCAATAATGTGCGGGAGCTGAATACTAGACACAACGATAACTAATCTGCAATAATCTAATATAAGTCCTACGAATGGTGCCTTTTGAAATAACACGAATCATGGGGTTTTGAAAACAGGGGCTACGGTGTTTTTATGAAAAGATACGTCGTTTTTGAAATATCCGTAGATTCCCTTGAGCTGTCTTTAAAAATGCCCACGATTCGTTAGTTTTTGAAATAGGTAAGAAGTCTAATCTAATCTAACAACTACACTAAACTATACGGCTGAACTAACAAGCTGAACTACAGGTAAGGAAACCGCCTATCATCTGAGTCGATACATATACATACATGTATATGTATAGTCGGTGATCCCGCCTCAATAATATCATATCCGATACCATATCTATAATCAGGCATCCCAAGTCAAGAGTGCGGATCAATCATCAATATAGCTCGTACGTAAATCCGTCGTACGGCATCCCAATCTGGGTACGGGTCAATATCACATTCATCATACTATTCACCTGGTATCCTCTTTATCAAATATCATGATCGGGGTACTGATCTACGTCTAGTACCATACTGATACCGCCTACGTATGCATGGACGTGTGTGAAACACTACGTCAAGGACCCGCTACAACGTCATGTCGTATCTAAGATACGAACCCTGCTATATCATCGATCTCACGGCCTCAAATCGAATCTCATCGACTCAGCTCAATCCCAAGTATCATCCTCAATCCGTATGTGAACACATAGTCCCATACCCATATGAACACATAACTATAAAGAATTCCATGAGCACATATCAATAGGAATGTATGCAAGTATGTATGTGTGTATGTGTGTGTAACACTACCCTAGGGTTCGCAACACTAAAGTAATCCAACACACCAATATCCATCCTAAGCATCGTTATTAATCCCAAATAACATATAATAATTGTTGGTGTGTATACTCATCCGTATACACCACCACGGACTGCGGGGGTGCTATACGCCATCTAGCCGACTTCTCCCCGTAGATATAAATCTACTCACCTGGTCCTCGCTAGCCGGTGCCGACGTCGCCACGCGCTTGCTTGTCGTCTCGAAGTCCACATGGGGGTACCTACATATCATAACGTACCATATCGCATTAAAACTAAATTCGAAATCGAAACGGCATAAGAAAATCAAATCGGCACGCGTATCACGCATAGGTCCAAACCTATCGCCCACGCATGCAGGAATAGTCAAACCAACCCTCGATGTCGATGTACGAACGT
Source organism: Agapanthus africanus (assembly GCA_030015575.1). Lineage (NCBI taxonomy): Eukaryota > Viridiplantae > Streptophyta > Magnoliopsida > Asparagales > Amaryllidaceae > Agapanthus > Agapanthus africanus. Next base: position 230,596,300 of record JASDDO010000012.1, read on the forward strand.
CAAACCATCGAGAAAATCCAATCACACTCATTTGCACATTCACGAACACTAATTTTAATATAAACTAGGTTAAAACTCACAAAAACGCCAATTTCACTTAAAAAGTCATTTTTCCGAAAATCTAGCAAGCACAATTCGCCGTTTTTGTACAAAACACGATGTTTAAATGAATGTAGCGGCCAATATATTTATTAAATATCTTAAATAAGTCGTATAAACAATTTCCGGAATTTAATCTCATTAAATTCCAAAAATCCTAATATCCTAGTTTACAAAAATATCCTTTTTAACAATTTCAAAGCAAAAATGTCCAAACTACAATTTAGGTTGGATTTCCATGAACTAAAGTGTTAAACTACACTTAATAAAGTTAATAATATGATAAAAACCCTAACCATATTTTAATTCTCGATTTAACACAATATTTACAAAAACTAGTTTGCAATTTTAACCAATTTCGACCATTTTATAGCAAAATGCACATACAACAATCTAGTTTGGATTTGCATGATCTAAAGCATTAAACTACATTTTATAATGTTAATAAAGTCATAAAATTCTTAGTTAGATTTTAAATCACCCATTTGCAACTAAAACTAAAACCTAGTTTGCTTAAATAACTAAATTTGGACTTTTAGATGCAACAATTTACAAATTATCTTCTAGATTAGATTTAACATGTCTTAACATGCTAACTACACCATGCAACCTTAAACAAGTGACAAAAACCCTATTGAATTTAAAACCCTAACTTTTCAATTCAAACTCCTTCTCTTTAGATTTCCAAACTTGCAATTAAACCATATTTAAGCACCTAATAAGATACATTAAGGAATTTAACCCAACAATTGAACAATAGGTTAGGATTTATACCTTAAAACCATCTTGAGATCAACATGAAACTAGACCTCCAAATTGAAATCTTTGCACCAAGATCCATGCTTAAAGAGATAAGAGAAAATGGGTAGGGCTTTGATTTGCATTTTAGCTTTGATTTTTAATGGAAATGGGTGAATTTTTTGATGGAAAATGAGAGGAGAAGAGGGAGGGAGGGGCTGCTGTTGGGGCTGAGAATTTCGGCCAGAAGTGGGTGAGGGGAGAGAGAGGGAGGTGAGGAAAATGCAAGGGAGGAAAGTCAAGGTCAAGGTAAGGTCAAAGTCTAACTACTTTATCTATTTTCTAATCTTTTCTTTTATTTCTTTTCATTTCTTTTTCCTTTGCAAACCAAGTGGGGAAAAAGTGAGGGCTGCTGAATTTGGCTAAGGGGAGGAGTAAGTGGGTGTGTGTGGGTGTGGGTACGGGTGTGGGGTGATGAAAAATGATAAATACAATAACCCAAACATCCATTTACGCTAAAAAAAAGCCTTTTTTCTTCAATAATTTCTAAACCGTTTTGGCAAATGATTTCGTTCCAAAAACCACATGATAAATTTTTATTTAATGTTTTATGATGCACAAAATTTGTTTCAACTCATTCCAATTTGTAATTTTCCCTAATTAAATGTATTAGTGACGGCTTAAAATAATAATAAAATAATATTTTTTTCAGAAAATTTGAAATTTCACCAGCGGCTCAATAAACACCAAATAATAGCAATTACATAGCTAGAATATGTATATTTAATTTTTATAATAAGATATTTGTATTTTGACTTTTTACAGAAACCCCCTCATTTTACCGATTTTTCCGAAATTTCACCGAAACGATTTTCAAAACGCTACAATCTTCCCCCCTTAAAGAAATTCGGTCCCCGAATTTAAATTCAAACTCCCCCAATTACTAAAACATCTAAGAAAAACCATCAAGTCGTCGGGGCTCCGAAATTGTAAATACATAAAACAAATCGTAGCGCAGCGCATGCGCTTGAAAAATGAGTATAACAGGAATCTGGATAATGGAAGAGGCATTACTAGGAATACCGGGATACCCCATCGAAACATTTCAATGTTTCAGTTTCACTGTGTACTGTTAAAGGAAAACTGATTTCCCGATTAGATACTTACTCCAGGGTATGTATTTACCAGGTATGATTCTCACATCTGTATGGTTTTACAGATGATGAGTGGGAGTAAGTTATTGGGAATTAGGTGATCATCCTCATTATATCGGGATTCGTTGTAATCGGTGATATTTGAGGAAGTCACCTGGGTTGTTTGCCGGACGGCAAATATTTGGTTTTGAATATCCACTGTCATGCACCAATTTCAAATTGATATATCTGTACGTCTATTTTTATAGAGTGAGATATACCTTTTTGAAATTATGTCGATGACATTTACGTATATCAGTGGATGGTTAGGTAAGGAGCATTAAACGGCGGTGTAATTCTTCTTAACCATAAGTACAGTTTTCAACCTACGACACACAGTGAATGGGTTATTAGACTCAAGGGACTTGTACAAAGTATTGTATATTGTCCAGTGTCCATTAGGACAGAGGGGTAGGTACTCGTACTATATTCTGTTTACTTGTGACTTCTCTAGTTCTTAGACAGGTGTTTCGTAGAAACGCAGGGTCCAAGTTTTGAGAAGTTATAAGTATAAGATTAAAGTAGAGAACCAGGTATTGCAAGTATCAGGATTCTTCAAGGTGATCGAAGATGTAGATACTTGTGTATGGTATTCAGTTGATAGTAATGATTAAGAGAACTTGCTTCTCTTTCAGGTTGCTCATAAGTTGAAGTATTCCTAAGTTGAGTAACGCTGATCGGCCTCTTTCCATCTAGTTGACATGCACTGGAGACAGCTGCATGATTTGAATCTGGTTCAATTAAATCAGTGCCTCTGTTTCTGTATTGGATATAGAACGGTCCATATCTTAACGATGTTAAGGTAAGGGGAGTTGTCCGGCTTATGATTAAAACCAGACACTAGACAACTCAAGGCACGTTTCTGTAATGGCTGTTTATGGGTTGACCCAGGCTATGACGAGGGTTGACTTTCTACCATCTGGAAGATCAATAGTGATATTGTTCTAGACTCGCCGCAGTTTTAAATAAAATGGATTTTTTCAGAAAACAGTAGTGGGAGTATGGTAGAACTGGAAGTGATTCCAGAACCACAAACGATTACTGAAGATTTGATAGGAACCTAAAGATTCAATCTGGTTTGACATTCCATTGGCCACTCCACAGATAAAGTGGGTAACTTCAGGCACCCGAGAGGTACTCCGGTAGCCTCAAGGACGGTGACAGGGAAGTTCTTGTTTACCCAGACTTGCCATTGCTGTTGTTCCAGACTGTGAGACCGGGCAGGAGGATGAGTATAGCGTCGTTATAAACTGGCTTTAGAAGTGTACGTCTATATGACTCTGCCAGAGGGTTGTCGTAGTCAGTTGGAGCAGCGGAAGCATTGGTGGACAAGTGGCTTATGTCTATTCATAGACTAAAGCAGATATAGCGGAGATAGATCATCTATTTCTGACGTGACAGTCATAGGTTTGACTTCATCAGAATAGGGGATGGATCTGTTAAGAAGGTATTAGGGTGTGATGTCATGGTATTTGGATGACATACACAGAGTAGGAAGTGATGTTCCTATACTACGATCGGTTATACTTTGGTCGTCACACAGTGGTTTCTCCACATGGGGCTTGGACATTATATCAGACATACTGGTTACTAGATCTATGGTTTTAGATCTAGATTTGGGTGGTTTCCCAATCAGGGTACTTAGACAGCATTCTAAGAGTATTTAGAATGGACGACTCCTGGCACGGTGGTGTACCTGCAGGTGATGGAGTCACCCTCTCTAAAGGTGTCTTACAGACTAAAGGGGAGAGGGATGTGCATGATTGGCAGATCACTTGCTTAGGAAATTGAGTCAATCATAAGATGTCAAGTACCACACCAGATGTTGTTTTTGCACTTGATGCAGTAAGTTGACGTTGATCCAATCCTGGAGAAACAGTCGGAAGCAGTTTTAGAACATAAGTGGATGTTCTAGGGATATGATAACGACAGCCTCATTCGGGAGACAGTTATCATTCCAGGCTTCCAAGGTGACCTGGATGGCAGAGTGGCTGTCAAAGTTATAGTTTTTCCTTCTGACGAGGGACAGTATTTTAGACAGGTGGTCCAAGGCAATACTGAGGGAGGCATGGCGCAGGATACTGATTAAGTTCAGTAGACGATACTGTTTAAGAAGTTTGGATTTGGAGTTCATTTATGAGCTAGGTCCCATCAGACATCCAGACACATTCTAAGACAGGTATTGCTCATTTTGGGAGATGGCATTCTCCGCGAACTTGAGATATAGAGAGACATAGAAAGAAACATCAAGGCGGATCCACTCACTGAGGCTATTCCTCAAACGCAATAGTTTCGCAAACGAGCTTTGTGAGACTGACTAGTAGAGGAGTTGGGTGTTCGGTATCACACGGGATGTGAGTATACAACATCGCAATAATTAGCCTTGAGTGCAAGTAGGAGATTGTGGGAGATAGTGCCCTCAGAGTCAATTATTGGATCACAGGCACATGATTGCAATGATTGAGGGAGGACCTATTCCGGTAGGACAGTCTTACTCAAGATGATAGTATGCTATCTGGTTTATCTTTATCATCGTGTACTGCTTTAGGTGACCCTACAGGTCACTATTGCACGTTGATAGAGCCCCTAGGATTCTTGCTTGACTGCCAGCAGTATGAGGGCGATCATATACGTGGGAGCTGGTAGTCTATAAGCACATCCTTAAAAGGTCCCTAGTCATGGGAGTTTCGAGACAGGGCATCGATACTCCAGAGTAGACCAGTGTATACAGTCGAGACCCCGACGAGGGGCGGTGGCCGGTCTCACAAGCCACTGGTGTCAGTTGGTTCACCTAAGATGTATACAGGTGCTCATTGGGTTATGAGTACACCGGACAGGACTCGCCGGGAACATGCTAGTTGGTCTTATACCTGACGTCAGATGGCAGTTCCCTGGTGACATGTGTACAGGTTAGTTCATCGACCTGAGATCGTCATTTGTCTCGTGTGAGTTCCGACTGTGCTTTGATTACTATCCTACCACGCTCAAAGGAGACGTGCAAACAGGTTTTAGTTGGGTACAGTCCCGAGCTACATGGAGGCAGTGAGCGGATCTGCAGGGGTTCGTCTCTCCCGGTATTGGGGGTGAGGTCGCGCTGTGTCTAGGAGAGCCATTACACGAAGTCCTCGGCCAAGGCAGGAGATTTACTGGTAGGTATTCCAGTAGTATCTCAGGGTGTTCTGGGCTTCACTCCGACACGACTTGTACCGCTTTTGGGGGTCTGACTTTTACCAACCCCCTAGGCCCGCCATGCGATGCTCATAGACGAACGGACCGGACTGTACGGATATTGTCACTGACAGGCTCAGTAGGGTGTCAGGATGAGTTCGCTCATCGACGTCCCTTTTGGTCAATAGCTGGTTGCCCGTCACGTATGACTAATACCTCTGATGTGCTAGTGGTTAAATCCACAGCCATAGTATTGACGGGTCTTTAGAGTCCCCCACAGACAGTTGCTCAAGTTTTCGGGCGAAACGCTGTAGAGGCCGTATGGAGATATGGCAGGGTTCGATCAGATACGTGCGGTATTGCACGGATCAGGATCGGACGGTTAATACTAGCCGGCTTTGGTTTAAGCCGGATCCTAGTATAGTACAATATAGATTTTGTCTCATTGCATTTGTACTCAGTCGGAATACAAATGCGGGTGTGTATACACAGTAGCAAGGTTTTCCTGTAATTTATTACGGGACCAGTTTTATGAAGTTGCCAGTTTGCTTTCCATTTCAACCATATTTCTTTCTATCCTTCATTGGCTGAAGATTGGTGGAGGAGGGCTTATTTTCATTTATGCAAATAAGCATTTTGGAGGGTGTTATTTGCATATTGTTGTATCATGATGACTTAGCCTCCATTGACTTCTAGGATCATGATGGTTCATGATTGCTTATCTTTTGACATGGTGATGATGATGGATTATGAAGGTTGAGTGTGATTTTGGTTGTGATGATTCTTGATCATCATCACCCCTTTTCTCTCTCATGCATGATAGCCTTTTCACTTGCTCTCTTTTGGATTAGTGAGACCTCTCCCTCATTCTAACACTCTCCTATCATTCATTCCCATTGCATGGCCGGCCAAGTCATGGATGTGCTGTCCAAAAATTGTGGTTGGGTTTTCTTGATCTCTTTGGCTTTGTAAAATCCCACAAGTTCCATCTCCATAAGCTCATATCATTCCTCCACCAAATGGCAACTTCAAGTAACCCCCGAATGAGACATAGAGCACTACACGTATTCTACAACAAACCTTGGGCACGTCGGCTCGCCAACTTCGTGCCCGAGTTGCCTCGGTCCAGAGGTGGGAGCCCGTAAAAGAAGCCGGCGACGTGGTGCTCTTCTGGCGACGAGGTGGAGACCGGAGATTCCGCGGGGAGATCGGGACGACGATGAGAAGACCGAAGGACACGGATCGCTCGGTATATCTCTATACCCCCTTCTCTAGATAGCTAGGACTAGATTAATGGCCCGATCCAGGTTTATAGTGCGCGGTGGTGCCGGTTTATAAAGTTTAAAGTAAATCATCGCTTCCGCATTCCGGCGTCGGATTGACGGCCGGGGCCCCACCGTGCACTTACAATAACTTACTCCCACTCATCATCTGTAAAACCATACAGATGTAAGAATCATAGTTGGTAAATACATACCCTGGAGTAAGTATCTAATCGGGAAATCAGTTTTCTTTTAACAATGCACTGAAACATGAAAATGTTTCGTAGGGGTATTCTGGTATTCCTAGTAATGCCTCTTCCATAATCTAATTCATGACTATAACCGTATATTTCTTTGCCACCTCTCCAAATCCCTTTATTTGTCTTTAGTCGTTACCTTCTGTACACCATCGTTAGGCTATATGGTTTTCTTCCTTCCCTACCTTTCGGCACCAGCCTATGGTTTGGAAGAAGACTATCCAGTAAGCATAATGGGTGTACTCTCCTAAACCAAGGAGTACTCGCAACTTGAGAGAAGGTGATGATAAAAGACAACTGAATAATACTTTATTCTATTTCTCCCGAACTGGGGAAAAAGCAAAGGTGAAATAGGAGTGGCGATGAAGTACGCGGTTTGATCGTGAATAATAACAGTCGCAATTTACTTTGCCCACTTTCTAATCTCTTTATTTTGTCTTTAGTTACTACCTTCTGTACACCCTACTTAGGCTAATTGGTTTTCTTCATTCCCTACCTTTCGGCACCTGCCTATGGTTTGGGATAAGACTATCCAATAAGCGTAATAGGTGTACTCTCCTAAACTAAGGAGCCCTCGCAACCTGAGAGAAGGTGATAATAAAAGGCAACTAAATAAACCAATTCTATTTCTTCTGAACCTGGATCCATCCTCGAAGAATTCCCTTTGAGTTCGTATATAACAATACGATAGATCTATCCAATGGAAGTGGATGTCCGTAGTAATACGGGGTGTTCTGAGATATGTAAAGGGTAAAAGAAAGAGCGGCAATGACTTATGCAACTCAGACAATCTAAAAGCCAGTATTTTAAGAATGTTCGGTCAACTTGGTTACTGAGTCATAGTCTAGGGTCGGTCAAAGGTCGCTGCCAAAGAGAAAGAGAAAAGAAACACTCTGCGTGCACTCTAACCTAGATCAGAATGGTTATCAATTTATCTAATCAGGAAACCTCCCACTGTTATCTCAAATTCTCCTCCAAACCTGAAAGAAGAATTAGTCGGGATCACCCGAAGAGTAAACCAACTCATCAGTGAGAATCGGGATCCAACTATCATCGCATGATAACTTGATGGAAGCCACTCAAGTTATCAAACTCCAGAAGGTATGCGTAAGCCTGGCAAGTTTCAGTATCTTTTAGAAACTCCCGATATGATTTTTGCCCCATGCTCTTATGTCCTTGGCGTTGGTTAAAATGTCATAAGTCACATGCCAAGTTCTACCCGTCACTATCCAGGTCAATTTGAACCCACCCGCACATGCCCTTGACGTTGGCCAAAATGGCAGAACGACTGTCCCAAACCAACTCATCTATCTATGTAACAAATGAATACCTAGCAGCTACCAAACACTATGCCTTGGCGTTGGTCAAAATATATAGCTTGAATACTACTGAATACCCAAAAGAAATGACGGTGGGCTACGGCTGGTTTTTGGCGAAAAACCTTTAACGTAATGAACTTGATCTCGTTGAAGGAACCTGGTAGCTTTTTATAAAAATATAGTGACGAAAACCTTTGCTAAAGAGGTCACTCCCGGTGAAGGGATCTTGGCTCTTTCCTCGTGGAATGAGGTGCAGGATATTCTAAATGAATACCGCTATGCAAAGCAACTTGTAATCGACTATAGTGAAATTATTACCCTGACGTAAACTTCTGCCCAAGGGGTCACTCCCGGTGAAGGGATCTCGGCCCTTGCCTCGTCGAATGAGGTGCAGGACATTCTAACTGAATACCGCTATGCAAAACAAAAGGAAACATCTTTGTAATAACCCCTTTTTAAAATTTGTTCCAACAACATCAAATATAAGTTTGTTTTATCCTTGCATTGATAAGAATCAATGCAGTCCCATCAATCAATCACACCAGAAAAGAATGAAAATATAATGTACGTATATGCCATCCGCATTCGTCACTGGGTCCCGTCATCACCCGTTAGGTTACTTAACTAACGACAGTGCGGGGACTGAACTAGCGCGGGTGTAAAACATATACAACATCTACTAGTATATATACCAATATACAATAATCGCTCCAGGCATGATAATATGCAACATTACAGAAAAGTAATAAGCATCACAGAACAATACAGATAATCTGGGATCCCCGGGTTTCACAGAGCCGCTACTGAAACCCGACGTTCCCCTGGTCGTGTTGATAGCCTGTGCAATGAAACCTAGACCCCTACGGGTGCGGCAAGTTACCCGCCAAAACCTGAAACGAGGTAGCCCCTACAACAAAATGAATGGACCACCCGGCACTTTACGGAATCCGGTAACTTCAGCATCCCTCCTTGGGTCAACCTGTACCCCCTACGAGTGCGGCGAATAGTCTGCCAATTCTAGAGTGAGGCCCCTCTGCCTCTCAAAGCCATGAGATACGGACCCGTTGCCCTCCAGAATCCGGCTATCCGTGCACTCCGTCACGGGGTAAACCTAGTACAGAAATAAAAATATGTACAACGGGTACATCGACCTCATCCCGGTCGTGCTCCCAAAGAATATTATACAAACAGCAAGTGACGACAGTCCACATGTTGGACGCTCGCCCCGCAATGTCAAATATACAAATAAATCCAAATAGCACTACCATTGCACACTGCTATCCACCACGACATATCCGCAACATTACAGCACAACACAGAACATCAACGCGAATGTCACGTTCGCAAATCCGTCTAAAAGGACTATAGCAATTAGACGCAATTTACCGCTCAAATGACATTCCCGGTCGAAGATATAATGTAAATACTGCATACTAACAAGTTTAAAATTTCGATCGACAAAACTTCCCGAAGTGGGCCCCACGAACATCTGTTGTACAGTAATAAAATCTGGGCCTAAAAGAATAGTATCAAAAACCACAATTTCCAATGTTAAGCTCTTTGGAAAAACTTGGAGCACTGTTCCCACAAAACGGTCGCGGTTCCGCGGTCAAACCCTGGGTGTGACCGCGAATCCGCGGTGGTAATGAAGGATCACGTGCCCAAATTTTCCCAGAATTCTTAGAAAAGCCTGCACTGTTTTCTGTGATATGTAAAATTATTTTTAGACCCCTTTTAAAATCGACAGAAACTTTAGACTTGGAATTTGCGGTTTTCGAAAATCCGTTCGATCGATGTTTTAAACGCGTTAGCACAAGTTAGTAAAGCTTAATGGTGAGGCTCTGATACCACTGTAAATACACGGTAGTGCCCCGGCCATCTAACAGACGCCAAATGCGGAACAAAAAATTTTACAACTGGCGCTATCGTATACTATAACTCGGATCTGCCATTAAAGCTAAACTAACAAACTACAAAGTGGGTAGAAATGTTATACCGAACGATCCGAGTCCTTCGGTCTTCAACCATCATCCCATGCTTTGTTGCGGCTGCTCCGATCTCCTGAATCTCCAGTCTTCTCGTCCAGGTGGCACCACGTCGACGGATCTTTAAACGGGCTCCCGCCTCTGAACCGAGGCAACTCGATCATCAAGTTTGCTAAAAGAGATGACCAAGATGATGTAGAGAATGAGTAGAACACTTTGTCTCACTTCGTCCAAAGCCATGGACGAACGGTTAATGAAGTTGCCTTTTGGAATCGGGTGATGGAAAAATGAGCTATATGAAATTACATGAAGCAAAACTATCATAATCTTTTTCCCAAAATCAATCCACATCATAAGGGGAGGGGGCCAGCCAATATATGAGGAAGAGAGGGTGAGTGTAGGAGCAAGGGAGGTGACCACAAAAGAATAATATCAAGAAGAAATTGTAAGTCCATGCTACCTCTCCCGGTACTTACGGGCTTGCGGAAATGGTGAAAAACGATTTTTTCTAGGGTGGTAACATGGACTCAAAATACGGATCTTTGTTAATACCTAACAACCTAACTAGAAGTTTTACCTACTCGGTTAGGGGGTTATACCTTACTTGAACTCCTTCTTCTTCAACTCCTTGCGGTGTTCGGATCGCCCCCACCTTGTCGTCTCCTCGCGCCGAAGATGGATCCACACGAAAGCTTCTACCTTTTGGCTTCTACTTCAAACTTGAAGAGACTAGAACACTTGGTTTGCCAAACCTTGTGAACTAGGATGAGTAGAGAAGTGATATGGGTTTTCTTTTATCTCTAAGGCAATGTTTCTCAACTCATGAGAGGGAGTTGCCTTGAGCTAGAGAGCAAGAGGAAGAGGGAGAGAGCTTGAGCATGAGAGAGCTCAAGAGAGAGAAAACAAATCAAAGAATGAGCATCACTTTTCTCAACATCTCTCTCATAATCCAAAAAGAATAATAATAATAATAATAGTAATTGAGTATTATGTGATGGTTCATATCATGTCATATGGCAATATCATTTCATGCACTTATTTTGTAAAGAATAGCAAGCAAGCAAAAGTCTTTGCCATGAAATGATAACCATTGTAATGATGATGGTCAACTAGTCCAACCTAGTCAACCGGTCAACCAAGTCAACAAGTCAACAAAGTCAACCTTTCAACCCAACCATGGCACAATAATACTTAATTAATATTATCATTAATCATAACTCATATTCTCATTAGGGTTTAGCAAAAGTCAATAGTCAACAACCCTAATGAGAATCCTCTGCCTCTGTCTCTGTCATCCGTGCATACACACCCGCATCCGCATTCCAGGGAACATGAATACAATTGAGATAAAACCAATCCCAAAACGTATACTAGGATCTGGCTTAACCCAAAGCCCACTAGTAATAACTGCCCGGACACTAAACGTGCATAAGTGCATGGATGTGTCCGGACCCTGTCGCAAAACCATGCGACCTTTACTCTTTTGCCTAAAGGTGAATAGCTCTCTGTATGGGACTCTAAAGACTCGACACTACGCTCGCAGTGGGTTTAACCACAGACCGCAAGTGGCACTAGCTGTGCGTAACGGCCCCCAGGTAGATGCCGATAAGAAGACGGACGAGGTGAAACCCATCAAAACTCCTACTGAGCCTGAATGCGACAGTCTCCGTACAGTCCGGTCTGTTCGTCTTATACATCGCATGGCGGGCCTAGGGGGCGGTAAACGTCAGTCCCCTAATAGCGGTACAAGTCGTGTCGGAGTGTAGCCCAGAACACCCTGAGATAACACTGGAAACCTACCAGTATATCTCGCTTGCCCTGGCAAGGGACTACTTGTGTAATGGCTCTCCTAGACACAGCGCGATGTCAGCCCCCAATACCGGGAGAGACGGATCCTGTCTAACCGTCACTGCCTCCAAGTGCTTCGGGACTGCACCCAAAAACTACCTGTTTGCATGACTCCTTTGAGCCGTGGTAGGGTAGTAATCAAAGTACAGTAGGAACACACTTGAGGCGAAGTGACAGTGTCAAGTCAACGGACTAAGCTGTACTCATGTCACCTGGGAACTGATAACTGACGATAGGTATAATACCAACCAACAGTTCCTGACGAGTCCTGTCCAGTGTACTCGTAACCTAACAAGCACCCGCATACTATCTCAAGTACGACGTACTGACTGCTGTGGGACAGACCGTCTCCCCTGCTGGGATGAGAAGCGCATACGCTAGTCTACTCCGAAGTATCGATGCCCTGTATCGATAGTCCTACGACTAGGGACCTGTATAAGGATGTGCTTGTAGATTACCCAGCCCCCACGAGTGTGACTGCCATCACAACGCTGGTAATCAAGCAAAGATCCTAAGGGCTCTACTAATATGTATAAGCAATATGCTAAAAGAAACACATGCACATATTAAAATAGAAACAAACCAAGTAGCATACTACCATTTTGAGCAAGATTGTCTATACAAAGTGAATATCCCAAGCTTCCATTAAGTAATATACAAACTAGTATGATACAGTAATGGCCTCTAGGGCATATACACTAACAGAAATATCCTAAGGTTAACAAGAAACATTAATGCTAAAGGTGACTCGCTAATGACACCTTGTATAACAATAAATGCAAACCATGAGTCAAGAAACCTAGTCACCTCATCTAGAACCTTCCACACTCATGACTCACCTCAAGAAAAGATAAATCCGTATTAAACCGAATGTTAAAGACGGGTGATAGAAAACTGGAAACTGGCAACTTCCAAAAAGTGGTCCCGAAACGAATTTCAGGATAACCCCGTAACAGTATAAACGTACATGCATTTGTATTACGACCGAATACAAATGCAACTGAGACAAAGATATTATATCTACACTGTATAATACTCGGATCCGGCTTAAACCAAAACCCACCGGTATTATCTGCCCGAAATATGACACGTGCGTAAACGCACGTGCATTTTCCGAACCTTGCCATAAAACCATACGGCCTCTACAACGTTTCACCCGAACTTTGGAAACTGTCTGTGGGGAACTCTAATGACTCATCAACACACTGGCACTGGGTATAATCACTATCACGTCAGAGGTACTAGCTGTACATAACGTTTGCCTATGTATTGATTGGAAGGGAAGCTGACGAGCGAACTCATTCAGAAACCCTACTGAGCCTGACAGTGACAATATCCGTACAGTCCGGTCCGTTTGTCTTGTTAGTTATATGTATGCCCTAGAGGCCATTACTGTACATACGATGTATATTGTAGTGGATGCTGGGACATATATAGGGAGGACTTTCTTGCTCGACATGATAGTATGCTATCTGGTTGTACTTTATCTTAACATGTACTCTAATTGTCTCTATATTACATGTTGATAAAGCCCTTAGGATATGTACTCGACTACTGGGACTATGATGAGATCATACTAGTGGGGCCACGGTAGTCGACGAGTACATCCTATAACTGTTTCTAGTCGAGGGTGTATCGAGACAGGGCATCGATGCACCAGAGTAGACTAGCGTATACGCATCTTGACCCATATGATGGGCGATGGATGATCCCATATCTATCGGTGTTTGACATCAAGGATGGTGTACGGGTGCTCATTGGAGACTGGGTACACTGGACGGACTCGCCGAGAATTCCCAGATGGTATTATACCTCACGTCAGATGGCAGTTCTCCGGTGACACTGGTACAGAGTAGTCTGTTAACCCGAGATCGTCATAGAGTCTTGTGTGATTCCCACTATGCTTTGATTTCCATCATACCACGTCCAAGAGGGCGTGCAAAAAGGTGGCTTTTGGGTACAGTCCCGAATCACATGGAGGCAATGAGCGATAGGAGGGGATTCGTCTCTCCCGGTATAGGGAGTTGATGTTGTGCTGTGTTCGATTGGCTATAACCGGAAATCCCTGGCCAGGGTTGCTAAGATTTACTGGTAAGTGTTATCAGTAGTTTCTCAAACTGTTATAGACCTCATATCGACACGACTTATCGAGCTACTGGGGTCTGACGTTTACCACCCCTAGGCGAGATATGCAACATATCAGACGACGAGACCGGACTGTACGGGAGTGTTATTGTTTGGATTCACGGGACAATGTACAGGCTTGCTTGTTGATCTTCTGAGCGCTCAATACCTGGGTAGCTGTTACGTTTAGCTGACCGCTTGCAGCTTGTGGGTGTTTGATATGATCATCACCTACTGCCGGCGTATTGACGATTCTTTAGAGTCCTACACAGAGGTTTCCTGGCTCAGTAAAAACGGAGTAGGAGCACATATGTGATATGTGCGGGACCGAGGATAATGCGATATGTGATACCGTATTGTATTCTCGCGATATTTGATATCAGCCGGGTCATCGGATCAAGTGTTGATTCGATGAATCGGTACGGATAAATATTAGTCGGTTATATGCGATATAGCCGGATTGTCGGATCAAGTGTTGATTCGATAATTTAATGTATAATAATATATATGATATATTAAATTGCATTAACTAATATTTGCTCACTAAAAGAATATTTTTCTCACTCGGGTAATACATTGATATATATACAATATATGTTAAATGTATTATTTTATTTTGTTATAATAAATATTGTATATATGATATATAATATTGTAACATGTTATAATTATTAATTCAACATGTTTAGAGGAGTTTAAACAAGATTAGGGTTTGATTTGGGTTAATGCATTCTAGATGTTTCTAGATGTTTTTACTTTGTCATTTGTTAAGATATTATGATAGATATTTCTTTGTGACTCACCCTTTAACCCAACCCAAACCCTAACCCTAGTAAACTCTCTACATTGGTTACTACAACAATGGTTGCATAAATGATTATGATAACTTTTTATTAATCATCACAAATGAATTCTATTATTCTTCATCTTCTTCCTTCTTCTTTCTTCATGAAAAAAGCTTACTAGTTTTTTTTTCAAGTGATGAATGAGTGTGAGAAAAAGATTATAAAAGAGAGAAAAAAATCCTACTTCATCATCCTCATCTTCCCTTGCCATTTAGATGAGGGTGTTCACATCATTTCATGAGTGAGAGCTTGTGTTAACGAAACTTCAAGGTAGATCATCTT
This sequence comes from Agapanthus africanus, assembly GCA_030015575.1. NCBI lineage: Eukaryota > Viridiplantae > Streptophyta > Magnoliopsida > Asparagales > Amaryllidaceae > Agapanthus > Agapanthus africanus. Next base: position 230,611,420 of record JASDDO010000012.1, read on the forward strand.
TGTATCGAAGATCGGAAGCATGACTGCATCTTTTTCTTCGTAGAGCCTCTCGAGAGTCCGGAGCATGATGATTACAGCGAAGGGACTTCAACACGGAGCTTATGAAGTGAAGGACCGGTTCTACAAAGGTTGTAATCCCTCTCACTTAGTGTTAAAGTGTTTAACATGTTAGTTTTCGCCTAAACCCTAGTTTAAAGATCCGTATTTGGGTTGTTCGGCACGGCTAAAATTTTAATCGGGCATGGTTGATGCCTCGTAGACCCTTGTCTGTACATTTTTCAAAAATGTAGTTTTTCTGAATTAAAAATTCTCAGAAAATTAAGCAGGAAAAACTAAGAATTACTGTGAAGTACGGACCTCTAACTCGAAAATTTGACAGCGGAACCGCGGCGAAACCAAGGGTTTTGCGGCTGTTCCGCGGACAAAATTTTGACTTAGTCCCTGGAATTTCACTTAATTATTCTTAGGTCCTTTATTGTTATTTTTTCTGGGAATATTTTAATTCCACTCAAGTGTTGAGTTTTCTATGGTTATATTGGGGACTCGTTGATTCGATCGGATATTTTAACTTTGTTTAGTTTTTCCGGATAATTTTTCGAAACTGTTAAAAAGTTCGAACGGATATTAATAACTCACTTTTTCCCCAGTCGGAAAATTTTTCAAAAGTTGGATTTTTTTCTCGTGTTTAAAAACGTTCTAAGTCGTGCAAGTAACGCGGTGGACCCTCTAGAAGACAAAAAACCTTAACTCGATTATGTGACCGTCTTGAACTGCCTCTAAACCTTAGGGTTTGGGGCAGTACGGCGTGCCACATTGTCACGACCCAAATTTGGCCCGTAACCGGCACTTAAACTACGTAACGTCTAAAGGCGTACGCAACTTAAGTAAGCCGAAACCCAGAAATCTAAACCACCCAAAACTGGATCAACGGAGAAAAACATAGTTTTAAATATTCGGAAATTTTCAAGTAAAAATCTTTAAGTTTAGTTTTCGTTCTTAAAAATTTCGGCAGCACCTCCTTTGTAAAAACTAACCCCGAAAACGGGTACAACATAGATAATAATAAAAGCATCCCAAAAGGGAGTAAATCACGCCCAACGGCGGAGACAACCACCACAACATATATACGACGCCGAAGCGAAGAAATATAAAAGGAAACTGCATAAAGAAGTAAAACTTTTCAACAAAACCGGCTCCCACGAGCACGGCTCCCAAAGTCACCACAAAAGAACACTGAATCCTCACAAGTCGTCTCTAAGTCATATACAACATAGTGGTAGATGGAGAATACTAGATCCAACAAAAAATATACAAAGTACTAACAGATAACCGCAACCCACCTAAAAGCAAAGCTTCACAGCCAACCGTAGCGGTATCCGCAAAAGTAGAGATGAAAAGATGCCCTGCCGCGACTACTCAGAGGGTAAGTCCTGCACAACACTGTGGCACAACGGGGGTGAGTTGCCAACTCGTGAATAGTAAATAACATCATACAGTAATCGCAAGTATGCACGAACAGCGATCTATCTATCACAAGTAATCCGATAGCATAAGTATGATAAGTGAATATGCAACAATCATGTAAAGGTACATCATCAGGGTACTACAACTACATGAAACAATGCATATCAACATAATCCTGAGTGTGGGATGATATAATATAAAATCTCATGCACAAATCATCAGCATGGAAAAACACCAGTGTCCCTCACTGACACATCAAATCCCAATTCCTCAGGCACCGCATCCTAAGACCGGCCCTCAAATCCTGTATGTCTCACGAAAATCTGAGTGTCAATCACCGACACTCGAAACATCATGAAACCCGTGTCTAGCATCGACACGTAAATCCTCATAACTCAGGCACTGTCACCATGACTAGCCCTGACGATATGTCATACCTCACTCCGGTCGGTATCTCCATGATAACCGCCGAGTCCAAATACAATCACCGGTAGGTAGTGGTCCCACCGTCAGGTTTATCGTCTACACCACGAAATCACCACTCACCCTGGGGTACCATACCGGGTCCACCATGTACCCGCAGACGGTGCATCCCGCTCCTCGAATCGGGTATCATAAGCCAAATCTCAGAACCGAGAAATCACATGGTGGACGCATCAAATATCATATCAAGAGAAACCGGGTTTTCAAACAATACAATGTTTTCTTGAAAATATCCCCCACGGTTCTCAAATCCATAAATCATATGAAATCCATATCTCAATGCGTAAAATCCGTATAAAACTGATATATGCAACATAAAACATCAATATGAGCATATAAAGGGAAAACCGCTCTTTAAATTGAATCTAACTTTAAAACACTTCATGCGGTTCCCAATTCCTTCGAAAATAAATGCAGTATCATATGAAGTGTACATGTAAGTGTAGCAGGGTTTAAGTATCTACATGTAATCAAGTACGAGAGTGTACATGTCAATATGTATGCATGATGTATAGGTAATTATAACAAGATATAAGTGAAGTGGAATTGGGTTCACTACCTTAACTATTCCTGCCCAATGCAATATCACGTATGTATGTGTCCACAGTATTTCATATGCACAATAGAATATGAGTTACTACTCTAATCATTCCTATCCACTATCATATCACATATGTAGGTGTTTGTGCGTGTCATGGCAATTACAGACGGTGTGGGTGTAGCATACAATTTAGTGCTCGTGCAACATGAACCGTCAGTAATGTGTTATATCTAAAGGTACGAGTCAAGTACAATAGATAATGCTATGCAATGACATTCATATGAAAGTAACTAATATGCAAATACATGCAGCTATCATATCATATTCGCCCCGACGCATAACGCCATACGGGCGATTTCCCCGTAGATGTTAAATCTACTCACCGATGGTCTCGAGCTAAGAAAATCCGACCACCTGCTTCCCCTTGTCCGCAGCACCCGAAGTCCCTGCTTGCGAACCTAAAATTTCATAAATACAACACATAAGCTAAATATCCTATAATGACGGAAAGACAACGAAACGCGACGAAAACGTCCGGAAAATTACACTGCGCGCATAGCGCATCTATCGCGCACGATACCGGCCAAAACCCTAATTGGGGTCGCTAAACTACAAAACACCACGTCTGGACCCCGATCATCCCGATCGCGCAACACAACACAAAAATTACGAGGAATACACTGGATATAACCTCGCAACTACCAAACGAACCCTACGTCGGAAAACCCCGAAATCTAGTAAGCAACCTATCGCAATATATCGCACTAGATTCAAGATAACACAAATCTAACAATTACAAATACCTTAAAATAGCTTAACTAAGCTATCTAAACCAATCCTATATTTTTAACACTCGCTAATTATGTTTTAGCAAAAATCTAGTAAGCAATTTTGCTTAATTAAATAAAATGCTTATTAGCAAATTTTAATACTTTCTACTAGATTATTCTTTTCCAAAACACAATTTAACACTTGAATTAAACACTAATCACTTAATCAAAATTTAACCCTAGCATGAATTTCTTAAACCAATTATAATGAATTAATCATGAATTAAATGCTAAACTAAGCACTTAACTAGTTAACTAAAAATGCTAGTTTAAAATTAAAGCAATTAATCATAGATTAAGGTAAGAAATTATACCTCCTCAAGAACACCAAAAAGAATTTAGATTCACCACTTTAACCTCCAAAATCATGCTTTGATGAAGATCCATGAAGGATTTATGAAGGAAAAATGGTTTCATAATTATATAGGAATTGTTTTGGATTTACTTTTGGAATTCCTTTTGGGTTTTGATAGAAAATGAGTGAGAAATGAGTTTAGAAATGTTTAGGACAGAAATGGGGGAGTTAGGGTCGGCCAAGATGAGTGGGGGGGGGGGGGGGTTTTGTGTAATATTTTGTGAAGAAAAAGCAAGGAAAAAGAGAATTAAATGCTATTTAATGCATTTTGCCACCATTACACCCTTTTCTTTTAAATTTTAAAACACAACATTAGTCACCAAAAAATATCTAGATTTTTAAAAAGAACATTCTAAAATAATTCTAGTGATAAAATTAATTTATTCACAAAAATAAAAAATTTCCCGATTTACGTGCACAAAACACAGCTTAAAATAATATTTTTTTCGGGAAAAAATCTATCTGAACCAAAACCTCCCAAATACTCCCAAAGTTCGCGCACAAGCTTTATTTTGGCCAAATTAGATGTCGGTAAGCTTATACGGTCGTTTGATCGAAATCGGGTTAAAACGGGAAAAACCGACAATTTTGCCCTAAAACGGGAAAATTCGCAAAACGATTTCTAAAACGTTACACACATGTAAGGCGTTGGCTTGACCCTTCTACGGCTGGACCATTGGTACTGTGGCATGTGATGGATGTTTTTAAACTGATTTCAAGTGTTGAGATATATTGGGAAATCTTGGGTGTTTGATTATTCGATCGGAAAGTTTAACATTGTCTATTTATCTGGATTGTGATACAATATTTGGAATCCACATGTAGTTATGAGATAACTAATTTGAATGTTGTAAATCTAGCAGTTTAGTCTCAAATGATCGGTTGCCACGGAATTTTGATGTGATCAAAAGTCCGTCGCAATCACGTAGCGTACGCGGATTCTCGCCGGGTAAACTTAATAGACAGCTACGCCCCATAGCCCCGACCAAGTGACTGTAGGAGAACCCCATCGCCAAAAGCATCCGTTCGGGTGCTTGCGGCAGCGGTGTTCCGCCTTAGTGCACTTTGTCGACGGCATCCGGGGGTGCGGCCGTCTACTAAAGTTTGCGACAAGCATTCGATCAGGATGTCGGGAATCTTGTTGAATTGCCCGACTTGATATTGAAAAGATTTTTCGATAATGAGACTAAAATGCGGGTTTATAATTGTTAGGCATGCGATGTCTAAGGAATTCATTTGGTTAGGCATGCGATGTCTAAGGAAGTTGCGGATTCCAACTGTTGTAGTTTTACACTTTCTTTTCTGTGACCGTAAGCGTAGTATGTGGTGTATCGCCGGCTTCGTTGCTATACATCAACGACAATCGGGATACGCATACTTGCTTACGTTGATGATATGAGATATTATGTGTTGCTGTGATATGTTATATTGGATCGTCGCGTTCTGAATAGCCGGGGGTTTTATGTGAGATGAGAGTTTTTCTTTTTCATTCATGTAAAATTCATTTGTATGTAATATATTTTTATTGGGGCACTTCCAGGTTGCGGATGATGTCACCGTTGTATATTATTTACTTTTCCGCATTAGGTAGACCCAAGGCGGGGAGCACAAGTAACCGGGTTCTAGGGTCCAGTGGGAGACCATCTCGAGGAGTCGAGACCGGGTCTCCTAACCCTAGAATTGGCAGTGTTACTTTCCGCTCTCCTAGGGGTCTAGGGATGTGGGCTTGGCTATTCATCGCGACCGTGGAATCCGTGTTTTATACAGGCTCGTATTGAAAACACGGACGTCCTAGTATATCCAATATTTCATATATGTTCTTCTGCTGCAATGTTCTGTGATGAGATCTTATTACTGCCTGAGACGAATGTTTATATTATATATAAATGAGATATATGTTATATTGCAGATTTCGTTTCAAATGTGATGCTTGCGAAGCATATTAAAATCGGACTTCATTAATAAGATTAATGAAATAAAAGAAACCTAAGATGTTGTGGAATCGAATTTTCAAAACCAGGTAGCTACAGTTCTTGCTTTGCATCGCGGTGTTCCTTATAGAACATCCTGCACCTTATTCGATAAGGAAAGGACCGAGATCCCTTCACCGGGAGTGACTCCTTTAGCAATAACTAGCAGATGCTACAACCCTCGGTTTGTCTTTTGATTGCTTCTATAGTTTTTTCTTTGCACAGCGGTATATATGATATATCCTGCACCTTATTCAATGAGGAAAGGGCCGACGATCCCTTCACCGGGAGTGACCCCTTTAGCAAAACTAGAAAAGCCTAAAAAACACTCCATTTAAAATCACTCGATTCTACGACGATATCAAGTTCATTACGCAAAAGGTTTTCTTAAAAACCTGTCGTAACCCTCCGTCATTTTAGGAAGTAGAGTACTTAGTATTCGTGCTGTGCTTGTTGACCTTAGTTAAGGCACAATGTACGGTAGCTAAGTGATGTCTTCCTATATAGCATATGATGCGATTAGTTAGGACAGTCATATGACTTTGTTGGCCTTAGTTAAGGGTCATGTGGGTGGATCTAATTAATCAAGAAATGACGGGTAGAACTTGACTAGTGCTTATGATTTGTTGACCATAGTTAAGGTCATAAGTCACTAGGGGTAAAATATTATTGGGAATTTCAAGTGTTGAGATTTGCAATGAGATTGCATACCTTCTATGAGATAGTTGGATCCCGATACCCGCTGCGAGTAAGAGTTACTCCTGGGAGAGTTTTACACATTACAATTAGCCGATCAAGTAGGTGTCTAGAAATGTGTTAACGAGGTTACGCCTCTTGGAAAATGAGGTTTACATTAATTAGGTTCGTGCGAAAGCACGGGGGACCTCCCTCAAAGTACCGACACTGGCCTGGCTGAAATATTGGCAAACTTGTAGCGTGTAATTAATCCCGGCTAGTTTTTCCTTTTAGGGTTTGAAGGAAGATTTGATTAAAACAGTGGGAGACATCCATATTAGATAAAATAATAACCAATCTATTCTTGCAAGAGCGCACGCTGAGTGTTTTCTTCTCTCTCTCCAGGTAGCGACCATATCACGCCTTAATCAAGATAATAATACGGATTATTGACCGAACCCGCTTGTTATACTGAGCTGGGGAACGTTGGTCCCGCTCCAACTTATAATTGTTATAAGACAGAGCAGGAAATTGGGGAATACCAGATTTCCCGTGCCGCCCAAACGAAGAAAGTGCATGTTGATGCATCATCTTCGAGTGTGTTCATTACAGAGAACTGTTTCTCAGTATCCTTTACGTCCTGGGTATGTGATACCGGATCAAGATCCCGCATATGTAATATGTTACATGGGCTACAGATAGGTAGAGAACTGAGAACGGGTGATAAGTTTCATGAGACAGAAAACGGTGCAAGTGTTACAGCCAAGTCTGTTGGTCACTGTCACCCAGTATTACCAGAATACATTGATTTTGAATGAATGTTATTAGATACCGAACCTGATATACAACATCATATCAGTCTCTTTATTAGTAAAGAAAGGATATAATTTTGTACTGTTGGATAATGTTTTGAACATTTCCTATATCAAGATTTGATCAGTTTAGGTACGTTATCTAAAAGCATTGACGTTCTAAATCAAACTACAGTTCTTAGTATACAGAAAACACACGAGAGGAAGAGTTCAGAAATGAACGAATCATTCTTGAGGTATTGTAGACTAGGTCATATCAATGCGACCCGACTAGCTAAGTTACATATAGATGCATATTTAAATTAGTTTGAATTTACATCTTGTGAAACTTGCCGGTCATATCACAAAGATAAGATGACCATAGCTCTGTTTATTGGAAACAGAGAAAGAGTTAGTGAACTCTTGGATTGATACATGTTGATGTATGAAGGTCCCCTGTCTACACATGCCAAAATCGGTTCTTTATACTTCATTACATTCTCTGATAATCTCTCAAGATCCAGACATATGTTCCTGTTGAAACACAAGTCCGAACCTTTTGAGATATTCACAGAATATAAGTTAGAAGTAGAGAACCAATAACGGGTATAAGTATTATGTCCTTTGATGAGATCAAGGAGGAGAATACTTGAGCACGGGATTCCTGGACTATTCTAAAGGAGAATGAGATTCTCTCTCAGCATTACTCCTCCGTATACACCAAAGCACGATGGTATATCGGGGCGGAGCAATAACACCCTATGTGATATGGTGTGCTCTATGATGAGTACTACTGATTTTCCTATTTCCTTTTGGGAGTTATGCACTTGTGAAGTTGCATGCCTATTGAATGTGGATTCAATAGTTTCTAACGAACCTCAGCCTCTCCGCCGATCTAGTAGGGTTCCTCACCCACCTGAGAGATACTTCGGTTTCTCTATGACAGTGGGAGCGGGGATTGCATCATGAGATGATGACCCAACTAGTTTCGAGCAGGCCATCAGGAGTGGGACTCTGTAAGAATGGCTGGATGCTTAGCGATCTGAGATGGAATCCTTATACACCAACAAAGTATGGACTTTGGTTGCTTTATCTGAAGGGTTAAATCCCCATCAGGATATCTTGAGAAGATTACTTGGTGTACATGGAAAAGTTGAGACTTTCAAAACTATGCTTAAGTCCATCCATATCCTACTTGCCACGGCTACATACCATGACTACGATATCTGGCGGTTGGGTGTCATGACTGCTTTTCTAAATGATGTTTTAGAAGAGAGCGTCTATAAGTATACAGCCAGAGGGCTTCATAGACAGTGGGAGCAGCGGAAACGTGTGCAAGATGTTTTATGTGATAAAACAGCATCGCGGAGTTAGAACGTCTGTTTTGATGTGGTAGTCAAAGAGTTTGACTTCATCAAAATGGTAGATGAACCTTGTATATACAAAAAGGTAGTAGAGAGTATGGTGGTGATCCTCGTAGAGTACGTGGATGACATACTCTTGATAGGGAAGGAGTTTCCTATGCTACGCTCGGTCAATCTCCGCTTATCACAAGGATTCTCCATATAGGATCAAAGTGATACCTCCTAAATCCTGAGTTTTCATCTATGAGATAGATGTAATTGGATGCTAGGATTCTCACTAGTAGTAGTGAGATGGTATCAATCGATCCTAGGGAGAATCACTGGAAAGGTTCCAGGGTGATAAGGACGACTGAATGTCAGTCGCAGGCATTGTCTTTACCCTCAGTGGAGGGACGGTATGTTGGAAGAGTTCCAAGCTAGATACCGTGACATACTAGACGATTGAAGGCAAGATACATCGTTACCAAGGATGCTACCAAAGAGGCAGTCTGGATATATAAGTTCATGAGATGAACTTCGTTCCTATACCATTGTGTGACAATGGAGTTGTGGCTTTAGTCAAGGAACTACCGTCCCATCAAAAATCCAGATATAACTCTTAGGCAGTATCACCTGATCATGGAGATGGGTGATCTCCAGGGATATCGAGGTTAGGAGAGTAGACACAGAGGACAACAGCGCGGATCCACCCACAAAGGCCTTTTTCCCAGTAGAGACTTTTATGGGATGGTTGAGTATGCGATACTTCAACCGCAGCTAATTGTTGGGTATGAGATACCACAACAGATGGCCCTAGTGCAAGTGGGAGATTGTTAGTTATATGTATGCCCTAGAGTCCATTACTGTACATACGATGTATATTGTAGTGGATGCTGGGACATATATAGGGAGGGCTTTCTTGCTCGACATGATAGTATGCTATCTGGTTGTACTTTATCTTAACATGTACTCTGATTGTCTCTATATTACATGTTGATAAAGCCCTTAGGATATGTACTCGACTACTGGGACTATGATGAGATCATACTAGTAGGGCCACGGTAGTCGACGAGTACATCCTATAACTGTTCCTAGTCGAGGGTGTATCGAGAGAGGGCATCGATGCACCAGAGTAGACTAGCGTATACGCATCTTGACCCATATGATGGGCGAAGGATGATCCCATATCCATCGGTGTTTGACATCAAGGATGGTGTACGGGTGCTCAGTGGAGACTGGGTACACTGGACGGACTCGCCGAGAACTCCCAGATGGTATTATACCTCGCGTCAGATGGCAGTTCTCTGGTGACACTGGTACAGAGTAGTCTGTTGACCCGAGATCGTCATAGAGTCTTATGTGATTCCCACTATGCTTTGATTTCCATCATACCACGTCTAAGAGGGCGTGCAAAAAGGTGGCTTTTGGGTACAGTCCCGAATCACATGGAGGCAATGAGCGATAGGAGGGGATTCGTCTCTCCCGGTATAGGGAGTTGATGTTGTGCTGTGTTCGATTGGCTATAACCGGAAATCCCTGGCACGGGTTGCTGAGATTTACTGGTAAGTGTTATCAGTAGTTTCTCAAACTGTTATAGACCTCATATCGACACGACTTATCGAGCTACTGGGGTCTGACGTTTACCACCCCTAGGCGAGATATGCAACATATCAGACGACGAGACCGGACTGTACGGGAGTGTTGCTGTTTGGATTCACAGGAGAATGTTCAGGCTTGCTTGTTGATCTTCTGAGCGCTCAATACCTGGGTAGCTGTTACGTTTAGCTGACCGCTTGCAACTTGTAGGTGTTTGATATGATCATCATCTACTGACGGCGTATTGACGATTCTTTAGAGTCCTACACAGAGGTTTCTTGGCTCAGGCAAAACGGAGTAGGCGCACATATGTGATATGTAGGGGACCGAGGATAATGCGATATGTGATACCGTATTGTATTCTCGCGATATTTGATATCAGCCGGGTCATCGGATCAAGTGTTGATTCGATGAATCGGTACGGATAAATATTAGTCGGTTATATGCGATATAGCCGGATTGTCGGATCAAGTGTTGATTCGATAATTTAATGTATAATAATATATATGATATATTAAATTGCATTAACTAATATTTTCTCACTAAAAGATTATTTTTCTCACTCGGGTAATACATTGATATATATGTGATATATGCTAAATGTATTATTTTATTTTGTTACAATAAATATTGTATATGTGATATATAATATTGCAACATGTTATAATTATTAATGCAACATGTTCAGAGGAGTTTAAACAAGATTTGGGTTTGATTCGGGTTAATGAATTCTAGATGTTTCTAGATGTTTTTACTTTGTCATTTGTTAAGATATTATGATAGATATTTCTTTGTGACTCACCCTTTAACCCAACCCAAACCCTAACCCTAGTAAACTCTCTACATTGGTTACTACAACCATGGTTGGATAAATGATTATGATAACTTTTATTAATCATCACAAATGAATTCTATTATTCTTCATCTTCTTCCTTCTTCTTTCTTCATGAAAAAAGCTTACTAGTTTTTTTTTTCAAGTGATGAATGAGTGTGAGAAAAAGATTATAAAAGAGAGCAAAAATTCTACTTCATCATCCTCATCTTCCCTTGCCATTTAGATGAGGGTGTTCACATCATTTCATGAGTGAGAGCTTGTGTTAACGAAACTTCAAGGTAGATCATCTTTGTATCGAAGATCGGAAGCAAGACTGCATCTTTTTCTTCGTGGTGCCTCTCGAGAGTCCGGAGCATGATGATTGCAGCGAAGGGACTTCAACACGGAGCTTATGAAGTGAAGGACCGGTTCTACAAAGGTTGTAATCCCTCTCACTTAGTGTTAAAGTGTTTAACATGTTAGTTTTCGCCTAAACCCTAGTTTAAAGATCCGTATTTGGGTTGTTCGGCACGGCTAAAATTTTAATCGGGCATGGTTGATGCCTCGTAGACCCTTGTGCGCGTGCATAGCAACCCTACACGTCTAAGAGTATCGCATATCGAGTCTAGGGGGGTGGATAAAATCAGACCCCTAATAACGCGATAATTCGTGTCGGTATGAAGCCCATCACCTCCTAAGAAACTACTGATCTAAATCAGTAATTCTCCACTACCCCGGCCGAGGATTTCTAGTGATGGCCATATGTGCACTGTGTGACATCAACCCCCAATACCGGGAGAGACGAATCCCTGACGATCCGCTCACTGCCTCCATGTGGCTCGGGACTGTACCCAACTAAAACCTGTTTGCACGTCTCCTTTGAGTGTGGTAGGGTAGTAATCAAAGCACAGTGGGAACTCACACGAGACAAATGACGATCTCAGGTCGACAAACTAACCTGTACACATGTCACCTGGGAACTGCTATCTGACGATATGTATAATACCAACTAGCATGTTCCCAGCGAGTCCTGTCCGGTGTACTCATAACCTAATGAGCACCTGTATACATCTTAGGTGATCCAACTGACACCAGTGGCTTGTGAGACCGGCCACCGCCCCTCGTCGGGGTCTCCACTGTATACACTAGTCTACTCTGGAGTATCGATGCCCTGTCTCGAAACTCCCACGACTAGGGACACTTTAAGGATGTGCTTATAGACCCCAACTCCCACGTATATGATCGCCATCATACTGCTGGCAGTCAAGCAAGAATCCTATGGGCTCTATCATCATGCAATAGTGAACTAAAGCATGTATACGATGATAAAAACAAACCAGATAGCATACTATTATCTCCAGCAAGACTGTCATATCGGTATAGGTCCTCCCTCAATCATTGCAATCACATACCTGCGATCCAATAATTGACTTTGAGGGCACTATATCCAACACAGACCATCTCCCCTGCTGGGATGAGAAGCATATACGCTAGTCTACTCCGGAGTATCGATGCCCCGTCTCGATAATCTTACGACTAGGGACCTGTATAAGAATGTGCTTGTAGATTACCCAGCCCCCACTAGTGTGACTGCAATCACAACGCAGGTAATCAAGTAAAGATCCTAAGGGATCCACTAATATATATAAGCGATATGCTAAAAGAAACACATGCACATATTAAAGTAGAAACAAACCAAGTAGCATACTACCATTTTGAGCAAGATTGTCTATACAACTGTGAATATCCCCAGCTTCCATTAAGTAATATACAAACTAGTATGATACAGTAATGGCCTCTAGGGCATATAAACTAATAATGTGTTCCTGATGAAACACAGGTCCGAAGTCTTCGAGAAGTTCATAGAATAGAAGAACTAAGTAGAGAACCAAATGGGAAAAATTATCAAGATACTTCGATCTGATCAAGGTGGGGAATACTTAAGTACCGAGTACCATGAATGTTTAAAAGAGAATGGTATTCTCTCTCAGCTTACTCCTCCATACACACCACAGCACAACGGTGTAGCGGAGAGGAGGAATCATACCCTACTTGATATGGTGCGTTCCATGATGAGTAGTGTTGGGTTGTTGCTTTCCTTCTTGGGTTATGTGCGCTTGAATCAGCCGCATACCTATTGAATAGGATTTCGACCAAGTCTATGCCTAAACATCCATAAGAAATGTGGAGTGGGAAAAGACCATGTCTTAAGTATATTAAGAGATGGGGGTGTCCTGCTTTTGTCAAAAAGCAGCATCTTGACAAGCTCGAGGCATGATCAGTTTTGTGCAAATTTGTGAGATACCCCAAATTTTCATGGGGATATCTTTTATACCTTGCCGAGGAACAAAAGGTGCTTGTTTCATAACATGCCGCCTTTCTAGAAACACAATTTCTTGAAAAATAAGTTAGTGAGAGTACGGTAGAACTGGAAGAAATTTCAGAACCGCAAACGACTGTTGAAGACTTGGTCGAACCTGAGGTTTCAATAGAGACTGATGAACCTCCGCCACTCTACAGATCTAGTAGGCATTCTCATCTGCCTGAGAGATACTATGGTTTTCTCATAGATGGAGATCGAGAGGATTGCATCATGGAAAATAATGAGCCCGCTAGTTTTCAGCAGGCCATCACGAGTTGAGACTCGGTGAAGTAGCTGGATACTATGAAATCCAAAATGGAATCCATGTGTAAGTCTACGGCAGCGCCCCGGCCATCAATCCGAGGCCAAAAGTGGAACAAAAACTTTTATAAAACCGGCGCTATCGTAGTCTTATACCTGGATCGAACCATCAACACTAAATTAGCAAACTACTTAAAGTTAGAATGGCTATACCGATCGATATGTGTCTTTCGGTCTTTAGCCACCATCCCTAGCTCCTCGCGGAATCTTCGATCTCGCTTGATCTCCAGTCTCCTCGTCAAAAGGGCACCACATCGAGAAGTCTTTTTTACGGGCTCCCGCTTCAAACCGAAGCAACTCGGACATGAAGTTTGCTAGCCGACATGTCCAAAGTGAAGTAGAGAATGCGTGTAATAACTTTGTCTATAAACATCCATTGATTCTCAACACATGAGATTATATGGATGGAGGTTGAAGATGAAGCCATTGATGGAGGAAATTGTGAGCTCGAGAAGAAACAAGAAGAAGAAGAGCTTTCTATTGTGTGAGATAAAAATGAGAGAGCACTAGCAATATTCTCAAGAGCAAGCCCCCTCATGTGGCTGCCCCCTCTCTCTCTCCATCTCAATCTCACCCAATAAAAACAATAATTAAATGGACATGGCACAAAAAATGATACCATGAGTCACCAAATTGCACATGCCTCATTTAATGTACTTAATCATGACTTGAGCTCATAATTTCTACCAAATAAACATTAACCCAAATGTTCATAACAATAAATAGAATGGCATCTTCTAAAGTAAACTCGTGACAGATCACAAGGATACCCCTCACCTATATATACATACCTGCATCCGCATTCCGACTGAATGCGAATGCAATGAGACTAAAGTAATCCAACAAATCTAATACTATGATCCGGCTTAAACCAAAGCCCACTGTTCATACCAGAATACTGTATTTTATACCGCCCATTCTTACGCTCGGTTGTTTATAGGTAGGTGCTTTTAATCCGTGTTTGCTACATATTTACAGGCCACAGTTTTCTAGTCCAAAATAACGCAATTGATACAAAAATCTCCACTGCTACGCCAAAATACAGAACATCTGTTGACAGCAGATAAAAGCCGGCTTCCTCATCCGTATCCGTCCAGTGCCACTTACCAGTTCCAGAGACAAGACATATGACAGTGGTCATTCGTGTCTCGGACAAGCACAGAGCACGAGGGGGGCAGCACAAGAATCAATGGGTGCGCGGAGCTCGAGGGAGAAAGGTCAAATCAATCAAAAGTTAAGCTATGTTTGGACTGTGCAAATCTGAAGCAACTGTGGAAGCAAATTGCAGTTTGGTATATGTAGAACAACACAGGACAGAAGAACAGGCAAACCCACAAAAAATGACCAAACAACTCACCTAGATGGCCGCGGAACCGCGGCCGATAGGGGGTCTAGGCCGCGGTTCCGCGGCCGTACTGGCCCCTCTCTCTGTCGTTTTCTGGGGGCTGTTTGGTCATTTGATTTATGGGCAGATTATTGCCCTAGGTTTCCCATTCCCCTCCTATAAATATCCCAGATCAGAGCCAAACCAAGGGTCCAATTTGGTGTCCATTCTTTTGTAGTTTTAGTTCTTCTTCTTCTTCTTCTTCATTCTTCCTCCATGGAAATGTAGTGAGAGCATTGAGTGGATGTGAATAAAGATGAGGGTTTTTGTATAATTCTTTTTGCTTAGCTTCCCCCTTGAGCTCTCTACCTTAACTTGATCTTGCAACCTCTTAAGTGAGCTTGCAAGTTTAAGCTTTGGTCATTGGTCTCAAGGGGTTGTATCATTTTGTTCTCTCCTTAGTGCTTCATTTCACTTGAGTTCTTTACCCTTCTCTTGATCTTGCAACCTCTTGATTGAGCTTGCAAGTTTAAGGGTTGGCTATTGATTCCATGCTAGTTTTGAGTTCTATGGTTCTTGTAATTACTTTCTTGTTCTTTTTATTGCTTATTTATTACTTGCTTTTTATTACCTTGCTTTACTTTCTTGCAATTTATATTCATGCACTTAATTACTTGTAATCTTTTCTTTTCCTTGTTCTTTTCTTTTTGTTCTCTCTTTTTGGTTCTTTTTTGTGAATGAATGTAATTATCGTTGTTAAGAATAAATACGGTATTGTAAGTTAAGATTTTCTTTTCTCATTTCCTTTTCCCGTTATTTTCCATTGAACTCCTCCCAAACCATACGCAAGCGCTCCGTTAGGCACCCTACCCTAACAAGGTAACGGTGATTCCTAACAGCGACCGGTTGCGTTCGGTTTGGCCGGAGGCGAAAGCAAGAGACAAGAACGGAAGGACAAGGGTAAATAAGCCGTATTCCATGAATATCGCGCTTAAATCCCCTAATCCACGTTGTTGCCGATTGCTCTAGCTTCAATTGGTCAAGACTCGGCTCAAAGGTTTTGAGTACGGATTTCTTTAGCTTACAATCTCGTATCTTTTTCTTAACAACTTTATACTTGCAAATAATACACATAGGATAGACTTGAAAAAACCTCATACAAATTCTTTATTGACTCATCTAAAACAAGAAAGGACATACAACCATCTCCCTGTGGATCGACCCGTGCTCAACCGGCTAGCTGCATAGCGACACCGTCCTGATCGCGGTTATAATTTTAGAACTTTGAACATCCGACACGCCAAAAGCGTGCGATCAAATGGCGCCGTTGCCGGGGAGACGGTAGCGTATTTTCTTTCTTGTTATTCGGGTTAATATTCTTTTTGTATATATTTTTTTAAAAAAAATCTTTTTGTTTTTTTTTTGATAATTTTTGTGGGCAAGTGTGCAGATTTTTGCGTATTTGCAAACTGCGATTGTGGGGAGCAAAGTGTGCATTCAAGGCAAAGGTGATTATGAAGTACAGTGCCAAAGATCCGGGTAGTTTGACCCGCGCAAGCGAACTTTTCAAGCTTACCGGATTTGATTCAACGGGGGTTTCCTAACCCAAAACTTAACGGTACGTATTTTACTAACACCTTCTTCTCAAATCCGACGCATCCAATTTACTATTCTTTGCAGGATTCTTTGCAAGTTCGCTAGCAAACGCTAAAAATTGACTAACCCGTATTTGTTGCAGTGCCGCGCTTAAACTAAAAAACGATTGTTTGATTCTTTATAGAATTTTTATTGAATTGTGCATTGCATACATGAAAACGTACTTAAGGGCAAGCGAACCCCACAACATACGGTAAAGGATTTCATCACCTTTTCCGTGGCCCACAAATCACGAACTTGAGCATAACGTTTACCCGCACAAAAATTTAAAAGAAACTAGACTTTAAGCCTTAAGGACTTCACGCTCACTAGGAGAAGTTAACTGTGTTTAGAACCTCGCTTAACGGTATATTGTTTACGGGGTGTCTAGAAAAGTGTTAACGGCGCAACCGCCAAAAGAGAAAGGGTTATTTAATTAAGGAACTTCGCGAAAGCGTTGGAAAACCTCCCCTTATCTCTGCACTTACCTGGCCTCGTGATCAGTGTATCTTGAGCCCGTTTCTCGACACAGTTTTACTTCGACAATCAAGTTCTGGAGCAGGTCTAGTTGACCTAGGTGAACCCTAGAACGATTAGGTGTGTGGTATTTTTGTGTCGTGATTGTTTTTGTCCATATTTTTTTTATGTATATTTCATTCTTTTAATAATTAAAAAAAATAAATAAAAAGATCACATTTTTCCCCTCCTTTTCTCTTTCTTTCTTTCTCTCTTCATATCATGGGTACTCCACCTCGCAAAACTCTTGCCGAACTTTGGTACCCACAACCGGACATTACTTCCTACGGTTCTTGCTTTGGCCGAACTTCGAACGATCCATCCATGCCAAAAATTTCATTGAGAGATCGGATAGACGCTTCTCGGACAAACAATTTGACTCCGCAATCCACTTCGTATCAACCATTTCAAACATTCACCCCTTCTTACGTTGATACCCCTTCTTCGAGTCATGTTGCAACTCCAAGACCTATGTCTATTGCAGAACGTATTGAACAATCCCGTAGCCGATCTTTCACTCCTTTCACCACTTTAAATTCTTGGGATCAACAATTCCATTCACCTTCTTATCCAAATGTTGATCCTGCTCCTGTCCAGCCATTCAATTCCTACCAATCCTACCCTACTTTTGCACCTTCCCTAGACATAACTTCAGAACCGACATTTAGGAGTTTTCAGTATCCAAACAACTTTGCATCTTTTACTGAAACCCCTTCACAACCCATGTCTAGTCTGGAACAGTCGTTGGAAGACTTTAGGGTAGCGTCAAGCCAACAGATGATGGATTTGAATGCGTCCATGGCCGCCCTCATACAACCTAGTGACCCGGTAGCTAGTTTTCAACTAGCTCCAAATTTTTCAATATATGAAGAGGCGGTAGGACAGGCTGTGAATTTGAGTGGAGAGAGTGAGCTGTATACCCTTCCAAATCAAACCTACCCGTTTCAACTTGAATCCCACAACTCCTGTGTTGAAAGTCTATCAAGTGTCCCAAATGAATTATCTATTGAAGATAGAATGTTTAATGGGTTGTGCGACTTTGTAGTGTTTGATTTGCCGGATTGTGAAGGGACCTTGCCAAGTGAAACCACAACCAATCCTTTTGACCTCTACACCTCCATCTTAGAACCTGAATTGATTGAAATCCATGCTTTTGATGAGGTGTCTGAGAAAATTGACTTTCACTTGATTAAGGATATTGACGCTGGGAATATTTTGGATGATAAACCCACAAATTTGACTGAGTTTTTCTCTCCAATTCATCATCCCGAGTCATTAAATGTTTTTTCCGAACCCCATATGCGTCTGGACTTTGATGAAATATGCATGGATGAGCTTAACTTTGAGGAGAATTTTGAGGATATTTTTGAGGATGAAACAGTTCTAGATGATGAGTCGGATTTTCCAATTCATCTTGTTCCTTTCACTAACTGTGTACACCCTCCAGAACCCTTAACTGATACCCTTCCTCAACCACTTCCCTCCATCCTTTCCATCGTTCCGACCTTGCAAGAACCCGTATCATTTTCACTTCGTATATCTGGTTTACCAAGTTCGACGTACCCATGGTTTTTCACGAATCTTGAGGGATTTGACCCCATCTCTCGACGGGTTAATAGATTAGCACAATCGCTTTTTACACATCGCTCATCACAAATTGTGCTAATCTATTTACTCCATTTGCACCCTCAAGTTCGTATTCCACTTCTTTTTCCCTTCCGCCATTCTTCTTCCTCTCATATACCGAGACCGTATCCCGCTTCTCTTCGCATACGGTCTCGCGTATTGTCCATCTCTTTTCTCTACGCCTTCTTTCCCCAACCAGCACATTATATAGACAAAATCTTTGAATGGTTGGTACTCACTTTTGGCCTGTGTAAGGCCTTGTATAGCTTGATACTGTTCTTTCCCCCCTAATCCTGAACTTCAACGCTTAACAGTGGAAACACTGTTTTACTTAAGTTTGGGGGGGACACCTTTTTTGTATATATTTTTGATTTTCCTTTTTGTATATAATTTGTTTTTAGGGGGAGCGCCGACAATTTTGACCCTCTTGGTATAGCCTGACAGTGAGGGCACTGTCAAGTTTAAGTTTGGGCGTGTGCTCGGTAAGCTTTCTTCCTTCGCATTCATTTGTATATTTTGCATTTGCATACCTTATTAAAAACCCACAAAAATCGAAAATTTTCCAAAAAAAATATAAAAACTTTGTCGTCAAGTTAGCTAATAGGGTAACTTAGATCTTTATTCCGAAAGTTTAGTCGATATGATAGAAATAACTAAATTCTAGGCTTAGGAATTGAAAACCCTAAAAATAACCCTCATTCTGTTTAAACTTGGTAAGTATACGTCCTTACAGTTTTTTTTTGAGAAATAAGTAATCTTGAGTTCAGTTCTTTAGTTAAGTCAAGATGAAGGGAAAGTATTGATGCTTTACTGGAGGATAAGTCTGAAAAATAGTTTCTTTTCTTGAGTTCAAATTTAGAAAGTATATACCCTAAAACTGAACCTACACGTACCTTGAAACTCGGGATAGTAGAGGATACCTAGAAATACTCTTGCCTGAAAGCCTAGTATGAAAGAAAAAACGGTATTTAAAGCTAAACACCAAAAGAGCATATTGAAAAATATATCCGGTCTTGAAAAAAAGAAAAAAGAAAAAGAAAAAGAAAAAAATAGAATAAAGTCAAGACCTGGAAACTGCTATTTACGCTTTAATGTTCACACATTCAGTAATCGGCCGTTAGTGCCTCAAGAAGCATTAATAGTCGCATGAAAGGTGTGTGAGCAAATCCGTCCATCCTTAATGAAAAGAAGTAGTATTAGGTATTAGGGCAAGGGTATTATAGCTTGAATTGAATTCTTGAGTGTAGGGATGCAAATATACACACACGTAGGGGTATACAATCGATGTTTGAATAAAAGATAGAAATAAAGAATAAGACTTGTGTTTTCTGTAAAGTTGATGAAAATCCCTAATTTGAGACCACACTTTAGAAGGAAAACTCAGGAGATACCAACATCTTTCTAAAACTTTTTTGGAACGTATATGATCTAAAGTTAAATAGATAGGAGGTGTGAAGCATTAGGGTTGGATATTTCTAACTTAGGATAATAGAGTTTCTAACGTAAATACTAAACTGTAGGAGTAGAATCATTGTTAACTTATGACACTAGCTTGACGGGATTTTGTGGGTGTAATCCGCTGAAAACCCTCAGGAGACAACACTCCTCCTACTAGGGACACCTAGAGGTTTAACGGCTTGTTGCACATGCTCAGTGCAATCGCGTTCCCTGCAAAAGTGCGGTTAGGATTTTATTTTTGTGAATAATTGGTTTTGCTCGGGACGAGCAAAAGTTAAGTTTGGGGATATTTGTTCATACCAGAATACTGTATTTTATACCGCCCATTCTTACGCTCGGTTGTTTATAGGTAGGTGCTTTTAATCCGTGTTTGCTACATATTTACAGGCCACAGTTTTCTAGTCCAAAATAACGCAATTGATACAAAAATCTCCACTGCTACGCCAAAATACAGAACATCTGTTGACAGCAGATAAAAGCCGGCTTCCGGTCATCCGTATCCGTCCAGTGCCACTTACCAGTTCCAGAGACAAGACATATGACAGTGGTCATTCGTGTCTCGGACAAGCACAGAGCACGAGGGGGGCAGCACAAGAATCAATGGGTGCGCGGAGCTCGAGGGAGAAAGGTCAAATCAATCAAAAGTTAAGCTATGTTTGGACTGTGCAAATCTGAAGCAACTGTGGAAGCAAATTGCAGTTTGGTATATGTAGAACAACACAGGACAGAAGAACAGGCAAACCCACAAAAAATGACCAAACAACTCACCTAGATGGCCGCGGAACCGCGGCCGATAGGGGGTCTAGGCCGCGGTTCCGCGGCCGTACTGGCCCCTCTCTCTGTCGTTTTCTGGGGGCTGTTTGGTCATTTGATTTATGGGCAGATTATTGCCCTAGGTTTCCCATTCCCCTCCTATAAATATCCCAGATCAGAGCCAAACCAAGGGTCCAATTTGGTGTCCATTCTTTTGTAGTTTTAGTTCTTCTTCTTCTTCTTCTTCTTCTTCTTCATTCTTCCTCCATGGAAATGTAGTGAGAGCATTGAGTGGATGTGAATAAAGATGAGGGTTTTTGTATAATTCTTTTTGCTTAGCTTCCCCCTTGAGCTCTCTACCTTAACTTGATCTTGCAACCTCTTAAGTGAGCTTGCAAGTTTAAGCTTTGGTCATTGGTCTCAAGGGGTTGTATCATTTTGTTCTCTCCTTAGTGCTTCATTTCACATGAGTTCTTTACCCTTCTCTTGATCTTGCAACCTCTTGATTGAGCTTGCAAATTTAAGGGTTGGCTATTGATCCCATGCTTGTTTTGAGTTCTATGGTTCTTGTAATTACTTTCTTGTTCTTTTTATTGCTTATTTATTACTTGCTTTTTATTACCTTGCTTTACTTTCTTGCAATTTATATTCATGCACTTAATTACTTGTAATCTTTTCTTTTCCTTGTTCTTTTCTTTTTGTTCTCTCTTTTTGGTTCTTTTTTGTGAATGAATGTAATTATCGTTGTTAAGAATAAATACGGTGTTGTAAGTTAAGATTTTCTTTTCTCATTTCCTTTCCCCGTTATTTTACATTGAACTCTGCCCAAACCATAAGCAAGCGCTCCGTTAGGCACCCTACCCTAACAAGGTAACGGTTATTCCTAACCGCGACCGGTTGTGTTCGGTTTGGCCGGAGGCGAAAGCAAGAGACAAGAACGGAAGGACAAGGGTAAATAAGCCGTATTCCATGAATACCGCGCTTTAATCCCCTAATCCACGTTGTTGCCGATTGCTCTAGCTTCAATTGGTCAAGACTCGGCTCAAAGGTTTTGAGTACGGATTTCTTTAGCTTACAATCTCGTATCTTTTTCTTAACAACTTTATACTTGCAAATAATACACATAGGATAGACTTGAACAAACCTCATACAAATTCTTTATTGACTCGTCTAAAACAAGAAAGGACATACAACCATCTCCCTGTGGATCGACCCGTGCTCAACCGGCTAGCTGCATAGCGACACCGTCCTGATCGCGGTTATAATTTTAGAACTTTGAACATCCGACACGCCAAAAGCGTGCGATCACCCACTAGTATGATCCGTCTGATCATGATCCGTGCACAAGTGCACGTATATGATCGAACCCTGCTAAAAAACCATACGGCCTCTACTATGTTTCGCCCGAAACATGGGAAACTATCTGTGGGGGACTCTAAAGACTCGTCAATACGCTGGCAGTGGGTTTAACCACAAGCATGTCAGTGGTACTAGCTGTACGTAACGGCCGCCCAGGTATTGACCAAAAGGGAAGCCGATGTGCGAACTCATCCTAGAACCCTACTGAGCCTGCAGTGATAATCTTCGTACAGTCCGGTCCGTTCGTCTATGAGCATCGCATGTCGGACCTAGGGGACTGGTAAACGTCAGACCCCCAAAAGAGGCACAGGTCGTGTCAGAGTGTAGCCCAGAACACCCTGAGAAACTACTGGAATACCTACAAGTAAATCTCACTTGCCTTGGCCAAGGACTTCATGGAATGGCTCTCCTAAACATAGCATGATCTCACTCCCAATACCGGGAGAGACGAATCCCCTGCCGATCCGCTCACTGCCTCCATGTAGCTCGGGACTGTACCTAACTAAAACCTGTTTTCACGACTCCTTTGAGCCGTGGAAGGGTAGTAATCAAAGCACAGTGGGAAATCACACGAGACAAATGACGATCTTAGGGCGATGAACTAACATGTACATATGTCACCAGGGAACTGCTATCTGACGACAGGTATAATACCAACTAGCATGTTCCCGGCGAGTCTGTCCGGTGTACTCATAACCCAATGAGCACCTGTATACATCTTAGGTGAACCAACTGACACCAATGGCTTGTGAGACCGGCCACCATCCCTCGTCGGGGTCTCGACTGTATACACTAGTCTACTAATGGAATATCGATGCCCAGTCTCGAAACTCCCACGACTAGGGACCTTTTGATGATGTGCTTATAGACTACCCAACTCTCACGTATATGATCACCATCATACTGCTAGTAGTCAAGCAAGAATCCTAAGAGCTCTATCAACGTGTAACAGTGATCTGTAATGTCACCTAAAGCATGTACACGATGATAAAGACAAACCAGATAGTATACTATCATCTCAAGTAAGACTGTCCTACCGGTAAAGGTCATCGCTCAATCATTGCAATCACGTGCCAACGATCCAATAATTGACTTTGAGGGCACTATATCCAACACCATGTACACCAACAAAGAATAGATTTTGGACGTTGCTCCTCCAGAGGTAAAACTGTTAGTTATATGTATGCCCTAGAGGCCATTACTGTACATTGGATGTATATTGTAGTGGATGCTGGGACATATATAGGGAGGACTTTCTTGCTCGACATGATAGTATGCTATCTGGTTGCTCTTTGCCTTAACGTGTACATAGATTGTCTCTCTATTACATGTTGGTAAAGCCCTTAGGATGAGTACTTGACTACCTGGACTATGATGCGGATCATACTAGTGGGGACATGGTAGTCCATAAGTACATCCTTCAAAGTCCCTAGTCGTGGGTGTATCGAGACGGGGCATCGATATACCAGTGTAGACTAGCGTGTACCTTCTCGACCCATACAGATGGGCGATGGATGATCCTATATCCATCGGTGTTTGACAACAGAGATGATATACGGGTGCTCAGTAGAGACTGGGTACACTGGACGGACTCGCCGAGAACTCCCAGATGGTATTATACCTTACGTCAGATGGCAGTTCTTTGGTGACATTGGTACAGAGTAGTCTGTTGACCGGAGATCGTCATAGAGTCTTGTGTGGTTCCCACTGTGCTTTGATTTCCACCTTACCACGTACAAGAGGGCGTGCAAAATGGTGGTTTTTGGGTACAGTCCCGAGTCACATGGAGGCAATGAGCGATAGGAGGGGATTCATCTCTCCCGGTATAGGGGGTTGATGTTGCGCTGTGTTCGATTGGCTATAACAGGAAATCCCTGGCCAGGGTTGTTGAGATTTACTGGTAAGTGTTACCAGTAGTTTCTCGAATTGTTATAGACCTCATATCGACACGACTTATCGAGCTATTGGGGTCTGACGTTTACCACCCCTAGGCAAGATATGCGACATATCAGACGACGAGACCGGACTGTACGGTAGTGTTACTGGTTGGATTCACTGGAGTGTGAGCGGGCTTGCTCGTCGATCTTCTGATCGCTCAATACCCGGGTGGCCGTTACGTTTAGCAGACCGCTTGCGGCTTGTGGGTGTTTGATATGATCATCATCTGCTGCCGGCGTATTGACGAGTCTCTAGAGTCCTACACAGAGGTTTCCTGGCTCAAGCGAAACGAAATAGGAGCGCATATGAGATATGTGCGGGACCGAGAATGATACCAGTATGTGATACTGTATTCGATTCTCGCGATTTGTGACATTGATCGGTTATATGCAATATAGCCGGGATATCGGATCAAGTGTTGATTCGATAAGTTGTTACTGTTAATATTAGTCGGTTATATGCGATATGACCGGATCATTAAATCAAGTGTTGATTTAATGATTTAATGCATAATTATATATTTGATATATTAGTTTGCATTAACTAGTATCGGTTTACTTAAGATGGATTTTCTCACTCGCATGTGCACATCGTATATGTGATATATTTTTGTGCACTTGATTGTATCATGTTTGATGATATAAGATTGCTAGGGTTTTGTGTAAAGAATTAATCCTTGGTTAAATAAATGGTTAGGGCTTTTATTTGATTATTCATTCATTTATCTATTTATCTTTGGATTAAAAGAATGAGAAATGAAAACAAAAGGTTGCTTTTCTTCATGAAGCTTGTTGAAGCTTCATGAAGCTTTGACCAAAGTAACCATTTTTGTCTTCATCTCATTAACCCTAACCATTCCTTTAACCTTGGTCAATTCTCTACACATAACTATAGTTAAAATTATGATAAGAATTGATTTTTCTTTTCTATTCTATATTCTTATCATAATAATTATCTTCATCTTCTTCTTCTTCTTCAAGAAGGGAACCAAGCTTTCATCAATGGTGATTGATGAAAAAGAGTGAGAAATCCAAATCTAAAGTGAACCCACTTCCTATTTCTTCATCCTCTACCTCTTGCCAAGTAGTAGAGTGTGTTTCCTTCACAAGTTTTCTAGACTTGGTGAAGTTGGAGCTTGATCTAGCGATGTCTCGACGTAGATCATCTTTGGCATAGTCGTCGATGACCTAGCCCGCTTTTTCTCCGATGAAGCCGACGCTAGAGCCCGGGATTTGATATGGACAGTGAGGAGACTTCATTGCGGAGCTATGGAGGTGGAGAAATGGATCTACAAAGGTTGTATGTTCGTTTACTTTTAGTTAAGATGTTAACTAGCTCGTTTTGTCGCCTAAACTTCTAGCCAACGGTCCGTATTATGGTTTCTCGGCACCTCTAATTTTTGAAATTGGCATGGTTGATGCCTTGTGAGACCTCCTTGGTGTGCCTAGGAACCCTACAGTGGTATCAGAGCCTAGCTAGAGCCTTAGGCGAAGTCTAGACGGAATTAGAAACCCGAACGAACCCGAAACCCCAATTTTACATGCTCTCTGGACTTTTTTCAAAAGCAGGGTTTTTTTTGAATTAAAAATTCCTAAAAAATTCAGCAGGAAATTGTAAGAATTACTGTGTAAATACGACACTGTTTGGAGTTTAAACACCCGCGGAACCGCGGCACGAGCATGGCTCGTGCGGCGGTTCCGCCGCCACTTGATGACGTCAGCCATACCAATTTGCACAGTAATTCCTATTTAACTGTGCTGAGTTCTCTGGGTATTTTTAAATTTTATTCAAGAGTTGAATTTTCTGGGGTTGTCTTGGGGATTTGGTGTTTCGATCGGGGTATCAGATTTTGTCTATGTGGCTTTCCGGATAAATTTTAGAATATGTTAAAAAGTTCGACCGGATATAAATATCCAATTTTTCCCCTGTCGGGAAATTTCCAAGTGTTGGAATTTTTGTTAGTTATATGTATGCCCTAGAGGCCATTACTGTACATACGATGTATATTGTAGTGGATGCTAGGACATATATAGGGAGGACTTTCTTGCTCGACATGATAGTATGCTATCTGGTTGTACTTTATCTTAACATGTACTCTGATTGTCTCTATGTTACATGTTGATAAAGCCCTTAGGATATGTACTCGACTACTGGGACTATGATGAGATCATACTAGTGGGGCCACGGTAGTCGGCGAGTACATCCTATAATTGTTCCTAGTCGAGGGTGTATCGAGACAGGGCATCGATACACCAGTGTAGACTAGCGTATACGCATCTTGACCCATATGATGGGCGATGGATGATCCCATATCCATTGGTGTTTGACATCAAGGATGGTGTACGGGTGCTCAGTGGAGACTGGGTACACTGGACGGACTCGCCGAGAACTCCCAGATGGTATTATACCATACGTCAGATGGCAGTTCTCCGGTGACACTGGTACAGAGTAGTCTGTTGACCCGAGATCGTCATAGAGTCTTCTGTGGTTCCCACTGTGCTTTGATTTCCATCGTACCATGTCCAAGAGGGCGTGCAAAAAGGTGGCTTTTGGGTACAATCCCGAATCACATGGAGGCAATGAGCGATAGGAGGGGATTCGTCTCTCCCAGTATAGGGAGTTGATGTTGTGTTGTGTTCGATTGGCTATAACCGGAAATCCCTGGCCAGGGTTGCTGAGATTTACTGGTAAGTGTTATCAGTAGTTTCTCGAACTGTTATAGACCTCATATCGACACGACTTATCGAGTTACTGGGGTCTGACGTTTACCACCCCTAGGCGAGATATGCAACATATCAGACGACGAGACCGGACTGTACGGGAGTGTTACTGTTTGGATTCACAGGAGAAGTTACAGGCTTGCTTGTTGATCTTCTGAGCGCTCAATACCTGGGTAGCTGTTACGTTTAGCTGACCGCTTGCAGCTTGTGGGTGTTTGATATGATCATCACCTACTGCCGGCGTATTGACGATTCTTTAGAGTCCTGCACAGAGGTTTCTTGACTCAGGCAAAACGAAGTAGGAGCACATATGTGATATGTGCGGGACCGAGGATATGCGATATGTGATACCGTATTATATTCTCGCGATATTTGATATCAGCCGGGTCATCGGATCAAGTGTTGATTCGGTGAATCGGTACGGATAAATATTAGTCGGTTATATGCGATATAGCCGGATTGTCGGATCAAGTGTTGATTCGATAATTTAATGTATAATAATATATTTGATATATTAAATTACATTAACTAATATTTGCTCACTAAAAGATTCTTTTTCTCACTCGGGTAATACATTGATATATATGCGATATATGTTAATTGTATTATTTTATTTTGTTGCAATAAATATTGTATATGTGATATATAATATTGTAACATGTTATAATTATTAATGCAACATGATCAGAGGAGTTTAAACGAGATTAGGGTTTGATTTGGGTTAATGCATTCTAGATGTTTCTAGATGGTTTTACTTTGTCATGATAAAGATATTTGTGTTGATCTTTATCCATGACTCACACTTAACCCAACCCAAACCCTAACCCTAGTAAACTCTCTACATTGGTTACTACAACCATGGTTGCATAAATAATTATGATAACCTTTTTATTATTCATCACAAAACATTATTCATCTTCTTCTTCATTCTCTTTTCATGAAAAAGCTTGCTTGATTTTTCCAAAGTGATGAATAATTGTGAGAAAAATATAAATAAAGAGAGCAAAAATCCTACTTCATCATCCTCATCTTCCCTTGCCATTTAGATGAGGGTGTTCACATCATTTCATGAGTGTTAGCTTGTGTTAAAGAAACTTCAAGGTAGATCATCTTAGTATCGAAGATCGGAAGCAAAGGTTGCGTCTTTCTCTTCGTGGAACCTCTCGAGAGTCCGGATCCCGATGATCGCAGCGAAGGGACCACAACACGGAGCATATGAAGTTAAGGACCGGATCTACAAAGGTTGTAATTCCTCTCACTTAGTGTTAAAGTGTTTAGCATGTTAGTTTTCGCCTAATCTCTAGTTTAAAGTTCCGTATTCGGGTTGTTCGGCACGGCTAATTTTTAAATCGGGCATGGTTGATGCCTCGTAGACCCTTGTGCGCGTGCCTAGCAACCCTACAGTGGTATCAGAGCCAAGCTAGAGCTTTAGGCGAAGTCTAGACGGAGTTTGAAGTCCGATCGAACCCGAAACCCCGAATCCAAATTGCTCTCTGTCCTTTTTTGAAAATTGTGGATTTTTCAATATTAAAAATGCTTAAAAAATTCAGCAGGGAATTCTAAGAATTACGATGCAAATGAACAGTGCAAAGCGTGGCAGAACCGCGGCAGAAGCATGCCTTCTGCGGCGGTTCCGCGGCGCAATGATGACGTCACCAACCCAATTTTGCACAGTAACTTCTTTTATTCAGTGCTGAGTTCTCTGGGAATTTTTAATGTTTATTCTACAGTTGAGTTTTCTGGGGTTGTTTTGGGGATTCGATGTTTTGATCGGAGTATCAGATTTTGTCTATGTGGTTTTCCGGATAACTTTTAGAAACTGTTAAAAAGTTCGAACGGATATCAATAACTCACTTTTTCCCCTGTCGGAAAATTTTTCAAAAGTTGGATTTTTCCTCGTGTTTAAGAATGTTCTAAGTCGTGCAAGTAACTCGATGGACCCTCTAGAAGACAACAAACCTTAACTCGATTATGTGACCGTCTTGAACTGCCCTTTGAACCTTAGAGTTTGGGGCAGTACGGCGTGCCACATGTGAGGCGTTGGCTTGACCCTTCTACGACTGGACCATTGGTACTGTGGCATGTAATGGATGTTTTTAAACTGTTTTCAAGCGTTGAAATATATTGGGGAAATCTTGGGTGCTTGATGATTCGATCGGAAAGTTTAACTTTTTCTATTTATCTGGAATATGATACAATAATTGGAATCCACAGGTAGTTATGAGATGACTAATTTGAATATTATAAACATAGCAGTTTAGTCTCAGATGATCGGTTGCCACGGAATTTTGATGTGATCAAAAGTCCATCGCAATCACGTAGCGTACGCGGATACTCGCCGGGTAAACTTAATAGACAGCCACGCCCCATAGCCCTGACCAAGTGACTGTAGGAGAACCCCGTCGCCGAAAGCATCCGTTCGGGTGCTCGCGGCAGCGATGTTCCGCCTTACTTCACTTCGTCGACGGCATCTGGGGGTGCGGCCGTCTACTAAAGTTTGCGACGAGCATTCAATCAGGACGTCGGGAATCTTGTTGAATTGCCCGACTTGATATTGAAAAGAGTTTTTGTAAGTCGATGTAGTACACCCCAGTACTTATGGGGAGGCGGAATTTTCAAAAACGATCAAGTTTAAAGAACGAACATCGACTAACCGCTTGAATCGAAGCTAAACAAATAATAACCGAACACATAGCTATACTAAACTATAGTGTTAAGGGATTATACCTAATGAAAACGGTCCTTCGTCTTTGTGTCCTCCTTTGTTCTCCTCGACCTTCTCTAGGTAGTAGACGATCCACCCGAGAGCAAGACACCAAGCTACACCTCTAACTTGAGGTAACTAATCAACTTTGATTGCTAATCAAAGATGAAAGGATGATATAGAGTGAAGGTAATGGATGCTTAAGTCTAACTAAACCTTTGATCTCAACACATGAGGATTAAGGATTAGTATCTTGAAGATGAGAGCTTGAGGAGAGAGAATATGAGATAAGATAATGAGATGAGAGAGAGTGTATCATAATATATTATGAAGCATTTTCTAATAATGAGAAAAGAATAAAGAGTGATGATAAATCATGCTTCATAAAATATCTAGTGGTGATTCATTAGCATGAGTCATTAAGCAATAAATGTGCATTAATGAAATGAATGAATCACCACCATGACTCACAACCTCATCCAAAGTAACCTCCTTAGTCCCACCTTCTAGAAGCTTCTCGTACAATTACGAGAACGCCCCTCCAATCCGCAAAAATACGGAAAAACTTTAGACTGTAAAAATCCAATAACCGGATACCAGTAACTGGCTTAAACCAAAGCCGACTGGTAAAAACTGTCCGAAAGTCGTACGTGCGTAAACGCACGTATGCGTCCGACCCTTTGTCGCAAAACCATGCAACCTCTATATCGTTTCGCCTGGAGTAGGAAACTCTCTGTGTGGGACTCTAGAGACTCGACTACTACGCTGGCAGTGGGTTTAACCACAGACCGCAAGCGGCACTAGCTGTACGTAACGGTCCCCAGGTAGTTGTCGATAAGAAGGCCGATGAGAAAACCCATCCGAACTCCTACTGAGTCTGATGTGACAATCTCCATACAGTCCTGTCCGTTCGTCCAAGACTATCGCATATCGGGCCTAGGGGGGCGGCAAGCGTCAGTCCCCTAATAGCGGTATAAGTCGTGTCGGAGGGAAGCCCATTACACCCTGAGAAACTACTGGAACCTACCAGCAAATCTCGCTTGCCCTGGCCAGGGACTTTGCGTAATGGCTCTCTGACACAGCACGATATCTACTCCCAATACCGGGAGGGACGAATCCTGTCTAACCGCCACTGCCTCCAAGTGCTCGGGACTGCACCCAACTGCTACCTGTTTGCACGACTCCTTTGAGCCGTGGTAGGGTAGCAATCCAAGAACAGTGGGACACACTCGAGACGAAGTAGCAGTGTCAAGTCTGCGGACTACGCTGTACTCATGTCACCAGGGAACTGTTCACTGACGACTGGTATCAAACCAACCAACAGTTCCCTGTGAGTCCTGTCCGGTGTACCCGTAACCTAACGAGCACCTGTATACTATCTCCAGTACGACGTACTGACGGCTGTGGGACAGACCATCTCCCCAACTGGGATGAGAAGCGTACACACCAGTCTACTCCGGAGTATCGATGCTCTGTCTCGATAATCCAACGACCAGGGACCTGAATAAGGATGTGCTTGTAGACTACCCAGCCCCCACTAGTGTGACTGCCATCACAACGCTGGTAGACAAGCAAGATCCTAAGAGCTCTATCAATACGTACACTCACATATTAAGATAGAAAAACCAAGTAGCATACTACCATGTTTAGCAAGACTGTTATATACATGTGAATATCCCAAGCTTCCATTAAGTAATATACAAGCTAGTATGATACAATAATGGCCTTCTAGGGCATAAACACTAACAATCTCCCACTTGCACTAGGGCCATGTACTGGCGTATCGAAGACCGATGATCTCGAGTAGCCGCTCGAACTGAATCTGAGGAAGGGCCTTCGTGAATGGATCAGCAATGTTCTCTTCTGAAGCAACTCTCCGAACCTCGATCTCCTGACGATCAATGATCTCCCTGATCAGGTGATACCGCCTCAAGATGTGTCTGGACTTCTGATGGGACCTTGGTTCCTTCGCTAAAGCTATAGCTCCGTTGTTGTCGCAATACAGAGGTATTGGATCAACTATGGTAGGAACCACCTGAAGTTCTGTTAGGAACTTCTTCATCCAGACTGCTTCTTTTGCGGCATCGCAAGCAGCTATATACTCCGCTTCCATCGTCGAGTCAGCAACGGTGTCCTGCTTGGAGCTCTTCCAGCACACCGCCCCTCCATTGAGGGTAAAGACATAACCCGACATGGACTTGGAATCGTCCTTGTCACTCTGGAAGCCGGAATCAGCAAAGGCCTCCAACCTGAGGTCTTTTCCGCCGTAAACCAGGAACATCTCCTTAGTCCTCCTCAGGTACTTGAGAATGTTCTTTACTGCTATCCAGTGTTTCTCCCCTGGGTCTGACTGATACCGGCTTACCACGCTCAGTGCGTAAGCTACATCTGGTCTGGTACACAACATCGCATATATTATAGAGCCTACCGCAGAAGCGTAGGTTATAATAGGCATGCGTTCCCTTTCCAAATCAGTCTTGGGAGACATCTCTTTGGAGAGGGTGATTCCGTGACAAGCCGGTAGATTACCGCGCTTAGAATCTTCCATACTGAATCTTTTCAGTACAGTGTCGATATACCTGGACTGCGAAAGTCCCAACATCCTCTTGGATCTATCACGATAGATCCGGATCCCCAGAATGTAAGAGGCATCACCCAGGTCTTTCATGGAGAACCTGTGTGACAAGAATCCTTTGACAGATTGTAGCATAGGAATGTCATTTCCTATCAATAGAATGTCATCCACGTACAAGACGAGGAATACGACACTTCTGGCCACAACTTTACTATATATGCACGGTTCATCTGGATTTTTGATAAAGTCATATTCTTTGACTGTCTCATCAAAACAGATGTTCCAACTCCGCGATGCCTGCTTTAGTCCATAAATGGACTTAAGCAGCTTGCATACTTTCCCGCTGCTCCCACTCTGATTGAAACCCTCTGGCTGATCCATATAGACACTCTCTTCTAAATTTCCATTCAGAAAAGCCGTCTTTACGTCCATCTGCCAGATTTCATAATCATGGAAGGCAGCAATAGCAAGAAGGACCCGAATGGATTTGAGCATAGCCACTGGAGAAAAAGTTTCGTCATAGTCCAAACCAGGTCTTTGACGAAAACCCTTTGCAACAAGTCTAGCCTTATAGGTTTCCACCTGTCCATCTACACCAATCTTTTTCTTGAAGATCCATTTGCATCCTATGGGTTTTACCCCATCTGGAGCAAAGTCCAAAGTCCATACTTTGTTGGTGTACATGGACTCCATTTCGGTCCGCATTGCATCTAGCCATCGTACCGAGTCGCCGCTCTGGATGGCCTGCTGGAAGTCAGTAGGTTCATCATCATCTATGATGCAATCCTCTCTATCCCCTTCTATGAGAAAACCGTAGTATCTCTCAGGCGGATGAGACGGCCTACTACTCCTGCGGAGGGGTGCGGGAATGTTCTGTTCTTCTTGAACCTCTGGTTCTACCAAACTTTCAGTAGCAGCTTGTGGTTCTGGAATTTCTT
Source organism: Agapanthus africanus (assembly GCA_030015575.1). NCBI lineage: Eukaryota > Viridiplantae > Streptophyta > Magnoliopsida > Asparagales > Amaryllidaceae > Agapanthus > Agapanthus africanus. The sequence goes on from JASDDO010000012.1 coordinate 230,644,511, forward strand.
CCAGTTCTATTTCGCTCCCACTCTTCTGATTTTCTAAAAATTCAGTTTCTAAGAAGGTGGCATGACGAGAAACAAATACCTTTTGTTCCTCTGCGTAATAGAAATAATATCCCTTGGAGTTCTTTGGATATCCCACAAGCTTACACTGTACTGAACGTGCCTCGAGCTTGTCCACATGCTGCTTTTTTACAAAAGCTGGACACCCCCATGTCCTAAAAAGTTTTAGACAGGGTTTCTTCCCACTCCACATCTGATATGGTGTGGTAGGCACAGTCTTGGTTGGAACCTGGTTCAAAAGATATGCCGCTGATTCTAGCGCATAACCCCAGAAAGATCGCGGTAACTCAGCATTACTCATCATGGATCGTACCATATCCAATAGGGTTCGATTCCGTCTCTCCGATACACCGTTGTGCTGTGGAGTGTATGGAGGAGTAAGCTGAGAGAGAATTCCTTTCTCTTTTAGGTAACCTAGGAACTCGGCACTTAAGTATTCTCCACCTCGATCAGATCTTAGTGTCTTAATACTTTTGCCTGTTTGGTTTTCCGCTTCATTCTTGAATTCCAGGAATTTCTCAAAGGCCTCTGATTTATGCTTCATTAAGAAAACATATCCATACCTAGAGAAATCATCTGTAAAAGTAATGAAGTAGGAATAACCACCTCTCGCATGTGTAGACATTGGACCGCATACATCGCTGTGTATGATTCCTAAGAGCTCGCTCGCTCTTACTCCTTGTCCAGTAAATGGAGTCTTTGTCATCTTTCCTTTGAGACAGGATTGACAAGTGTCATAAGATTGATATTCGAACGAGTCCAAATATCCTTCTCTATGCAACTTAGTCAATCTTCTCTCATTGATGTGATCCAGTCTACAATGCCATAAGAAAGCTTTATTCAAATCTGGAGACTTTCTTTTTAGTGTGTTCTGGACATTGAAAATTTGGAGTTGGTTTAAAACATATATGCCGTTATTTAATGTACCGGACCCAATCAAACCATGATTAAGGTGGATGTTGACAACATCTCTTACAAACGTGAAATCATAACCTTTATTTGATAACAAGGAAACTGATATGATATTACACGTTAAGCTGGGTACAAAATAACAGTTATGTAAAACCAAAATGTGTCCACTCGTCAATCCTAGGTGATAATCCCCGACGGACGCAGCTCCCACGCTAGCTCCGTTAGCAACCCTGAGGATCATATCACCTTCCTTCAGCACTCTACGGTTTCTCAGTGCCTGCAATGAATTGCAAATATGAGATCCTGATCCGGTATCCAATACCCAGGAACTAGAGTTGATCGACAGACAATTCTCAATTACAAACACACCTGCAGTCGAAGCCACAGCTTGCTTCGGTTCCTGGTTCTTGGCGTTCCACGCCTTGCAATCCTTCTTCCAGTGCCCTTTCCTGTGACAATGGAAGCACTCATCCTGACCAACTATCGGTACTGCTTTCTTTTTCTTTCCCTTCCCTCCCACCTTACTAACACCTCCTCTAGGTCTGGGTGCGGCCTTCTTCTTCCTTCCTTTGGCCCTAGCCTTGGACCCGGAAGAAGATGCACCGCCAACAAACATAGCGGGTGTTTCCCTTGATGTCTTCAAGGTGCCCTCTGCACTCCTTAACATGTTCTGGAGTTCCGGAAGTTCAACTTCTTTTCTTTGAAGGTTGAAGTTCAGGATAAACTGGGCGTAGGTGTGAGGAAGGGACTGGAGAATAAGGTCTGTATAGAGCTCATTATCCAAAGTCGTCCCAAGGTCTGCGAGCTCTTCAATATAGCTGATCATCTGTAGGACATGTTCACCTACCGATGACCCAGCAGCCAACCTCGCTCGAAACAAGTTCTTTGAGGTCTCGTATCTTGCTATACGAGATTGCTCTCCATAAAGTTCCTTTGTATGGAGAAATATGCCATCAAGGTCCATATCCTCGTGCCTCCTCTGATGTTCATTGTTCATCGAGGCAAGCACGATGCACTTGGCTCTCGCGCAATCTAAATCCCAGGTTTTGCGGATTTCCTTATCCGCATTGCTGGATTTGGGACCAGGGACAGCAGGTGCCGTAGCGGTGAGGACGTACCCCAGTTTGTCATAGGTCAAAGCCATTTTGACATTCCGCAGCCAATCTTTATAGTTTGGCCCCGTCAGTATATTTTTCTCTAAAAGTAACTTAAGTCCAGTCATTTTCAGGGTCGCTGCAATTAGGAGAGAGAGAAGAAAACTCTTTAGCATGATGCTCTTGCAAGTTTAGAGTGGTTTTTAGTTTATCTAAACTGGATGGCTCCCACTGTTTCTCGAATCCTTCCTCAAACCATAAAAGAAGAATTAGCCAAGACTATTCTCACCGTACAATACTTGCTTAACCGTTCAGCCAGGCCGGTGTCGATACTTCGAGGGAGGTTTTCCAACGCTTTCGCAAAGTTCCTTAATTAAATAACCTCTTTTCTCTGGGGGCGTAACCCCGCTGACACTTTTCTGGACACCTACTAGGTTTATAGCATTGATTGTTAAGTGACGAATATCCTGATAAGTATCATATACTCACAGTAGGATCGGGATCCAAATATCATCGTATGATAATGTTGAAGGAATCCTACCAACATTCATCAAACTCCAAATGGTATGCATCTCTTTGCAAATTTCAGTTTCTTTAGAAATTCCCGATATGGATTTTTGCCCCATGCTCTTATGATCTTGACTAAGGGCCAACAAATCATAAGTCACATGTCAAGTTCTGCCCATCATTATCCTGTTGATTTGAACCCATCCGTATACTCTTGACTAAGGGCCAACAAAGTAATACGACTGTCCCAAACCAACTCATCTATCTATGCAACAAATGAATACCCCAGCAGCTACCAATCACTATGTCTTGACTAAGGGCCAAACAAACATAGCTTGAATACTACTGACCATTCATAAGAAATGACGGAGGGCTACGACTGGTTTTGGGGAAACCGTGAACGTAGTGAACTTGATATAACCGAAGGAACCTGATAGCTTTTTTTAAAAGGAGTGGTTAAATCTCCGCATTTAAAAATATCTGTTTTTAAAATAACCGAGTGGTTTCTTTTAAATTGTTCCAACGATTAAAACTTTGGTTTATTTACTTTGCATTATAGATAATGCGTCCCATCATTAACCTATCATTGCAGAAAACAACGAAAATACAACGTCCTCTTATGCCATCCGCATTCACCACGGGGTCCCGTCATCACCCGTTAGGTTACTTAACTAACGACAGAGCGGGGGCTGGGCTAGCGCGGGTGTAAAACATAAGTGGCGTCTAAATAGCTATCATAAATATAGATATTTTACATTCGTCTGACGCAATGATATTCATTCCAGAACACAGATAAACAATATTGGATTTGCAAGCAATCTGTATTTCTTTTGAGCCTGCAAGAAAAGACAGATTACACAGTTGTGATGAATAGCCGTTACCCCACCCTCGACCCCTACGGGTACGGCAAACTACCCGCCCGGCAGTTTGTGTACCCCACCTTGGGTCAGTCCTAGGAGCAAAAACAGTAAAATGAAATAATACAACGGTGGCTACGACCGCAACCTGGAAGTGCCCCGCAAAAATAATATTACAACAAATTACATTTACAACAAATGAATTAAACAATAACCCATTGCAAACCCCGGCTATACACCACAACAGTCCAATACAGTTTATATGCACAAACAGATATAACCATTTCAGAAATGTGCAACCCCCTGCCAACCGACATACTAGCAGTTGGGGAAGGTTTACGAACACATTAAACAATCACAGATATAATCCAATATGCAAATACTGTAAAATTTCGATCGACTAAACAACATCAATATTGCTCCAAAATCTGCTCTGTTAAACAGTAACCTGAGCAAATATTAAATATTCCAGAAAACCCCAAATATCACAAGGGACCCACACAAGAAAGATGAGTCCATGACTCGGCTAAAGCGCCGCGGAAGGGCGGCGGATCCCACCGATCCGCCGCGCTTCCGCGGCCGAGTTGCCGATTCATGGGCTCGAATTTCTTGGGTGTTCTCCTGGTCTCCTTTCTAGCTTTCTGAGCACACCTGAAAAATTTTTGGACTTCATTTTAAGTTCGACAGAAACTGAACAGATTTAGGGTTTTCCGGCTTCATTTTTCCGTTCGAAATTCGTACAAATTTGCAATTAAGTTATTTATTGTTTAGCGAGGCTCTGATACCACTGTAAGTCGATGTAGTACACCCCAGTACTTATGGGGAGGCGGAATTTTCAAAAACGATCAAGTTTAAAGAACGAACATCGACTAACCGCTTGAATCGAAGCTAAACAAATAATAACCGAACACATAGCTATACTAAACTATAGTGTTAAGGGATTATACCTAATGAAAACGGTCCTTCGTCTTTGTGTCCTCCTTTGTTCTCCTCGACCTTCTCTAGGTAGTAGACGATCCACCCGAGAGCAAGACACCAAGCTACACCTCTAACTTGAGGTAACTAATCAACTTTGATTGCTAATCAAAGATGAAAGGATGATATAGAGTGAAGGTAATGGATGCTTAAGTCTAACTAAACCTTTGATCTCAACACATGAGGATTAAAGATTAGTATCTTGAAGATGAGAGCTTGAGGAGAGAGAATATGAGATAAGATAATGAGATGAGAGAGAGTGTATCATAATATATTATGAACCATTTTCTAATAATGAGAAAAGAATAAAGAGTGATGATAAATCATGCTTCATAAAATATCTAGTGGTGATTCATTAGCATGAGTCATTAAGCAATAAATGTGCATTAATGAAATGAATGAATCACCACCATGACTCACAACCTCATCCAAAGTAACCTCCTTAGTCCCATCTTCTAGAAGCTTCTCGTACAATTACGAGAACGCCCCTCCAATCCGCAATAATACGGAAAAACTTTAGACTGTAAAAATCCAATAACCGGATACCAGTAACTGGCTTAAACCAAAGCCGACTGGTAAAAACTGTCCGAAAGTCGTACGTGCGTAAACGCACGTATGCGTCCGAACCCTTTGTCGCAAAACCATGCAACCTCTATATCGTTTCGCCTGGAGTAGGAAACTCTCTGTGTGGGACTCTAGAGACTCGACTACTACGCTGTCAGTGGGTTTAACCACAGACCGCAAGCGGCACTAGCTGTACGTAACGGTCCCCAGGTAGTTGTCGATAAGAAGGCCGATGAGAAAACCCATCCGAACTCCTACTGAGTCTGATGTGACAATCTCCATACAGTCCGGTCCGTTCGTCCAAGACTATCGCATATCGGGCCTAGGGGGGCGGCAAGCGTCAGTCCCCTAATAGCGGTATAAGTCGTGTCGGAGGGAAGCCCATTACACCCTGAGAAACTACTGGAACCTACCAGCAAATCTCGCTTGCCCTGGCCAGGGACTTTGCGTAATGGCTCTCTGACACAGCACGATATCTACTCCCAATACCGGGAGGGACGAATCCTGTCTAACCGCCACTGCCTCCAAGTGCTCGGGACTGCACCCAACTGCTACCTGTTTGCACGACTCCTTTGAGCCGTGGTAGGGTAGCAATCTAAGAACAGTGGGACACACTCGAGACGAAGTAGCAGTGTCAAGTCTGCGGACTACGCTGTACTCATGTCACCTGGGAACTGTTCACTGACGACTGGTATCAAACCAACCAACAGTTCCCTGTGAGTCCTGTCCGGTGTACCCGTAACCTAACGAGCACCTGTATACTATCTCCAGTACGCCGTACTGACGGCTGTGGGACAGACCATCTCCCCAACTGGGATGAGAAGCGTACACACCAGTCTACTCCGGAGTATCGATGCTCTGTCTCGATAATCCAACGACCAGGGACCTGAATAAGGATGTGCTTGTAGACTACCCAGCCCCCACTAGTGTGACTGCCATCACAACGCTGGTAGACAAGCAAGATCCTAAGAGCTCTATCAATACGTACACTCACATATTAAGATAGAAAAACCAAGTAGCATACTACCATGTTTAGCAAGACTGTTATATACATGTGAATATCCCAAGCTTCCATTAAGTAATATACAAGCTAGTATGATACAGTAATGGCCTTCTAGGGCATAAACACTAACAGTTTTCGATAATGAGACTAAAATGCGGGGTTTATAATTGTTAGGCATGCGATGTCTAAGGAATTCATTTGGTTAGGCATGCGATGTCTAAGTAGGTTGCGGATTCCAACTGTTGTAGTTTTACACTTTCTTTTCTGTGACCGTAAGCGTAGTATGTGGTGTATCGCCGGCTTCGTTGCTATACATCAACGACAATCGGGATACGCATACTTGCTTACGTTGATGATATGAGATATTATGTGTTGCTGTGATATGTTGTATTGGATCGTCGCTTTTGAATAGACGGGGGTTTTATGTGAGATGAGAGTTTTTCTTTTTCATTCATGTAAAGTTCATTTGTATGTAATATTCTTTTATTGGGGCACTTCCAGGTAGCGGAAGATGTCACCGTTGTATATTATTTACTTTTCCGCATTAGGTAGACCCAAGGCGGGGAGCACAAGTAACCGGGTTCTAGGGTCCAGTGGGAGACCATCTCGAGGAGTCGAGACCGGGTCTCCTAACCCTAGAATTGGCAGTGTTACTTGCCGCTCTCGTAGGGGTCTAGGGATGTGGGTTTGGCTATTCATCGCGACCGTGGAATCCGTGTTTTATACTGGCTCGGATTGAAAACACGGACGTCCTAGTATATCCAATATTTCATATATGTTCTTCTGCTGCAATGTTCTGTGATGAGATCATATTACTGCCTGAGACGAATGTTTATATATTATATATATGAGATATATGTTATATTGCAGATTTCGTTTCAAAAGAGATGCTTGTGAAGCATAATAAAATGGGACTTCATTAATGAGATTAATGAAATAAAAGAAACCTAAGATGTTGTAGAAACTTGTTTATAAAAACTGGTAGCTACAGTTCTTGTTTTGCATAGCGGTGTTCCTTGTAGAACATCCAGCACCTTATTCGATAAGGAAAGGACCGAGATCCCTTCACCGGGAGTGACTCCTTTAGCAATAACTGGCAGATGCTACAAACTCGGTTTGTCTTTTGATTGCTTCAATAGTTCTTGCTTTGCACAGCGGTATATATGATATATCCTGCACCTTATTCGATGAGGAAAGGGCCGACGATCCCTTCACCGGGAGTGACCCCTTTAGCAAAACTAGAAAAGCCTCAAAAACACTCCATTTAAAATCACTCGATTCTACAACGATATCAAGTTCATTACGCAAAAGGTTTTCTTAAAAACCTTTCGTAGCCCTCTGTCATTTCAGATAAGTACTAGTTAGTATTCGTGCTACGGTAGTTTGGCATTCGTCAAGGCGTAGTGTGCGGTAGCTAACTAGTATTTATCTGCTTATGCATATGATGCAGATTGGATTAGGGAATTCGTACGGCGTAGTTTGGCATTCGTCAAGGTCAGAAGACGCTAGGGGCAAAATATTATTAGGAATTTCAAGTGTTGAAATTTGCAATGAGATTGCATACCTTCTCTAAGATAGTTGGATCCCGATACCCGCTGCGAGTAAGAGTTACTCCTGGGAGAGTTTTACACATTACAATTAGCCGATCAAGTAGGTGTCTATAAAGGTGTTAACAGGGTTACGCCTCTGGGAAAACGAGGTTTACTGTAATTAGGTTCGTGCGAAAGCATGGGGGACCTCCCTCAAAGTACCGACACTGGCCTGGCTGAAAGATTGGCGAACTTGTAGCGTGTAATTAATCCCGGCTAATCTTTCCTTTTAGGGTTTGAAGGAAGATTTGATTAAAACAGTGGGAGACATCCTGATTAGATATATTAGATAACCAATCTAATCTTGCAAGAGCATACGCTGAGTGTTTTCTTCTCTCTCTCTCCAGAAAACGACCATATCACGCCTTAATCAAGATAATAAAATGGATATATTGACCGAACCCGCTTGTTATACTGAGCTGGGGAACGTTGGTCCCGCTCCAACTTATAATTGTTATAAGACAGAGCAGGAAATTGGGGAATACCAGATTTCCCGTGCCGCCCAAACGAAGAAAGTGCATGTTGATGCATCATCTTCGGGTGTGTTCATTACACAGAACTGTTTCTCAGTATCCTTTACGTCCTGGGTATGTGATACCGGATCAGGATCCCGCGTATGTAATCTGTTACATGGGCTACAGATAGGTAGAGAACTGAGAACGGGTGAAAAGTTTCATGAGACAGAAAACGGTGCAAGTGTTGCAGCCAAGTCTGTTGGTCACTATCACCCTGTATTACCTGAATACATTGATTCTGAACAAATGTTATTAGATACCGAACCTGATATACAAAATCATATCAGTCTCTTTATTAGTAAAGAAAGGATATAATTTTGTATTGTTGGATAATGTTTTGAACATTTCCTATATCAAGAGTTGATCGGTTCAGGCACGTTATCTAAAAGCATTGACGTTCTAAATCAAACTACAGTTCTAAGTATACAGAACACACACAAGAGGAAGAGTTCAGAAATGAACAAATCCTTCTTGAGGCGTTGTAGACTAGGTCATATCAATGCGACCCGACTGGCTGAAGTTACATATAGATGCATATTTAAATTAGTTTGAATTTACATCTTGTGAAACTTGCCGGTCATGTCACAAAGATAAGATGACCACAGCTCTGTTTGTTGGAAACAGAGAAAGAGTTAATGAACTTTTGGGATTGATACATGCTGATGTATGAAAGGTCCCCTGTCTACACATGCCAAGACCGGTTCTTTGTACTTCATTACATTCTCTGATGATCTCTCAAGATTCAGACATATGTTCCAGTTGAAACACAAGTCCGAACCTTTTGAGATATTCACAGAATATAAGTTAGAAGTAGAGAACCAATATACGGGTAAAAGTATTATGTCCTATGATGAGATCAAGGAGGAGAATACTTGAGTACGGAATTTCTGGACTATTATAAAGGAGAATGAGATTCTCTCTCAGCATTACTCCTCCGTATACACCTCAGCACGTCGGTGTATCGGGGCGGAGCAATAGCGCCCTATGTGATATGGTGTGCTCTATGATGAGTACTACTGAGTTGCCTATTTCCTTTTGGGAGTTATGCGCTTGAGAAGCTGCATACCTATTGAATAGGGTTCAAATCAAATTAATTGCCTACCACTTCATATGCGATATGGAAGGGGAAGAGCCCATATCTTAAGTTTGTTAAGATTTGGGGTTGTCCGGCCTATGTCTAAAAGAAAAATCCGGACAAGCTCGAGGCAAGGTCTGTTATGTACAACTGGAAAGGTTCCAGCTATACAAAATGCAGCTGATGATTTGGTAGAACCAAAGGATTCAATAGTTTCCAACGAACCTCAGCCTCTCCGCCGATCTAGTAGGGTTCCCCACCCACCTGAGAGATACTTCGGTTTCTCTATGACAGTGGGAGCGAGGATTGCATCATGAGATGATGACCCAACTAGTTTCGAGCTGGCCATCAGGAGTGGGACTCTGTAAGAATGGCTGGGTGCTTATCGATCTGAGATGGAATCCTTATACACCAACAAAGTATGGACTTTGGTTGCTTTATCTGAAGGGTTAAATCCCCATCAGGAGCAAGTATATCTTGAGAAGATTACTTGGTGTACATGGAAAAGTTGAGACTTTCAAAGCTAGACTTGTTAAAGGTTTGCATCATAGACCAGGTATGGATTATGTTGAAACCTTTTCTAAGGATCTATGCTTAAGTCCATCCAGATCCTACTTGCCACGGCTACATACCATGACTACGATATCTGGTGGTTGGGTGTCATGACTGCTTTTCTAAATGATGTTTTAGAAAAGAGCGTCTATAAGTACACAGCCAGAGGGCTTCGTAGATAGTGGGAGCAGCGGAAACGTGTGCAAGATGTTTTATATGATAAAACAGACATCGCGGAGTTGGAACATCTGTTTTGATGTGGTAGTCAAAGAGTTTGACTTCATCAAAATAGTAGATGAACCTTGTATATACGAAAATGTACTAGAGAGTATGGTGGTGATCCTCGTAGAGTACGTGGATGACATACTCTTGATAGGGAAGGAGTTTCCTATGCTACGCTCAGTCAATCTCCGCTTATCAAAAGGATTCTCCATATAGGATCAAAGTGATACCTCCTAAATCCTAGGTTTTGGATCTATGAGATAGATCTAATTGGATGTTAGGAAACTCACTAGTTGTAGTGAGATGGTATCAATCGATCCTGGGGATAATCACTGGAAAGGTTCCAGGGTGATAAGAACGACTGAATGTCAGTCACAGGCATTGTCTATACCCTCAGTGGAGGGACGGTATGTTGGAAGAGTTCCAAGCTAGATACCGTGACTTACTAGACGATTAAAGGCAAGATACATCGTTACCAAGGATACTACCAAAGAGGTAGTCTGGATATATATAAGTTCATGAGATGAACTTCGTTCCTACCATTGTGTGACAATGGAGTTGTGGCTTTAGCCAAGGAACTACCGTCCCATCAGAAATCCAGATATAATTCTTAGGCAGTATCACCTGATCATGGAGATGGTTGATCTCCAGGGAGATCGAGGTTAGGAGAGTAGACATAGAGGACAACAGCGCGGATCCACTCACAAAGGCCTTTTTCCCAGTTGAGACTTTTATGGGATGGTTGAGTATGAGATACTTCAACCACAGCTAATTGTTGGGTATGCGATACCATAACAGATAGCCCTAGTGCAAATGGGAGATTGTTAGTTATATGTATGCCCTAGAGGCCATTACTGTACATACGATGTATATTGTAGTGATGCTAGGACATATATAGGGAGGACTTTCTTGCTCGACATGATAGTATGCTATCTGGTTGTACTTTATCTTAACATGTACTCTGATTGTCTCTATGTTACATGTTGATAAAGCCCTTAGGATATGTACTCGACTACTGGGACTATGATGAGATCATACTAGTGGGGCCACGGTAGTCGGCGAGTACATCCTATAATTGTTCCTAGTCGAGGGTGTATCGAGACAGGGCATCGATACACCAGTGTAGACTAGCGTATACGCATCTTGACCCATATGATGGGCGATGGATGATCCCATATCCATCGGTGTTTGACATCAAGGATGGTGTACGGGTGCTCAGTGGAGACTGGGTACACTTGACGGACTCGCCGAGAACTCCCAGATGGTATTATACCATACGTCAGATGGCAGTTCTCCGGTGACACTGGTACAGAGTAGTCTGTTGACCCGAGATCGTCATAGAGTCTTGTGTGGTTCCCACTGTGCTTTGATTTCCATCATACCACATCCAAAAGGGCGTGCAAAAAGGTGGCTTTTGGGTACAGTCCCGAATCACATGGAGGCAATGAGCGATAGGAGGGGATTCGTCTCTCCCGGTATAGGGAGTTGATGTTGTGCTGTGTTCGATTGGCTATAACCGGAAATCCCTGGCCAGGGTTGCTGAGATTTACTGGTAAGTGTTATCAGTAGTTTCTCGAACTGTTATAGACCTCATATCGACACGACTTATCGAGCTACTGGGGTCTGACGTTTACCACCCCTAGGCGAGATATGCAACATATCAGACGACGAGACCGGACTGTACGGGAGTGTTACTGTTTGGATTCACAGGAGAAGTTACAGGCTTGCTTGTTGATCTTCTGAGCGCTCAATACCTGGGTAGCTGTTACGTTTAGCTGACCGCTTGCAGCTTATGGGTGTTTGATATGATCATCACCTACTGCCGGCGTATTGACGATTCTTTAGAGTCCTACACAGAGGTTTCTTGACTCAGGCAAAACGAAGTAGGAGCACATATGTGATATGTGCGGGACCGAGGATAATGCGATATGTGATACCGTATTATATTCTCGCGATATTTGATATCAGCCGGGTCATCGGATCAAGTGTTGATTCGGTGAATCGGTACGGATAAATATTAGTCGGTTATATGCGATATAGCCGGATTGTCGGATCAAGTGTTGATTCGATAATTTAATGTATAATAATATATTTGATATATTAAATTACATTAACTAATATTTGCTCACTAAAAGATTCTTTTTCTCACTCGGGTAATACATTGATATATATGCGATATATGTTAATTGTATTATTTTATTTTGTTGCAATAAATATTGTATATGTGATATATAATATTGTAACATGTTATAATTATTAATGCAACATGATTAGAGGAGTTTAAACGAGATTAGGGTTTGATTTGGGTTAATGCATTCTAGATGTTTCTAGTGGTTTTACTTTGTCATGATAAAGATATTTGTGTTGATCTTTATCCATGACTCACACTTAACCCAACCCAAACCCTAACCCTAGTAAACTCTCTACATTGGTTACTACAACCATGGTTGCATAAATAATTATGATAACCTTTTTATTATTCATCACAAAACATTATTCATCTTCTTCTTCATTCTCTTTTCATGAAAAAGCTTGCTTGATTTTTTCAAAGTGATGAATAATTGTGAGAAAAATATAAATAAAGAGAGCAAAAATCCTACTTCATCATCCTCATCTTCCCTTGCCATTTAGATGAGGGTGTTCACATCATTTCATGAGTGTTAGCTTGTGTTAAAGAAACTTCAAGGTAGATCATCTTAGTATCGAAGATCGGAAACAAAGGTTGCGTCTTTCTCTTCGTGGAACCTCTCGAGAGTCCGGATCCCAATGATCGCAGCGAAGGGACCACAACACGGAGCATATGAAGTGAAGGACCGGATCTACAATGGTTGTAATTCCTCTCACTTAGTGTTAAAGTGTTTAGCATGTTAGTTTTCGCCTAATCTCTAGTTTAAAGTTCCATATTCGGGTTGTTCGGCACGGCTAATTTTTAAATCGGGCATGGTTGATGCCTCGTAGACCCTTGTGCGCGTGCTTAGAAACCCTACATTTTTCTGTAGTTTAAAGATGTTCTAAGTAGTGCAAATAACTCGATGGACCCTCTAGAAGACAACAAACCTTAACTCGATTATGTGACCGTCTTGAACTTCCATTTGAACCTTAGGGTTTGGGGCAGTACGGCATGCCACATGTGAGGCGTTAGCTTGACCCTTCTACGGCTGGACCGTTGGTACTGAGGCACGAACTGAATGTTTTTAGACTTGTTTCATGTGTTGATCTGTATCGGGAAAACTTGGGTGTTTGAATGTTCGATCGGAAAGTTTAACATTTTCTAATTATCTGGAATGGGATACAATAATTGGAATTCACAATAAGTTATGAGATAACTAAATGAATGTTATAAACATAGCAGTTTAGTCTCACTTGATCGGTTGCCACGGAATTTTGATGTGATCAAAAGTCTGTCGCAATCACGTAGCGTACGCGGATACTCGCCAGGTAAACTTAATAGACAGCTACACCCTATAGCCCCGACCAAGTGACTGTAGGAGAACCCCGTCGCCGAAAGCATCCGTTCGGGTGCTCCCGGTAGCGGTGTTCCGCTTTGGTGCACTTCGTCGACGGCGTCGGGGGTGCGGCCGTCTACTAAAGTTTGCGACGAGCATTCGATCTGGATGTCGGGAATCTTGTTGAATTGCCCGACTTGATATTGAAAAGAGTTTTCGATTTTGAGACTAAAATGCGGGGTTTATAATTGTTAGGCATGCGATGTCTAAGTAATTCATTTGGTCAGGCATGCGATGTCTGAGGTGGTTGCGGATTCCAACTGTTGTAGTTTTACACTTTCTTTTCTGTGACCGTAAGTGTAATATTTGATATCGCCGGTTTCGTTGCTATATGTCAACGACAATTGGGATGCGCATATTTACTTACGTTGATGACATGTGATGTTATGTGTTGCTGGATATGTTATATTGGATCGTCGTGTTTGAATAGCCGGGGGGTTTTATGTGAGATGAGTGTTTTTCATTTTCATTCATGTAAAAACTTGTATGTAATATTCTTTTATTGGGGCACTTCCAGGTTGCGGAAGTTGTCACCATTTGTATATTATTTACTTTTCCGCACTAGGATAGACCCAAGGAGGAGGGCACAAGTAACCGGGTTCTGGAGTCCAGTGGGAGACCAACTCGAGGAGTCGAGTCCGGGTCTCCTAACTCTAGAATTGGTTGGGTTGCTTGCCGCTCTCGTAGGGGTCTAGGGGTGTGGGTTTTGTCTATTCATCGCGACCGTGGAATCCGTGTTTTATACTGGCTCGTATTGAAAACACGGACGTCCTAGTATATCTAATATTTCATATGTTTCTTCTGCTGCGATATCTGTGATGTGATCATGTGATGTTCTGTGATAGATACAGTATATAGTATATATGATATATTATATAGACGTTACTTATGTTTTACACCCGTGCTAGCCCTGCCCCGCTCTGCCGTTAGTTACCTAACCTAACGGTGCACGAGGGGACATCGAGGCGAATGCGGATGGCATAAGTGTACGTCGTATTTATCTGTGATGTTTAGGTATTTAAATGATGGGACTTCATTAATGAGATTAATGAAATAAAAGAAACCTAAGATGTTGTAGAATCGAATTTCAAAATAAAACAGGTAGCTACAGTTCTTGCTTTGCACAGCGGTATATGTGATATATCCTGCACCTTATTCGATAAGGAAAGGACCGAGATCCCTTCACCGGGAGTGACTCATTTAGCAATAACTGGCAGATGCTACACCCCACGGTTTGTCTTTTGATTGCTTTTAAGTGTTTTTGCTTTGCACAGTGATATATATGATATATCCCGCACCTCATTCGACGAGGAAAGGACCGACGATCCCTTCACCGGGAGTGACTCCTTTAGCAAAACTAGAAAAGCCTCAAAAACACTCCATTTCAAAATTCATTCGATCCTACAACGATATCAAGTTCATTACGCAATAGGTTTTCAGAAAAACCTGTCGTAGCCCTCCGTCATTTCAGATAAGTACTAGTTAGTATTCGTGCTGCGGTTGTTTGGCATGCGTCAAGGCGTAGTGTACAGTAGCTAACTAGTGCTTATCTGCTAGCATACGATGCGATTGGATTAGGGTATTCGTACGGCGTTGTTTGGCATGCGTCAAGGGTCGTGCGGGTGGGTTTAATTCAATCAAGAAATGTACGGGTTGAACTTGACTAGCGGACTATGGGTTGTTTGGCATGCGTCAAGGTCATAGCACGCTAGGGGCAAAATATTATTGGGAATTTCAAGTGTTGAAATTTGCAATGAGATTGCATACCTTCTATGAGATAGTTGGATCCCGATACCCACTGCGAGTAAGAGTTACTCCTGGGAGAGTTTTACACATTACAATTAGCCGATCAAGTAGGTGTCTAAAAAGGTGTTAACGAGGTTACGCCTCTGGGAAAACGAGGTTTACATTAATTAGGTTCGTGCGAAAGCACGGGGGACCTCCCTCAAAATACCGACACTGGCCTGGCTGAAAGATTGGCGAACTTGTAGTGTGTAATTAATCCCGGCCAGTCTTTCCTTTTAGGGTTTGAAGGAAGATTTGATGAAAAGCAGTGGGAGCCATCCTGATTAGATAAAATAATAACCAATCTATTCTTGCAAGAGCGCACGCTGAGTGTTTTCTTCTCTCTCTCTCCTGGTAGCGACCATATCACGCCTTAATCAAGATAATAATACGGAATATTGACCGAACCCGCTTATTATACTGAGCTGGGGAACGTTGGTCCCGCTCCAACTTATAATAGTTATATGACAGAGCAGGAAATTGGGGAATACCAGATTTCCCGTGCCGCCCAAACGAAGAGAGTGCATGCTGATGCATCATCTTCGGGTGTGTTCATTACAAAGAACTGTTTCTCAGCATCCTCCGTATCCTGGGTATTTGATACCGGATCAGGATCCCAGATATGTAATCTGTTACATAGGGCTACAAAAGGGTAGAAAAATTGAGAACAGGTGATAAGTTTCATGAGGCAGAAAATGGGGCAAGTGTTGCAGCCAAGTCTGTTGGTCACTGTCACCCTGTATTGTAATACATTGATTCTGAACGAATGTTATTAGATACCGAACCTGATATACAAAATCATATCACTCTCTTTATTAGTAAAGAAATGATAAAATTTTGTATTGTTGGATAATGTTTTGAACATTTCCTATATCAAAAGTTGATCGGTTCAGGCACGTTATCTAAAAGCATTGACGTTCTAAATCAAACTACAGTTCTTAGGATACTGAACACACACAAGAGGAAGAGTTCAGAAATGAACGGATCCTTCTTGAGGTATTGTACACTAGGTCATATCAATGCGACCCGACTAGCTGGAGTTACATTTAGATGCATATTTAAATCAGTTTGAATTTACATCTTGTGAAACTCGCCAGTCATGTCACAAAGATAAAATGACCATAGCTCTGTTTATTGGAAACAGAGAAAGAGTTAGTGAACTCTTGGGATGATACATGTTGATGTATAAAGGTCCCATGTCTACACATACCTGGTAAGGTTCTTTGTACTTCATAACATTCTCTGATAATCTCTCGAGATTCAGACATATGTTCCTGTTGAAACACAAGTCTGAACCTTTTGAGATATTCACAGAATATAAGATAGAAGTAGAGAACCAATACGGGTATAAGTATTATGTCCTATGATGAGATCAAGGAGGAGAATACTTGAGCACGGAAATCCTGGACTATTCTAATGGAGAATGAGATTCTCTCTCAGCATTACTCCTCCGAATACACCATAGTCAGATGGTATATCGGGGCGGAGCAATTACACCCTATATGATAAGGTGTGCTCTATGATGAGTACTACTGAGTTACCTATTTCCTTTTGGGAGTTATGCACTTGAGAAGATGCATACCTATTGAATGGGGTTCCATTCAAATCAGTCGCCTACCATTTCATATGTGATATGGAAAGAGAAGAGCCCATATCTTAAGTTGGTTAAGATTTGGGGTTGTCCGGCCTATATTTGAAAGCAAAATCCGGACAAGCTCGAGGCAAGGACAGTTATGTACAACTGGAAAGGTTCCAGCTATACAAGCTACAGCAGATGATTTGGTAAAACCGAAGGATTCAGTAGATACCAACGAACCTCAGCCTCTCCGCCGGTCTAGTAGGGTTTCTCACCCACCTGAGAGATACTTCGGTTTCTCGATGACAGTGGGAGCGAGGATTGCATCATGAGATGATGACCCAACTGGCTTCGAGCTGGCCATCAGGAGTGAGACTCTGTAAGAATGGCTGGATGCTTATCGATCTGAGATGGAATCCTTATACACCAACAAAGTATGGACTTTAGTTGCTACATCTGAAGGGTTAAATCCCCATCAGGAGCAAGTATATCTTGAGAAGATTACTTGGTGTACATGGAAAAGTTGAGACTTTCAAAGCTAGACTTGTTAAAGGTTTTCGTCATCGACCAGGCGTGGATAATGATGAAACCTTTTCCAGTACCTAAGCTTAAGTCCATCCAGATCCTACTTGTCACGGCTACATACCATGACTACGATATCTGGTGGTTGGGTGTCATGACTGCTTTTCTAAATGATGTTTTAGAAGAGTGCGTCTATAAGTACACAGCCAGAGGGCTTCGTAGACAGTGGGAGCAGCGGAAACGTGTGCAAGATGCTTTATAGATTAAAGCAGGCATCGCGGAGTTGGAACATCTGTTTTGATGGATTAGTCAAAGAGTTTGACATCATCAAAATGGTAGATGAACCTTGTATAAACAAAAAGGTAGTAGGGAGTATGGTGGTGATCTCGTAGAGTACGTGGATGACATACTCTTGATAAGAAAGGAGTTTCTTATGCTACGCTCGATCAATCTCCGTTTATCACAAAGATTCTCCGTGTAGGATCAAAATGATACCTCCTAAATCCTGAGTTTTGGATCTATGAGATAGATTTAATTGGATGCTAGGATTCTCAGTAGTTGTAGTGAGATGATATCAAACGATTCTGGGGAAAATCACTGGAAAGGTTCCAGGGTGATAAAGAACGACTGAATGTCAGTCACAGGCATTGTCTTTACCCTCAGTAAAGGGACGGTATGTTGGAAGAGTTCCAAGCTAGATACCGTGGCATACTAGACGATAAAGGCAGGATACATCGCTACTTAAGATGCTACCAAAGAGGCTGTTTGGGTGTATAATGGTTCATGAGATGAACTATGTTCCTTCCATTGTATGACAATGGAGTTATGGCTTATGCCAAGGAACGTTGGTCCCATCAGTGATCCAGACATATTCTAAGGCAGTATCACTTGATCATGGAGATGGTTGATCTCTAAGGGATCGAGGTTAGGAGAGTAGACTCAGAGGACAACACGACGGATCCACTCACGAAGGCCTATTCCCAGAGAGAGACTTTTATGGGATGGTTGAGTATGAGATACTACAACTACTGCTACAGATGGCCCTAGTGCAAGTGGGAGATTGTTAGTTATATGTATGCCCTAGAGGCCATTACTGTACATTGGATGTATATTGTAGTGGATGCTGGGACATATATAGGGAGGACTTTCTTGCTCGACATGATAGTATGCTATCTGGTTGCTCTTTACCTTAATGTGTACACAGATTGTCTCTCTATTACATGTTGGTAAAGCCCTTAGGATGAGTACTTGACTACCTGGACTATGATGCGGATCATACTAGTGGGGACATGGTAGTCCATAAGTACATCCTTCAAAGTCCCTAGTCGTGGGTGTATCGAGACGGGGCATCGATATACCAGTGTAGACTAGCGTGTACCTTCTCGACCCATACAGATGGGCGATGGATGATCCTATATCCATCGGTGTTTGACAACAGAGATGATATACGGGTGCTCAGTAGAGACTGGGTACACTGTACGGACTCGCCGAGAACTCCCAGATGGTATTATACCTTACGTCAGATGGCAGTTCTCTGGTGACACTGGTACAGAGTAGTCTGTTGACCCGAGATCGTCATAGAGTCTTGTGTGGTTCCCACTGTGCTTTGATTTCCACCTTACCACGTCCAAGAGGGCATGCAAAACGGTGGTTTTTGGGTATAGTCCCGAGTCACATGGAGGCAATGAGAGATAGGAGAGGATTCGTCTCTCCCGGTATAGTGATGTTGCGCTGTGTTCGATTGGCTATAACAGGAAATCCCTGGCCAGGGTTGTTGAGATTTACTGGTAAGTGTTACCAGTAGTTTCTCGAATTGTTATAGACCTCATATCGACACGACTTATCGAGCTATTGGGGTCTGACGTTTACCACCCCTAGGCAAGATATGCGACATATCAGACGACGAGACCGGACTGTACGGTAGTGTTACTGGTTGGATTTGTTGGAGATAGTGCCCTCAGAGTCAATAATTGGATCATAGGCACGTGATTGCAATGATTGAGGGAGGACCTATCCCGGTAGGACAGTCTTACTCGAGATGATAGTATGCTATCTGGTTTATCTTTATCATCGTGTACTGCTTTAGGTGACCTGACATGTCGCTATTACACGTTGATAGAGCCCCTGGAATTCTTGCTTGACTACCAGCAGTATGATGGCGATCATATATGTGGGAGCTGGTAGTCTATAAGCACATCCTTAAAAGGTCCCTAGTCGTAGAAGTTTCGAGACAGGGCATCGATACTCCATTAGTAGACTAGTGTATACAGTCGAGACCCCGACGAGGAGCGGTGGCCGGTCTCACAAGCCACTGGTGTCAGTTGGTTCACTTAAGATGTATACAGGTGCTCATTGGGTTATGAGTACACCGGACAGGACTCGCCGGGAACCTGCTAGTTGGTCTTATACCAGATGTCAGATAGCAGTTCCCTGGTGACATGTGTACAGGTTAGTTCATCGACCTGAGGATCGTCATTTGTCTCGTGTGAGTTCCCACTGTGCTTTGATTACTACCCTACCATGGCTCAAAGGAGTCGTGCAAACAGGTTTTAGTTGGGTACGGTCCCGAGCCACATGGAGGCAGTGAGCGGATCTTCAGGGCTTCGTCTCTCCCGGTATTGGCGGTGAGGTCGCGCTGTGTCTAGGAGAGCCATTACGCAAAGCCCTCGGCCGAGGCAGGAGATTTACTGGTAGGTATTCCAGTAGTATCTCAGGGCGTTCTGGGCTACACTCCGACACGACTTGTACCGCTTTTGGGGGTCTGACTTTTACCAACCCCCTAGGCCCGACATGCGATGCTCATAGACGAACGGACCGGACTGTACGGATATTGTCACTGACAGGCTCAGTAGGGTGTCAGGATGAGTTCGCTCATCGACGTCCCTTTTGGTCAATAGCTGGTGGCCCGTCACGTATTGGCTAATACCTCTGACGTGCTAGTGGTTAAATCCACAGCCATAGTATTGACGAGTCTTTAGAGTCCACCACACTTACAGTTACTCAAGCTTTCGGGCGAAACGCTGTAGAGGCCGTATGGAGATATGGCAGGGTCCGATCAGATACGTGCGGTATTGCACGGATCAGGATCGGACAGTTATGTACTAGTAGCCGTATAGTTATATGGCAGGGTTCGATCTGATACGTGCGGTATTGCACGGATCAGGATCGGACGGATAATACTAGCCGGCTTTGGTTTAAGCCGAATCCTAGTTTAGTACAGTGTAGATTTTGTCTCATTGCATTTGTATCCGGACGGAATACAGATGTGGGTGTGTATGCACAGTATAGAGGTTTTCCTGTAATTTATTACGGGACCAGTTTTCTGGAGTTGCCAGTTTGCATTCCGTTCCGGCCGGTTTTCCTTTGTTCTTTCCCGGCCGGACTTTTCTGATGGAGGGGGTAATTTGCAGTTTTGCAAATTACATTTGAGGAAGGGGTTTCTTGCATATGTATTTATTATGATAGCATCTTTAGATACCATTCTTTTCCTTCATCATTTCATGCTTTATTAAGATTAGAAATGAGATGAAAGATAATGTGAGATTGTTATGATGAGGTTTAGGATATGGTTACCACTTGCTTTTACTACCCTCACCTCCCTCTTGCTTATGTTGGTTTTTCCTCCACCATTTTCTCACTAGATGAAAAGAAGCCACACTTGAGAGAAGAAGAAGAGAGAGTTTCATTTTGAGCTTGAGGGATTTTTCTTGATCTCATTTCATGCTAGGAAAAATGCAAGCACCATTTTTCCTTATCTAGTTTCCTCCATCAAGGCAACATAACCCCAAAGAGACAAGCATCATCTACACTACATTCTACAGCACACCTTGGGCACGTCGACTAGCCAGCTTCGTGCCCGAGTTGCCTCGGTATTGAGGTGGGATCCCGTAAAAGATGCAGACGATGTGGTGCCCTTCCGGCGAGGAGGCGACGATATGGAGTCAAGACTTTCCGCGGGAGATCGGGACGATGACCAGAAGACCGGAGGACTCGAATCACTCGGTATACTTCTCTTCCCATCTCTTGTTAGCTAGTATAGGTTAATGGTTAACGATCCGGGTTTTATTGTCCGCGGTAGCGCCAGTTTCCAAGTAAGGAAAATTTTTGATTCCGTATTTTGGCCTCGGTAAGACGGCCGGGGCGCTGCCGTGGCGCAACATGGTATCAGAGCCACGCCATTAACCTTGCCTAGCTTGTTCTAATGTGTTTTACTTATCCGATCGACCAAAATTCCAAAAACCGTGTTTTGCTTGCATCAGTTTTCTGTCGATTTTTTCCGGGCTCGAAAAATTTTTCAGGTGATTGCAGAATGATGTACAGGGAATCCTAAGAACACTTCAAAAATTTGGTAACCCAATTCTTCCGTACGACCGCGGAACCGCGGCCTGAACCCCTCTTTGGTCGCGGTTCCGCCGCAGGAAGTTGGGATCACTTCGCCAATTTTTTGCAGTGGGCTTTTGGGGTTAAGATAGGGGTTTTGGAATATTATTTTTGGGCCCAGAATTTCTGTGAGTACTACAGTATTACTTGTGGGGCCCACTTGGTAAATTTGATCGATCGGATATTTTAAACACATTATTTCACAGTATTTACATTATATCTGCGACCGTGAATGTCACTTGATCGGTAAATCCTGTCTAACTGCTATAGCCCGGTTAGACGGATTTGCGAACGTGACTTTCACGTTGATGTTCTGTGTTTATGCTGTGTTGTTGCGGATCGGTCGTGGGGGATAGCCTGGATGCAATGTTAGTACAGTTTTGTTTTATATGTACATTTGATATTGCGGGGCGAGCGTCACATGTGGACTGCCGTCACTGCCTGTTTGTATTATTCTTTTGGGGCACGACCTGGTTGCGGTCGATGTACCCGTTGTATGTATATTTTACTTTCTGTACTAGGATTACCCCGCGGAGGGGTGCACGGATAGCCGGGTTCTAGAGGGCAACGGTCCCGCATCTCATGGCATTGAGACGGAGGGGGCTTCACTCTAGGATTGGCGGGCTATTCTCCGCACTCGTGGGGGGTACAGGTTGACCCAGGAGGGGTACCCAAGTTACCGGATTCCGTGAAGTGCTGGGTGGTCCTTTCACGGTGCTGAAGGGGGCTGCCTCGCTTCAGGTTTTGGCGGGTGACTTGCCGCGCCCGTAGGGGTCTAGGATTTCATTGCACAGGCTATCCACACGACCAGGGGAACGTCGGGTTTCAGCAGCGGCTCTGTGAAACCCGGGGATCCCAGATATCTGTATTGTTCTGTGTTGTTGTACATTTCTGTGATGTTGCATTTAATCACGCCTTGAGCGAATTTAATATATTGGTATATATATTAGTAGATGTTGTATATGTTTTGCATCCGCGCTAGTCCAGTCCCCGCTCTGTCGTTAGTTAAGTAACCTAACGGGTGATGACGGGACCCAGTGGCGAATGCGGATGGCATATACGTACATCAGTATATTTTCGTTCTTTGTGGTGTGATCAATTGATGGGACTGCGTTGATTCGGATCAATGCAAGACAAACAAACCTATTCTGATGTTGTTGGAACATTTTTCAAAAAGCTGTTATTGCAAGGACGTTCACTTTTGTTTTGCATAGTGGTATTCATTTGGAATATCCTGCTCCTCAGTCGACGAGGCAAGGGCCGAGATCCCTTCACCGGGAGTGACCCCTTGGACAGAAGTTTGCGTCAGGGCATTAACTTCACTATAGCCGATTACTTTTGCTTTGCATCGTGATATTCAGTTGGAATATCCCGCACCTCATTCTACGGGGAAAGAGCCGAGATCCCTTCACCGGGAGTGACCTCTTTATTAAAGGTTTTCGTCACTATATTTTTATAAAAAAAAACTATGCAGTTCCTTCAACGATATCAAGTTCATTACGTTAAAGGTTTTTCGCCAAAAACCAGCCGTAGCCCTCCGTCATTTCCTACAGGTATTATTTAGTATTCGTGTTGCGTTTGTTGACCTAGTCAAGACGTGGTGTTCGGTAGCTGAGTGGTACTTGTTTGTTGCATAAGTGGGATTGGTTAAGACAGTCGTGCGGCCTTGTTGACCTAGTCAAGGGCACGTACGGGTGGGTTTAATGCAATCCAGAATAATGACGGGTTGAACTTGACTGGCGGTTTATGGTTTGTTGACCTAGTCAAGGTCATAAACCGCTTGGGGTAAAAATCATATCGGGAGTTTCAAAAGAACTGAAACTTGCCAGGCATGCGCATACCTTCTGGAGTGTGGTGACTTGAGTGGATTCCGTCAAGTTATCATGCGATGATAGTTGGATCCCGATTCCCACTGATGAGTTAGTTTACTCCTCGGGTGACCCCGACTAATTCTTCTTTCAGGTTTGGAGGACAATTTGAGGTACAGTGGGAGGTTTCCAGATTAGACAAAGTGATAACCATTCTGATCTAGGTTAGAGTGCACGCTGAGTGTTTCTTTTCTCTCTCTCTGGCAGCGACCATTGACCCGACCCTGGACTTTGACTCAGTGACCAAGTTGACCGAACCTTCTTAACACTGGCTTTTGGATTGTCAGAGTTGCAGACCTCATTGCCACTCCTACTTTTACCCTTTTCTCCAGGACACCCCGCATTACTGCGAACGTCCACTTCCATTGGACAAAACCATCGTATGGTTATATACGAACTCGAAGGATTTCGAGGATGGTTTCTGGTTCTGGAGAAAACGAATAAGATTATTCAGTTGTCTTTTCTTTTCACCTTCTCTCATTGCGAGTACTCCTTGGTTTAGGAGATAGTACACCTATTACGCAAATTGGATAGTCTTCTTCCAAACCTTAGGCTGGTGCCGAACGGTGGGGAATGAAGAAAACCAATTAGCATAACGATGGTGTGCAGAAGGTATTAAGTTAAGACAAAGCAAGGGATTAGTAGGAGGGCAAAGTAAAATGCGACTGATATTCACGACCAAACCAAGTATTTCTTCGCCAATCCTAAATCACCTTTGTATTTTTCCAGGACACTCCGTATCACTACGAAGATCCACAGTTTATTGGATACTCCATCGTATGGTTATATACGAACTCGAAAGGAACTTGTTCCAGTTCGGGGATGGATTCTGGTTCAGGAGAAATAGGAATAAGGTTTATTCGGTTGTCTTTTATCTTCACCTTCTCTCGCTTTGCGAGTGCTCCTAGGATTAGGACAGTACACCTTTTATGCTTATTGGATAGTCTTCTTCCAAACCATAGGCTGGTGCCGAACGGTAAGGAAGGAAGAAAACCATTTGGCCTAAAGGGGTGTGCAGACGGTAATGACTAAAGACATATAAAGGGATTTGGACAGATGGCAAAGAGATATACGGTTACAGTTGTGAATCTGGATAATGGTAGAGGCATTACTAGGAATAACAGGATACCCCATCGAAACATTTCAATGTTTCAGTTCAACTGTGTACTGTTAAAAGAAAACTGATTTCCTGATTAGACACTTGCTCCAGGGTATGTATTTACCAGGTTTGATTCTCACATCTGTATGGTTTTACAGATGATGAGTGGGAGTAAGTTATTGGGAATAGGGTAATCATCCTCATTATATCGGGATTCGTTGTAATCGGTGATATTTGAGGAGATCATCTGGGCTGTTTGCCGGTCGGCAAATATTTGGTTTTGAATATCCGCTGTTGTGCACCAATTTCAAATTGATATATCTGTACGTCTATTTTCATAGAGTGAGATATACCTTTTGATATTATGTCGATGACATTTACCTATATCAGTGGATGGTTAGGTAAGGAGCATTAAACAGCGGTGTAATTCTTCTTAACCATAAGTACAGTTTTCAACCTACGACACACAGTGAAAGAGTTGTTAGACTCAGCGGACTATTGTATGTTGTCCAGTGTCCATTAGGACAGAGGGGTTGGTCCTCATACTATATTCTGTTTACTTTTAACTTCTCTAGTTCTTAGACATGTGTTTCGTAGGAACACAGGGTCTAAGTTTTGAGGAGTTATAGGTATTTGAATAGAGTAGAGAACCAGGTGTAGCAAGTATCGGGATTCTTCAAAGTGATCGAAGATGTAGATACTTGTGTATGGTGTTCAGTTGATAGTAATGATTAAGAGAACTAGCTTCTCTTTCAGGTTACTCAAAATTGGAAACATTCCTAAGTTGAGTAACGCTGATCGGCCTCCTTCCATTTAGTTGACATGCACTGGAGACAGCTGCATGATTTGAATCTGGTTCAATTGAATCAGTGCCTCTGGTTCTATATTGGATATAGAACAGTTCATATCTTAACGATGTTAAGGTACGGGGAGTTGTCCGGCTTATGCTTAAAACCAGACACTGGACAACTCAAGGCACGTTTCTGTAATGGCTGTTTGCGGGTTGACCCAGGCTATGACGAGGGTTGACTTTCTACCATCTGGAAGATCAATAGAGATATTGTTCTAGACTCGCCACAGTTTTATTAAAAAAATGGATTTTTCAAAAACAGTAGTGGGAGTATGGTAGAACTGGAAGTGATTCCAGAACCGCAAACGATTACTGAAGATTTGATAAGGAACCTAAAGATTCAATCTGATTTGACATTCCATTGGCCACTCCGCAGATAAGGTGGGTAACCTCAGGCACCCGAGAGGTACTCCGGTAGCCTCAAGGACGGTGGCAGGGAGGTTCTTGTTTACCCACACTTGCCATTGCGGTTGTTCCAGGCTGCGAGACCCGGTGGGAGGATGAGTATAGCGTCGTTCTAAGCTAGCTTTAGAAGTGCACGTCTATATGACTCTGCCAGAGGGTTGTCGTAGTCAGTAGGAGCAGCGGAAGCATTGGTGGACATCAGGATTATGTCTATTTATAGACTAAAGCAGATGTAGCGGAGATAGATCATTTATTTCTGACGTGACAGTCATAGGTTTGACTTCATCAGAATAGGGGATGGATCTGTTGAGCAGGTAGTAGGGTGTGATATCCTGGTATTTGGATGACATACACAGAGTAGGAAAGGAAACTCCTATACTACGATCGGTTATACTTTGGTCGTCACACAGTGGTTTCTCCACATGGGACTTGGACATTATATCTGACATACTGGTTACTAGATCTATGGTTTTAGATCTAGATTTGGGTGGTTTCCCAATCTGGGTACTTAGACAGCATTCTAAGAGTATTTAGAATGGACGACTCCTGGCACGGTAGTGTACCTGCAGGTGATGGAGTCACCCTCTCTAAAGGTGTCTTACAGACTAAAGGGGAGAGGGATACGCATGATTGACAGATCACTTGCTTAGGCAATTGAGTCAATCATGAGATGTCAAGTACCACACCAGATGTTGTTCTTGCAGTAGATGCAATAAGTTGATATTGATCCAATCCTGGAGAAACAGTCGGAAGCAGTTTTAGAACATAAGTGGATGTTCTAGGGATATGATAACGACAGCCTCATTTGGGAGACAGTTATCATTCAAGGCTTCCAAGGTGACATGGACGACAAGGAGGTTGTCAGAGTTATAGTTTTCCTTCTGACGAGGGGCAGTATTTTGGACAGTTGGTCCAAGGCAATACCGAGGGTGGCATGGCGCAGGATACTGATTAAATTCAGTTGACGATACAGTCTAAGAAGTTTGGATTTGGAGTTCATTTCTAAGCTAGGTCCCATCAGACATCCAGACATTCTAAGACAGGTATTGCTCATTTCGGGAGATGGCTTTCTCCGCGAACTTGAGATATAAAGAGACATAGAAAGAAACATCACAGCGGATCCACTCACTGAGGCTATTCCTCGAACGCAACAGTTTCGCAAACGAGCTTTGTGAGACTGACTAGTAGAGGAGTTGGGTGTTCGGTATCACACGGGCTGTGAGTATGCGACATCGCAATAATTAGCCCTGAGTGCAAGTGGGAGATTGTTGGAGATAGTGCCCCCAGAGTCAATTATTGGATCACAGGCACGTGATTGCAATGATTGAGGAAGGACCTATCACGGTAGGACAGTCTTACTCGAGATGATAGTATGCTATCTGGTTTATCTTTATCATCGTGTACTGCTTTAGGTGACCTGGCATGTCGCTATTACACGTTGATAGAGCCCCTAGGATTCTTGCTTGACTACCAGCAGTATGATGGCGATCATATATGTGGGAGCTGGTAGTCTATAAGCACATCCTTAAAAGGTCCCTAGTCGTAGGAGTTTCGAGACAGGGCATCGATACTCCATTAGTAGACTAGTGTATACAGTCGAGACCCCGACGAGGGGCGGTGGCCGGTCTCACAAGCCACTGGTGTCGGTTGGTTCACCTAAGATGTATACAGGTGCTCATTGGGTTATGAGTACACCGGACAGGACTCGCCGGGAACCTGCTAGTTGGTCTTATACCAGATGTCAGATAGCAGTTCCCTGGTGACATGTGTACAGGTTAGTTCATCGACCTGAGGATCGTCATTTGTCTCGTGTGAGTTCCCACTGTGCTTTGATTACTACCCTACCACGGCTCAAAGGAGTCGTGCAAACAGGTTTTAGTTGGGTACAGTCCCGAGCCACATAGAGGCAGTGAGCGGATCTTCAGGGTTTCGTCTCTCCCGGTATTGGGGGTGAGGTCGCGCTGTGTCTAGGAAAGCCATTACGCAAAGCCCTCGGCCGAGGCAGGAGATTTACTGGTAGGTATTCCAGTAGTATCTCAGGGCGTTCTGGGCTACACTCCGACACGACTTGTACCGCTTTTGGGGGTCTGACTTTTACCAACCCCCTAGGCCCGACATGCGATGCTCATAGACGAACGGACCGGACTGTACGGATATTGTTACTGACAGGCTCAGTAGGCTGTCAGGATGAGTTCGCTCATCGACGTCCCTTTTGGTCAATAGCTGGTGGCCCGTCACGTATTGGCTAATACCTCTGACGTGCTAGTGGTTAAATCCACAGCCATAGTATTGACGAGTCTTTAGAGTCCACCACACTTACAGTTACTCAAGCTTTCGGGCGAAACGCTGTAGAGGCCGTATGGAGATATGGCAGGGTCCGATCAGATACGTGCGGTATTGCACGGATCAGGATCGGACAGTTATGTACTAGTAGCCGTATAGTTATATGGCAGGGTTCGATCTGATACGTGCGGTATTGCACGGATCAGGATCGGACGGATAATACTAGCCGGCTTTGGTTTAAGCCGAATCCTAGTTTAGTACAGTGTAGATTTTTTCTCATTGCATTTGTATCCGGACGGAATACAGATGCGGGTGTGTATGCACAGTATAGGGGTTTTCCTGTAATTTATTACGGGACCAGTTTTCTGGAGTTGCCAGTTTGCATTCCGTTCCGGCCGGTTTTCTTTTGTTCTTTCCCGGCCGGACTTTTCTGATGGAGGGGGTAATTTGCAGTTTTGCAAATTACATTTGAGGAAGGGGTTTCTTGCATATGTATTTATTATGATAGCATCTTTAGATACCATTCTTTTCCTTCATGATTTCATGCTTTATTAAGATTAGAAATGAGATGAAAGATGATGTGAGATTGTTATGATGAGGTTTAGGATATGGTTACCACTTGCTTTTACTACCCTCACCTCCCTCTTGCTTATGTTGGTTTTTCCTCCACCATTTTCTCACTAGATGAAAAGAAGCCACACTTGAGAGAAGAAGAGAGAAGAAGAAGAGAGAGTTTCATTTTGAGCTTGAGGGATTTTTCTTGATCTCATTTCATGTTAGGAAAAATGCAAGCACCATTTTTCCTTATCTAGTTTCCTCCATCAAGGCAACATAACCCCAAAGAGATAAGCATCATGTACACTACATTCTACAGCACACCTTGGGCACGTCGACTAGCCAGCTTCGTGCCCGAGTTGCCTCGGTATTGAGGTGGGAGCCCGTAAAAGATGCAGACGATGTGGTGCCCTTCCGGCGAGGAGGCGACGATATGGAGTCAAGACTTTCCGCGGGAGATCGGGATGATGACGAGAAGACCGGAGGACTCGGATCACTCGGTATACTTCTCTTCCCATCTCTTGTTAGCTAGTATAGGTTAATGGTTAACGATCCAGGTTTTATTGTCCGCGGTAGCGCCAGTTTCCAAGTAAGGAAAATTTTTGATTCCGCATTTTGGCCTCGGTAAGACGGCCGGGGCGCTGCCGTGGCGCAACAGGATTCACTGGAGTGTGAGCGGGCTTGCTCGTCGATCTTCTGATCGCTCAATACCCGGGTGGCCGTTACGTTTAGCAGACTGCTTGCGGCTTGTGGGTGTTTGATATGATCATCATCTGCTGCCGGCGTATTGACGAGTCTCTAGAGTCCTACACAGAGGTTTCCTGGCTCAAGCGAAACGAAATAGGAGCGCATATGAGATATGTGCGGGACCGAGAATGATACCAGTATGTGATACTGTATTCGATTCACGCGATTTGTGACATTGATCGGTTATATGCGATATAGCCGGGATATCGGATCAAGTGTTGATTCGATAAGTTGTTACTGTTAATATTAGTCGGTTATATGCGATATGACCGGATCATTAAATCAAGTGTTGATTTAATGATTTAATGCATAATTATATATTTGATATATTAGTTTGCATTAACTAGTATCGGTTTACTTAAGATGGATTTTCTCACTCGCATGTGCACATCGTATATGTGATATATTTTTGTGCACTTGATTGTATCATGTTTGATGATATAAGATTGCTAGGGTTTTGTGTAAAGAATTAATCCTTGGTTAAATAAATGGTTAGGGCTTTTATTTGATTATTCATTCATTTATCTATTTATCTTTGGATTAAAAGAATGAGAAATGAAAACAAAAGGTTGCTTTTCTTCATGAAGCTTGTTGAAGCTTCATGAAGCTTTGACCAAAGTAACCATTTTTGTCTTCATCTCATTAACCCTAACCATTCCTTTAACCTTGGTCAATTCTCTACACATAACTACAGTTAAAATAATGATAAGAATTGATTTTTCTTTTCTATTCTATATTCTTATCATAATAATTATCTTCATCTTCTTCTTCTTCTTCAAGAAGGGAACCAAGCTTTCATCAATGGTGATTGATGAAAAAGAGTGAGAAATCCAAATCTAAAGTGAACCCACTTCCTATTTCTTCATCCTCTACCTCTTGCCAAGTAGTAGAGTGTGTTTCCTTCACAAGTTTTCTAGACTTGGTGAAGTTGGAGCTTGATCTAGCGATGTCTCGACGTAGATCATCTTCGGCATAGTCGTCGATGACCTTGCCCGCTTTTTCTCCGATGAAGCCGACGCTAGAGCCCGGGATTTGATATGGACAGCGAGGAGACTTCATTGCGGAGCTAAGGAGGTGGAGAAACGGATCTACAAAGGTTGTATGTTCGTTTACTTTTAGTTAAGATGTTAACTAGCTTGTTTTGTCGCCTAAACTTCTAGCCAACGGTCTGTATTAGGGTTTCTCGGCACCTCTAATTTTTGAAATTGGCATGGTAGATGCCTTGTGAGACCTCCTTGGTGTGCCTAGGAACCCTACAAAAACCCATTAGATGCAAGTGGATTTTCAAGAAGAAAATTGGTGCTGATGAACAAGTTGAAACATATAAGGCTAGACTTGTTGCAAAAGGATTTCATCAAAGACCAGGTTCGGACTATGATGAAACATTTTCTCCAGTGGCTATGCTAAAATCCATACGGATCCTACTTGCCATTGCTTCCTTCCATGTCTATGAAATCTGGCAGATGGATGTTAAAACCTCTTTTCTAAATGGAAATTTAGAAGGGTGTGTTTATATGGATCAGTCAGAGGGTTTCTTAGACAGTGGGAGCAACGGGAAGGTGTGCAAGTTACTTAAATCTATTTATGAATTAAAGCGGGCTTCGCGGAGTTGGAACATCTTCTTTGATGAAGCGGTCAAAAATTTTGACTTTATCAAAAATGTAGATGAACCATGTATTTATAAAAAGATTGTAAGGGGGGCAGTGGTATTTCTCGTATTGTACGTGGATGACATTCTTATGATAAGAAATTATATTCTTATGCTACAATCGGTCAAGCTCTTCTTGTCACAAAAGTTCTCCATGAAAGACCAAGGTGATGCCTCATACATTCTAGGGATTAGGATCTACAGAAAAAGATCTAAAAGGATGTTGGGACTGTCACGGTCCAGGTACATAAACACCATACTAAAGATGTTTAGTATGGAAGATTCCAAGCATGGTAATTTACCTGCTTGTCACGGAATCACCATCTCTAAAAAGATGTCTTATAAGACTGATGAGGAGAGGGCTCGCATGAGCATTGTACCCTATACTTCGACGGTCGGGTCTATAATGTATGCGATATTATATACCAGACCATATGTAACTTACACAGTTAGCGTGGTGAGAAGGTATCAATCAAACCAAAGGGATAAGTATTGGACAGCTGTGAAGAACATTCTTAAGTACCTAAGAAGGACTAAGGAGATGTTCTTGGTGTACGGTAATGGAGACCTCCAGATGGAGGCATTTATCGATTCAAGCTTTCAAACTGACAAGGATGACAGCAAATTCGTCTCGGGTTATGTGTTTACCCTCAACGGAAGAGCGGTCTGTTGGAAAAGTTCCAAACAGGATACCGTAGCAGACTTGACGATAGAGGCTGAGTACCTCGCTGCTAACGATACTGCCAAAGAAGTGGTCTGGATGAGAAAGTTCATTTTTGAACTTGAGGTGGTTCCGACCATTGTTGATCCAATACTTTTGTATTGTGATAACAATGGGGTTATTAGCAGAGAAACCACAGTCCCATCAGCGATCCAGACACATCTTGAGGCGGTATCACCTGATCAGGGAGATAGTTGATTGCCGGGAGATCAAGATTCGGAGAGTAGACACAAAAGACAATACGGCGGATCCATTCACCAAGGCCAACCTTAAGCGTAGTTCGAGCGGCTATTCGAGATGTTAAGTATACGATACGCCAATAACTGGCCTTAGTGCAAGTGGAAGATTGTTGGATATGTATGCCCTAAAGGCTATTATTGTATTGGATGCTGGGGGTATGTATGTACAGGACGGTCTTGCTCGATATGATAGTATACTATTTGATTTGACTTTGTCTTAACATGTGTATATGTTTTACTGGTTATTATGTATCGCTAATACATGTTGATAAAACCCATAGAATTCTTACTTGACTACCAGGATTATGATGACTATCATACTTATGGAGGCTGGGTAGTCCCAGAGTCTGAACGAAAAACTCTAATAGTGGTTTGAAACTGAGTATGTACCATAATGGTAAAATCCCGATAAATCTAAGGTACGGCGGATCGATGATGCATAAAATACACCCAGATAAAACGTGAATAGTCATCGATCAAAATAACATAATAACGATTTCCACTACAAGATGGAATGGGAGCAAGTCCCCAGACATCAGAATGAATTAACTGAAAGGGAAAACTTGATTCAGACTCACTACGAGAAAAGGGACAAGTGGACTGTTAACCAAGCTGACACCTAACACAAGTAGAAAAATTAGAGGAAGATACATGACCTAAGATACCTTTAACGAACTAGAAGTTGAAGTCTATCTGCTGCTATATGACCCAAACGTCGATGCTAGAGATCACTAATAGGAAGGGTAGATGTAGTATGAGTAGTGGCTAATGAAGTGACGGATGTGGATGGAAAGTGTAAATGATATATAACATAAAGCCCATTACATCGACTACCTCTACCAATCATTGTACATGTCGACCGATCCTGCATAAAACAAGAGATGGAGTCAAAAGTAACAATACAATAATGATCGGTAATCTGACTGACAGAGAGTAAATTAAGAGACAATTTCGGTATATGGAGAACAGAAGGTGTTAGTTATATGTATGCCCTAGAGGCCATTACTGTACATTGGATGTATACTGTAGTGGATGCTGGGACATATATAGGTAGGACTTTCTTGCTCGACATGATAGTACGCTATCTGGTTGCTCTTTATCTTAACATGTATATTTTATGTCTCTCTGTTACATGTTGATAAAGCCCTTAGGATGTGTACTCGACTTCCAGGACTATGATGCAGATCATACTAGTAAGGCCTGGGTATTCAATGAGTACATCCTTCAATGTTCCTAGTCGTGGGAATATCGAGACGGGGCATCGATATTCCAGAGTAGACTAGCGCATATCTTCTCGACCCATGTGATGGGCGATGGATGATCCCATATCCATTGGTGTTTGACATCAGAGATGGTATGCGGGTGCTCAGTGGAGACTGGGTACACTGAACGGACTCACCGAGAACTCCCAGATGGTATTATACCTCACGTCAGATGGCAGTTCTCTGGTGACACTGGTACAGCTTAGTCTGTTGACCCGAGATCGTCATAGAGTCTTGTGTGTCTCCCACTGTGCTTTGATTTCCACCCTACCTTGGCTCTACTGAGTCGTACAAACAGGTGGTTTTTGGGTACAGTCCCGATTCACATGGAGGCAATGAGCGATAGGAGGGGATTCGTCTCTCTCAGTATTGGGGGTTGATGTTGCGCTATGCACGACTGGCCATAACAGGAAATCCCTGGCCAGGGTTGCAGTGATATACTGGTAAGAGTTATCAGTAGTTTCACGATTGTTATGGATCTCACGTCGGCATGACTTATCAAGCTATTGGGGTCTGACGTTTACCACCCCTAGGCGAGATTTGCGACATATCAGACGAACAGACCGGACTGTACGGTAAGTGTTACCGGTTGGATTCACAGGAGTGTGAGCGGGCTTGCTCGTCGATCTTCTGATCGCTCAATACCCGGGTGGCCATTACGTTTAGCAGACCGCTTGCGGCTTGTGGGTGTTTGATATGATGATCACCTGCTGCCGGCGTATTGACGAGTCTTTAGAGTCCTACACAGTGGTTTCCTGGCTCAAGCGAAACGAAATAGGAGCGCATATGAGATATGTGCGGGACCGAGAATAATGCGTGTATGTGATACCGTATTCTATTCTCGCGATGAATGTATCGATTGGTTGTATGCGATATAACCTAGTTATCGAATCGAGGACTGATTCGATAAGTCGATACATCGGATATTAGTCGGTCATATGCGATATGACCGGATCGTTAAATCAAGTGTTGATTTAATGATTTAATGTATAATTATATATATTTGATATATTACTTTACATTAACTAGTATTGGTTCACTCAAGATTGACTTTCTCCCTTGAAATGCACAAGTTGTATATGTAATATATTTTTGTGCACTTGTTTGTATCATGTTTGATGATACATGCAAACTTGGGTTTGTGTAAGACTTAAACCATGTTTAGTGAATGGTTAGGGTTTCATTTCACTTATTTATTTATCTATTTATTTTGGTTAAAAGAAAAAGGAAAACAAAATGGTTGCTTTCATACAAGAAGCTTCTTGATGCTTCATGTATCTTTGACTAAGTAACCATTTTTGTCTTCATCTCCTAACCCTAACCATTCAACTAAACCCTAGTTAATTCTCTACACTAAACCATGGTTGCAAATATGATAAGTATCATTTTATTTTCTATTTTCAAAATACTTATCATATTCTTTTTCTTCTTCTTCTTCTTCTTCAACAAGAAGAAAGCTTGCTACCATTAATGGCAACATGAGAAAAAGAGTGAGAAATCCAATTCTAAAGTGAACCCACTTCCTATTTCTTCATCCTCTACCACTTGCCAAGTAGTATAGGGTGTTTTCTTCACAAGTTTCATGACTTGGTGAAGTTGGAGCTTGATCTTGAGTTGCCTCGACGTAGATCATCTTCGGCATCGAAGTCGACGACCTAACCCGATCATTTCTCCGACGAAACCATCACCAGAGTCCGGATTCCGATAGGTACAGCGAAGAGACGTCATCACGGAGCCTAGGATGTGGAGGACCGGATCTACAAAGGTTGTAGTCACTTTCCTTTAGCAATAAAGTTGTTTACTTGCTTGCATCACCTTACCTCTAGTTAACGATCCGTATTAGGGTTTGTAGGCACATGAAAAAATTTGAATTGGGCATGTTTGATCTGTTGTGAGACCTCATTAGTGTGCCTAAGAACCCTACAGTGGTATCAGAGCTACTAGGCATTGGATGTCGACCTATGGGGGGTTCTCACTGTGTGACAGTGTGGCGAAGCATATGCTCTTACCCCCAGGGTGTACCGAGACCGGAAGGTGTTCCGACGGGTTGTTGTCCTCGCGAGGGGGCATGCGTAAAAAGTAGCTGCTGAGGGACCCGTTGGTACCACGTTGACCCCATTGGATGGGGTGGCTGCCTGACCTACAGTGGTATCAGAGCCTAGCTAGAGCCTTAGGCGATGCGTAAACGGAGTTAGAAGTCCGATCGAACCGAAACCCTAATGCAAAATTGCTCTCTGTACATTTTTTGAAATTGGGGATTTTTGAGAATTAAAAATATGCAGAAAAATCAGCAGGAGTTTCTAAGAATTACTGTGAAGCACGTGCGCCTGATTCAATCAAAGCGAGGCGGAACCGTGGCATTAGCATGGCTAATGCGGCGGTTCCGCGGCCACTTAGTCGCTTCTTCCATTTATTTTTGTACAGTAATTCCTATATTTTGGTGCTGTATTTTCTGGGA
Source organism: Agapanthus africanus (assembly GCA_030015575.1). Taxonomy (NCBI): domain Eukaryota; kingdom Viridiplantae; phylum Streptophyta; class Magnoliopsida; order Asparagales; family Amaryllidaceae; genus Agapanthus; species Agapanthus africanus. The sequence continues at coordinate 230,680,337 of JASDDO010000012.1, forward strand.
ATTTTTAAATCTTACTCCAGAGTTGAGTTTTCTGGGTTGTATTGGGAGTTCGTAGATTCGATCGGATTATCAAACTTTGTCTATGTGTTTTTCCGGGTAATTTTAGAATATGTTAAAAGTTCGACCAGATATAAATACCCACTTTTTCCCCTGCCGGGAAATTTCCAATTGTTGGATATTTCCGTAGTTTAATCACGTTCTAAGTAGTGCAAGTAACACGATGGTCCCTCTAGAAGACAACAAACCTTAACTCGATTATGTGACCGTCTTGAACTGCCCTTTGAACCTTAGGGTTTAGGGCAGTACGGCGTGCCACATGTGAGGCGTTGGCTTGACCCTTCTACGGCTGGACCGTTGGTACTGAGGCACGAAGTGAATGTTTTTAAACTTATTTCATGTGTTGAGCTGTTTCGGGAAAACTTGGGTGTTCGATTGTTCGATCGGAAAGTTTAACATTTTTTATTTACCCGGAATGTGATACAACATTCGGAATTCACAAGTAGTTATGAGATAACTGAATGAATGTTATAAACATAGCAGTTTAGTCTCACTTGATCGGTTGCCACGGAATTTTGATGTGATCAAAAGTCCGTCGCAATCACGTAGCGTACGCGGATACTCGCCGGGTAAACTTAATAGACAGCCTCACCCCATAGCCCCGACCAAGTGACTGTAGGAGAACCCCGTCGCCGAAAGCATCCGTTCGGGTGCTCGCGGCAGCGGTGTTCCGCCTTGGTGCACTTCGTCGACGGCGTCGGGGGTGCAGCCGCCTACTAAAGTTTGCGACGAGCATTCGATCATGATGTCGGGAATCTTGTTGAATTGCCCGACTTGAAATTGAAAAGAGTTTTTGATAATGAGACTAAAATGCGGGGTTTATAACTGTTAGGCATGCGATGTCTAAGGAATTCATTTGGTTAGGCATGCGATGTCTAAATAGTTTGCGGATTCCAACTGTTGTAGTTTTACACATTCTTTTCTGTGACCGTAAGTGTAATATGTGATATCGCCGGTTTCGTTGCTATATGTCAACGATAATTGGGATGCGCATATTTACTTACGTTGATGACATATGATGTTATGTGTTGCTGGATATGTTATATTGGATCGTCGTGTTCGAATAGCCGGGAGGTTTTTATGTGAGATGAGTGTTTTTCATTTTCATTCATGTAAAAACTTGTATGTAATATTCTTTTATTGGGGCACTTCCTGGTTGCGGATGATGTCACCATTTTTATATTATTTACTTTTCCGAATTAGGATAGACCCAAGGAGGGGAGCACAAGTAACCGGGTTCTGGGGTCCAGTGGGAGACCACCTCGCGGAGTCGAGTCCGGGTCTCCTATCCCTAGAATTGGTAGGGTTGCTTGCCACTCTCGTAGGGGTCTAGGGGTGTGGGATTGGCTATTCATCACGACCGTGGAATCCGTGTTTTATACTGGCTCGTATTAAAAACACGGACGTCCTAGTATATCCAATATTTCATATGATATTTTCTGCTGCGTTATCTGTGATGTGATCATGTGATTTGTTCAGATAGATATATTATATAGTATATATGATATATTATATAAATGTTGCTTATGTTTTACACCCGCGCTAGCCTTGCCTCGCTCTGGCGTTAGTTACCTAACCTAACGGTGCAGACGGGACATCGAGGCGAATACGGATGGCATAAGCGTACGTTATATTTATCTGTGATGTTTAGGTGGACTTAAATGATGGGATATTCATTAATGAGATTAATGAAAGAAAATAAACCTAATTGATATTGTGGAATCGAATTTCAAAATAAAACAGGTAGCTACAGTTCTTGCTTTGCATCGCGGTGTTCATTATAGAACATCCTGCACCTTATTCGATGAGGAAAGGACCGAGATCCCTTCTCCGGGAGTGACTCCTTTAGCAATAACCGGCAAATGCTACACACTCGGTTTGTCTTTTGATCGCTTCTATAGTTTCTTCTTTGCACGGTGATATATATGATATATCCCGCACCTCATTCGACGAGGAAAGGGCCGACGATCCCTTCACCGGGAGTGACCCCTTTAGCAATACTAGAAAAGCCTCAAAAACATTCCATTTAAAAACCCATTTGATTCCGCAACGAGATCAAGTTCAGAGCGTTAAAGGTTTTCATAAAAACCATTCGCAACCCTCCGTCATTTTAGGAAGTAGAGTACTTAGTATTCGTGCTGTGTTTGTTGACCATAGTCAAGGCACAGTGTACGGTAGCTAAGTGATGTCTTCCTACACCGCATATGATGCGATTAGTTAGGACAGTCGCGTGACTTTGTTGACCTTAGTTAAGGGTCATGTGGGTGGGTCTAATTAATCACGAAATGACGGGTAGAAATTGACTAGTGCTTATGATTTGTTGACCATAGTTAAGGTCATAAGTGCTAGGGGTAAAAACCTTTATCGGGAGTTTCAAGTGTTGAAATTTGCAATGAGATTGCATACCTTCTATATGATAGTTGGATCCCGATACCCACTGCGAGTAATTGTTACTCCTGGGAAAGTTTTGCACTTTACAATTAGCCGATCAAGTAGGTATCTAGAAAGGTGTCAACTGGGTTACGCCTCTGGGAAAACGAGGTTTACTGTAATTAGGTCCGTACGAAAGCACGGGGAACCTCCCTCAAAGTACCGACACTGGCCTGGCTGAAAGATTGGCGAACTTGTAGAGTGTAATTAATCCCGGCTAGTCTTTCCTTTTAGGGTTTGAAGGAAGATTTGATAAAACCAGTGGGAGCCATCCTGATTAGATAAACTAAATAACCAATCTAATCTTGCAAGAGCGCACGCAGAGTGTTTTCTTCTCTCTCTCTCCAGGTACCGACCATATCACGCCTTAATCAAGATAATAATATGGATGAATTGACCGAACCCGCTTGTTATACTGAGCTGGGGAACGTTGGTCCTGCTCCAACTTATAATTGTTAAAAGACAGAGCAGGAAATAGGGGAATACCAGGATTCCCATTCCACCCAAACGAAGAAAGTGCATGAGATGCATCTCCTTCGGGTGTGTTCATTATAAAGAATTGTTTCTCAGTATCCTCTGAATCCTGGGTATTTGATACCGGATCAGGATCCCAGATATGTAATCTGTTACATAGGGCTACCGAAAGGTAGAAAAACTGAGAACGGGTGATAAGTTTCATGAGACAGAAAACGGGGCAAGTGTTGCAGCCAAGTCTGTTGGTCACTGTCACCCTGTATTACCAATACATTGATTCTGAACAAATGCTATTAGATACCGAACCTGATATACAAAATCATATCAATCTCTTTATTTATTAAAGAAATGATAAAATTTTGTATTGTTGGATAATGTTTTGAACATTTCCTATATCAAAAGTTGATCGGTTCAGGCACGTTATCTAAAAGCATTGACATCCTAAATCAAACTACAGTTCCTAGTATACAGAACACACACAAAAGGAAGAGTTCAGAAATGAACGAATCCTTCTTGAGGCATTGTAGACTAGGTCATATCAATGCGACCCGACTGGCTGAAGTTACATTTTAGATGCATATTTAAATTAGTTTGAATTTACATCTTATGAAACTTGCCAGTCATGTCACAAAGATAAGATGACCATAGCTCTGTTTATTGGAAACAGAGAAAGAGTTGGTAAACTCTTGGGACTGATACATAATGATGTATGTAAGGTCTCCTGTCTACACATGCAAGGACCGATTCTTTGTACTTCATTACGTTCTCTGATGATCTCTCAAGATTCAGACATATGTTCCTGTTGAAACATAGGCCCGAAGCTTTTGAGATATTCACAGAATATAAGTTGGAAGTAGAGAACCAAAATACGGGTATAAGTATTATGTCCTATGATAAGATCAGGGAGGAGAATACTTGTGCATAGAATTCCTGGATTATTCTAAAGGAGAATGAGATTCTCTCTCGGTGTTACTCCTCTGATTATACCACAGCACAACGGTGTATCAGGGCGGAGCAATAGCACCCTATATGATATGGTGTGCTCTATGATGAGTATCACTGATTTACCTGTTTCTTTTTAAGGGGGTTATGCACTTGAGAAGCTGCATACCTATTGAATTGGGTTCGAATCAAATCAGTGCCTACCACTCCATATAAGATATGGTATGGGAAGAACCTATCTCTTAAGTAAGTTAAGATTTGGGATTGTCCGGCCTATGTCAAAAGCAAAATCCGGACAAGATTGAGGCAAGGTCAGTTCTGTAGAACTGGAAAGATTCCAGCTATACAAAACTGCAGCTGATGATTTGACAGAACCAAAGGATTCAATAGTCCCCGATGAACCTCAGCCTCTCCGCCAATCTGGTAGGGTTCCTCACCTTCCTGAGAGATACTTCGGTTTCTCGATGACAGTGGGAGCGAGGATTGCATCATGAGATGATGACCCAACTAGATTCGAGCAGGCCATCGAGAGTAGGGACTCTGTAAGAATGGCTGGATGCTTAGCGATCTGAGATGGAATCCATATACACCAACAAAGTATGGACTTTGGTTGCGATATCTGAAGGGTTAAATCCCCATCAGGAGCAAGTATATCTTGAGAAGATTACTTGGTGTAGATGGAAAAGTTGAGACTTTCAAAGCTAGACTTGTTAAAGGTTTTCGTCATCAACCAAGCGTGGATAATGATGAAACCTTTTCCAGGGACTATGCTTAAGTCCATCCGGATCCTACTTACCACGGCTACATACCATGACTACGATATCTGGTGGTTGGGTGTCATGACTGCTTTTCTAAATACTGATTTAGAAAAGAACGTCTATAAGTACACAGCTAGAGGGCTTCGTAAACAGTGGGAGCAACGGAAATGTGTGCAAGTTGCTTTACATAATGAAGCAGGCATCGCGGAGTTGGAACGTCTGTTTTGATGTGATAGTCAAAGTATTTGACTTTATCAAAATAGTAGATGAACCTTGTATATACAAAACGGTAGTAGAGAGTAAGGTAGTCATCCTCGTATCGTACGTGGACAACATACTCTTGATAGGAAAAGAGTTTCCTATACTACGATCGGTCGATCTCCTCTTATCACATGGATTCTCCAATAGGATAAAGGTGATACCTCCTCGATCCTGGGGAGAATCACTGGAAAAGTTCCAGGGTGATAAGGACGACTGAATGTCAGTCGCAGGCATTGTCTTTACCCTCGGTAAAGGGACGATGTGTTGGAAGAGTTCCAAGCTAGATACCGTGGCAAACTAGACGATAAAGGCTGGTAACATCGCTATTAAGGATACTACCAAAGAGGCAGTTTGGGTGTATATTTGGTTCATAAGATGAACTAGGTTCCTACCATTGTATGACAATGGAAGTGTGGCCTAGGCCCAGGAACCCTGGTCCCATCAGTGACCCAGACATATTATGAGGCAGCATCACCTGATCATGGAGATAGATGATCTCCAGAGTGATCGAGGTTAGGAGAGTAGACTCAGAGGACAACACGGTGGATCCACTCACAAAGGATTTTTCCCAGAGAGAGACTTATATGGGATGGTTGAGTATGTGATACTGCAACCACTGCTACAGATGGCCCTAGTGCAAGTGGGAGATTGTTAGTTATATGTATGATCTAGAGGCCATTACTGTACATTGGATGTAAATTGTAGTGGATGCTGGGACATATATAGGTAGGACTTTCTTGCTCGACATGATAGTACGCTATCTGGTTGCTCTTTATCTTAACATGTATACTTTATGTCTCTCTGTTACATATTGATAAAGCCCTTAGGATGTGTACTCGACTTCCAGGACTATGATGCAGATCATACTAGTGGGGCCTGGGTAGTCAATGAGTACATCCTTCAATGTTCCTAGTCGTGGGAATATCGAGACGGGGCATCGATATTCCAGAGTAGACTAGCGCATATCTTCTCGACCCATGTGATGGGCGATGGATGATCCCATATCCATTGGTGTTTGACATCAGAGATGGTATCCGGGTGCTCAGTGGAGACTGGGTACACTGAACGGACTCGCCGAGAACTCCCAGATGGTATTATACCTCACGTCAGATGGCAGTTCTCTGGTGACACTGGTACAGCTTAGTCTGTTGACCCGAGATCGTCATAGAGTCTTCTGTGTCTCCCACTGTGCTTTGATTTCCACCCTACCATGGCACTACTGAGTCGTACAAACAGGTGGTTTTTTGGTACAGTCCCGATTCACATGGAGGCAATGAGCGATAGGAGGGGATTCGTCTCTCCCGGTATTGGGGGTTGATGTTGCGCTATGCACGACTGGCCATAACAGGAAATCCCTGGCCAGGGTTGCAGTGATATACTGATAAGAGTTATCAGTAGTCTCACGATTGTTATGGACCTCACGTCGGCATGACTTATCAAGCTATTGGGGTCTGACGTTTACCACCCCTAGGCGAGATATGCGACATATCAGACGAACAGACCGGACTGTACGGTAAGTGTTACTGGTTGGATTCACAGGAGTGTGAGCGGGCTTGCTCGTCGATCTTCTGATCGCTCGATACCCGGGTGGCCGTTACGTTTAGCAGACCGCTTGCGGCTTGTGGGTGTTTGATATGATCATCACCTGCTGCCGGCGTATTGACGAGCCTTTAGAGTCCTACACAGAGGTTTCCTGGCTCAAGAGAAACGAAATAGGAGCGCATATGAGATATGTGCGGGACCGAGAATAATGTGTGTATGTGATACCGTATTCTATTCTCACGATGAATGTATCGATTGGTTGTATGCGATATAACCTAGTTATCGAATCGAGGACTGATTCGATAAGTCGATACATCGGATATTAGTCGGTCATATGCGATATGACCGGATCATTAAATCAAGTGTTGATTTAATGATTTAATGTATAATTATATATATTTGATATATTACTTTACATTAACTAGTATTGGTTCACTCAAGATTTACTTTCTCACTTGAAATGCACAAGTTGTATATGTGATATATTTTTGTGCACTTGTTTGTATCATGTTTGATGATACATGCAAACTTGGGTTTGTGTAAGACTTAAACCATGTTTAGTGAATGGTTAGGGTTTCATTTCACTTATTTATTTATCTATTTGTTTTGGTTAAAAGAAAAAGGAAAACAAAATGGTTGCTTTCATACAAGAAGCTTCTTGATGCTTCATGTATCTTTGACTAAATGACCATTTTTGTCTTCATCTCCTAACCCTAACCATTCAACTAAACCCTAGTTAATTCTCTACACTAAACCATGGTTACAAATATGATAAGTATCATTTATTTTCTATTTTCAAAATACTTACCATATTCTTTTTCTTCTTCTTCTTCTTCAACAAGAAGAAAGCTTGCTACCATTAATGGCAACATGAGAAAAAGAGTGAGAAATCCAATTCTAAAGTGAACCCACTTCCTATTTCTTCATCCTCTACCACTTGCCAAGTAATATAGGGTGTTTTCTTCACAAGTTTCATGACTTGGTGAAGTTGGAGCTTGATCTTGAGTTGCCTCGACGTAGATCATCTTCGGCATCGAAGTCGACGACCTAGCCCGATCATTTCTCCGACGAAACCATCACCAGAGTCCGGATTCCGATAGGTACAGCGGAGGGACGTCATCACGGAGCCTAGGAAGTGGAGGACCGGATCTACAAAGGTTGTAGTCACTTTCCTTTAGCAATAAAGTTGTTTACTTGCTTGCATCACCTTACCTCTAGTTAACGATCCGTATTAGGGTTTGTAGGCACATAAAAAATTTGAATTGGGCATGTTTGATCTGTTGTGAGACCTCATTAGTGTGCCTAGGAACCCTACAGAAGGTACAAAAAACTGGCCAGTGAAAGATTCCCGATAAGTGGCAGGAAAAGGGGTACCATCAGCAGTAAGCACATCGATTGGAGATGTAAGTACTGAAACAGATGACAGTGTAGTAGCCTGAGGTGTCTTATGGAAAGATGCACCAAAGGTTAATTGTAACGCTTTGAAATTCGTTTAGGCTAATTTCGCGTTAGTTAGAAATGATGCGTGTTTTTCATAAAAACCCGAAAATTTTAATTTCCTTTTTAAACTCGAATAAACTAATTTGAATTGTGATGAGAAGTGTTTTTATATATAAATGGGGTTTATTAATTATAATTTAGCTTGTGTTCACCTTGATTAGAATTTTTCCTTAATTATTTTCCTAAGCAAGGATTAGTGTATCAACATGCACACTTATCACATTTTTTGTGACTTAAGTTAAAAAGTGCTAGCATGTAACCTTTTTTCTTTTCTTCTTGCATTGTTCTTTTTTCCCTAAATAACCAAGTCAACCTCTAATTTTTAATTTGAATATGAAGAATAGGAGGTATGGGGGTTAGGTGAAGTTGAGCTTGACCTTTTGACCATTTTTTTCCTCGCTCATTTTCCCTCTCTCCCTCTCATTTTCTGCTCCCAGCAGAGAGAAGCAGCAGTGCAGCAACATCATCATCATTCCCTTCTCCTTTTGCTTCTCTTTTGATCCATATACAAACCCTACACAAAAATCTCATATGCCTTCACAAAAAACCTTGGAAAAATAGGTCTTTTGGGGATTTTGGTGTCAAGTCAGTGGTTTTAAGGGAAAAGGGCTGGAAATGAGGTTTCCCTAGGATCTTTTGGAGGTTCGCAGGCGAGTACGACGGACGCCGCGAAGAAGGGGAAACAAGTCGTCGGCTACACTTAGCACGCGACCAGGTGAGTAGATTTAACATCTACGGGGAAATCACCCGTATGGCGTTATGCGTCAGGGCTGATAGGACATTGTAGCAGCATATTGCATTTACATATATTGACTGTTCATGGATACTATTTGTTGCATACCGCATTACCTGCTATATCTATATAAGCTTAGAATTTATAACCCACCGCACTGTTACTAACGGTTCATGTTATACGAGGACTAATCTGCATGTTACACACACACCGTTAGTAATTCCCATGACACTCACACTATAGAACTGCCATGGATAATATATTATAGCTCACTCCTATATGATTCGACATGATTATGTTACTTGTGCACTTACTCATTTGCATATCCGTACTTTTGCATATTCAAACTGTACCTACCTAGATAAGCTGATTTTTGGTAAAAACTGGGGACCGCATGATACCTTTTAAAAACTGAATCTACTTAAAGAGCGGTTTCTCCCTTTTTCTCATAGTACGACTTATGATGCATATATTACATCGCATGGATTTACGCATTGGCTTTGGATTTCATGTGATTTCTGGATTTGAGGACCGTGGGGTGATTTAAGAAAATATGCACTGTTTTAAAAACCCGGTTTCTCTTGATATGATATTTCTGTGCGTCCACCATGATTTTTCTCGGTTCCAGAGAGCTTGTGTGAGTATACCCTATTCGAGGAGCGGTAGGCACCGATTGTGGGTATATAGTAGACCCGGTATGGTACCCCGGGGCAAGAAGACTCGTATTGCTAGACGGTGAGCCCGGCGGAGGGACTACTACCTACCAGTGATTGGTTGGACCTGGCAGTTATCCGTAAGATACTGACCAGAGTCGATAGATGGATACGGGATGATCCGTACTGCCGGGGCCGAGGGCCGATTCTGCAGACAGAGCCCGTGGGCCTATCCGTACCGACGGAGCCCGATATATGAGGATTTGCGTGCCGATGCTGGACACGATTATTTCATAATATTTTGAGTGCCGATGTTGGGCATTCACAATTCTCATAGATTTACAGGATTTGAGGGCCGATCAGTGTGACGACGCCTGGGTTTTAGTAGGATTTGGGTGCATTGATGGACACCGATTATATTTTCCACGTTGACATTCCGTATAGATGTTATTTTATCTCATGCTCAGCATTCATTATTTTGCATCTCATCCTGTAGTCATATTACCTGATAGAGTACTTATGCATGATTATTGCACATTCTGCTCATCGCATATAGATATTATCTGCGGCATATGTTAGAGTAGCGCAGTACGTGCATACTCGTGATTACCTTTATATGTTATCTCTTATTCACGAGTTGGCAACTCACCCCCGTTGTACCACAGTGTTTGCAGGTTGCCCCTCAGAGTAGTCGCGGCAGGCTGCCTTCTTGTATCTTTTTGGCTACGGATACCACTGCAGTTGGTGCGTGAGTTGTTTTGCTGTTAGGTGGGTTGTGGTATCCGGTTATTTCCATTGTATACATACTTTTGTATCTAGTATTCTCCATCTACCTTTATATGTATTTGACTTAGAGACCACTGTGAGAACGATGATGTATATTATTTGTATTCTGGTGTCGAGCTCGTGTGAGCCGAATTTACTTATGCAATTTTATCATTGTGATGTTTTCCACGTATTGCTCTTTTCTTCGCTAGGGCATCGTATATTACTTGCGTGGTTGTTTCCGCCATTGGGCGTGATTGCTCCCGTTTGGGATGCTTTATTATATTGTTGTCATTTTACTCATATCATGTCTTGTACCCGATTTCGGGGTTAGTTTTATAAAGGAAATGCTGCCAAAATTTTTAAGATAATAAATTGAACTTTAAAGAGCTTTGCTAAATTACTTAAGGTTTTCTAAACGTTTTAATAAATGTTCTAATAAATGTTTTAAACACTCGCTTCTTTTAATGGTTTTGATTTCTGGGTTTCGGCTTACTTAGCCGCGTTACGCCTGTAGACGTTACGTGGTTAAGTGCCGGTCACGGGTCGAACTTCGGATCGTGACAAAGTTGGTATCAGAGCGTAGGCTTTACCTTTCGGAGTGTAGGATGGCCCTGGTATGATGGAGTAGGTAACTCAAGCAGAGTAGCGTAGCGTGTGTATGTTCCGCGGCATACTCACGACACGGTACTTCGCCTAAGTGACCTTAGGACTTATTGATTGAAATTCCTTCATGATTATATGCATTATTGCGATTCGATTTCCGTATCCTTATTGAGTCCTATTTCCTTTGCAGCCATTATGCCGCCAAAGACTACGAGGGCGTAGAGAGCGGCCTCGAGAGCCGAGATTCGAGTTGACTCGTCCGAGACGAGGACTGATCCGGGTAGTACACCGGTTGTACCCGAGCAGGCTGTTCCTCCTACAACAGATCAGATCGCCATGCTAGGGGCCGGTATAGAGGAGATGCGCCAGACGATAGGATCCAGTATGCAGGAGATGTGGCAGATGATGGGATCGCTAGTTGAGACACTTCGAGCGCAGCGACCAGAGGTAGTTCCACCCGTTGCAGGGACCGTGATAGTACCCGCAGTATAGGCAGTTGCCCCTACAGCTACAGAGGTTATTACGGTATCGCTATCAGAGTTTATGAAGCTGAAGCCTCCGGTCTTCACAGGCACAGATACAGCCGAGGACCCGCAGTCTTTCATTGATAGGATGGCCCGGATATGCCGTTCCCTCAGAAGCTCAGATGTGAGATGGGTAGAGTTCGCGAGCTTTCGCCTGGAAGGTCTTGCGCAGAAATGGTGCGAATCGGTCGAGAAGGGTAGAGCAGCAGGTCTTCCTCCTATGACCTGGACAGAGTTCGTGACGGTGTTCCTTGCCCGCTTCCTTCCACAGAGTGTCAGAGATTCTAGAGCATGCAGGTTCGAGTCCATACATCAGACTCCGGAGAAGACAGTGGCAGAGTACGACGTGTTGTTCACCGAGTTATCGGTCTATGCCCCATTTTTAGTGGCTACTGAGGAGATGCGAGTCAAGAGGTTTGTTCGAGGCTTGCTTACCCCGTTATTTCTTGCGATCAGCGTACAGCATTGCGAGACCTATGCAGCAGCTGTAGATGCAGCCTTATTAGTCGAGGAGCGCCTTGCGGAGACTTCGGTAGTTCCAGAGCGGAAGAGAGTTCGTGCGGATACAGCAGCACAGAGACTTCCATTCGGACGCAGAGATAGACGTCATACAGGTGGCAGAGACTCAGGTTGAGGTCAGATGTTTAGCTCTTATCCCCAGGAGGGGCAGCAGACATCGCGTGGATGCTTTGGATGTGGTAGTCCCCATCACCGCATCAGGGATTGTACCGAGATACGCCGGAGGGGGCAGCAGTACCGCATGTCACACTACCATCTTCACCACCCAGAGGGCGTTGCTTATTATACCTACTGTTGCTCCGCGCCATTTTCATGCACAGAGAGGTTGTGGTCGCGGAGGATTTGCACAAAGAGGACGAGGTGACCGAGGCAGAGGACAGCCAGCTGCCGGCAGGGGACAGTCAGTCACAGGTGGAGACACGGGTTTTTGCTTTGACACATCAGGACGCGCAGGCGTCCAATGCAGTGGTCTCAGATATATCCTTTCCATATGTTCTGTTGATGCACACGTGTTGTTTGATCCGGGATCCACGCACTCGTATGTTTCCACACACTTCATGCCGAGTTTGGGTAGAGAGTCCAGTTTGCTTGATCAGCCGCTTGATATAACCAATCCTGTGGGCGAGTCATTTGTTGCTAGACATGTGTTCCGATCCTGTGTTGTACGTATTGGCGAGAGAGAGTTGCCTGTCAACTTGATCCTTCTTGAGATGTTGGACTTCGACGTTCTTTTGGGCATGGATTGGTTAGCCACATGCTATGCGTCTGTGGACTGCCACGAGAAGACAGTTAGATTTTGTTTTCCCGGCGAATCATCTTTTGTTGTGCAAGGGGACTGTGGTGCCGCCCCTCACAGTTTGATTTCTTCTTTTCGCGCTGGACAGCTTTTGAGGAAGGGATGTCAGGGATTTCTCGCCTATGTTTACGATACTAGAGCTACAGAGGTTCCGTTGGATTGGGTTCCGATTGTTAGCGAGTTCCCTGATATGTTCCCTGACGAGCTTCCTGGGCTACCGCCCGAGCACGATATTTCTTTCTGTATTGATTTGATTTCCGGCATGGGGCCTATTTCTATACCGCCTTATCGGATGGCCCCGACGGAACTTAGAGAGTTGAAGGGTCAGTTGCAAGATTTACTGGATAAGGGACTTATTCGACCCAGTGTTTCTCCTTGGGGTGCTCCGGTCCTGTTTGTCAAGAAAAAGGACGGCAGTTTGCGTTTGTGTATCGACTACCGCCAGCTGAACAGGGTTACCGTGAGGAACAGATATCATTTGCCACGCATCGACGACTTGTTCGACCAGCTCCAGGGGGCAGGATATTTTTCGAGGATTGACTTGCGATCAGGATACCATCAGCTGCGGGTTCGACAGGAGGATATACCGAGGACAGTTTGCGTTTTATTGGGATTTGGGTGCATTGATGGACACCGATTATATTTTCCACATTGATATTCCATGTAGATGTTATTTTATCCCATGCTCAGCATTCATTATTTTCCATCTCATCCTGTAGTCATATTACCTGATAGAGTACTTATGCATGATTATTGCACATCCTGCTCATCGCATATAGATATTATCTGCTGGCATATGTTAGAGTAGCGCAGTATGTGCATACTCGTGATTACCTTTATATGTTATCTCCTATTCACGAGTTGGAAACTCACCCACGTTGTGCCACAGTGTTTGCAGGTTGCCCCTCAGAGTAGTCGCGGCAGGCTGCCTTCTTGTATCTTTTTGGCTACGGATACCACTGCAGTTGGTGCGTGAGCTGTTTAACTGTTAGGTAGATTGTGGTATCTGGTTATTTCCATTGTATACATACTTTTGTATCTAGTATTCTCCATCTACCTTTATATGTATTTAACTTAGAGACCAGTGTGAGGACGATAATGTATATTATTTGTATTCTGGTGTCGAGCTCATATGAGCCGACTTTACTTATGCAGTTTTATCATTGTGATGTTTTCCACTTATTGCTCTTTTCTTCGCTACGGCGTCGTATATTATTTGCGTGGTTGTTTCCGCCGTTGGGTGTGATTGCTCCCGTTTGGGATGCTTTATTATATTGTTATCATTTTACTCATATCATGTCTTGTACCCGATTTCGGGGTTAGTTTTATAATGGAAATGCTGCCAAAATTTATAAGATAATAAATTGAACTTTAAAGAGGTTTACTAAATTACTTAAGGTTTTCTAAACGTTTTAATAAATGTTCTAATAAATGTTTTAAACACTCGCTTCTTTTAATGGTTTTGATTTCTGGGTTTCGGCTTACTTAGCCGCGTTACGCCTGTAGACGTTACGTGGTTAAGTGCCGGTCACGGGTCGAACTTCGGGTCGTGATACTAATATCAATCAGTCCTTAGAAATACCCGTAGAGCTGAGAGCCGTGGAGATATCATGACCATAAATAGAGGTTTTAGAGACGGAAGAAGAGTGATCTCGTCTTTGTAAAAGCTGCATCAGTTGTGGCATCGTCAGAGTGGTATCTCGTCTATGCATCATTTGCATCAATTGTGGCACGGTGAAAGTAATCTTGGTAGAACTTGAATTGTCCATTTTCATATAATATTATATTTTAATTACTTGATTGGAAAAAGTAATTAAAACATAGAAAGCTCGTCCAATTCAAAGAAATAGTGCTCAGCAAAGCCTCTGCCAATGAGAAGCACGTGTACTCCCTGTGGAAACAAGTGATTATGCTTTAAACTTGTTGCTTCTCATGTGATTGCAACTTTGCAAGCCCACCTGATGGAGGTCCTTTTCGGGTCTCCGTCAGATGTTGTCTTCCGTCGATCTCACGGTGAATCTTGGAGGTGATCTCCTGTTGCTTGTGGGTCTCAATGGGTTTTGAGAAGATTGGTGGTTTTGAGGAGTTTGCGCCGAGTACCTGCAAGGAAGTCCCGGGATGGTTTGGTACCACCGAAGACCCTCCGACGATCAAGTTAGCACAAGATCCGAGCAGAATAATGGCTAAGTAGGGTGAAAATCGCTTACTTGATCTCTCTGTGATGGGGGTTTATATAGTGGCGGCAGCACGCATTAGCGGGCGTGAGAATCTTGCCGGAAGTTACGCTCCCGACGTCACGCCCGCGTAATAAGCAGATCGCCCGTTAGTGGTGATCATGATGGCGTGGAACGTGGGATGCTGCCGGCGGAGTATCTGTGCATGGCGAGATTTGCGGAGCGGCGGTTACGCCTGTGAGTGTTGGAGTTGGTCGGTCGGAGGGACTGAGGAAGATGGCCTCGGTGGGAGAGATCGGGAACGAGCGAGAGGGCCAAGATATCTTGGTCCTGTGGTAGCTCGGAGGCGAGCTGAGAGGCCGAGGAGGCTAATTTGCAGGGTGCTCTGAGGTGAGCCAGCTACGGGCTTGTAGGTCGGGTACAGGGGTGGCCCGGTCGGCCCCCTGTGGGCCCTCTCTTCCATGTTCTGGGACACGTCATCCGCTACGTGTCTTGATCTGGGAGATCATCAATATAAAGTATCATCATTAGCCTCCCACTCTTGTCCGGAAGAGCTGGCGGTTCGGGTCAAGAGTGGACTGCCGGGCCGCCCGGGGTGCATTCCCTCCTAAGATTTCGTCGGGACGAGTCACCGGGCTGTCGGCTGTCTTTTCTACCAGCGAATCGGGGCGAAATCTCTGCATTTAAGGAAGGTGCGCCGGTTCATGTATCCTGTCACTGAAGCGACGGTCCACGTGTCAAGCGTCGGTTGGCCAACGCGACGTATGCAGGCCTGCGGCGTCTGATGGGATGCGGCCCAGTGTAGGAACGACAAGTGGAGCGATCGGAGCCGTTGGACACAAGGAGGCGTTTTGGCGGGAGATGAAGGGCGCCATTGGATGAGGTCGTTTGCGATGATAAATAAGGGTGAGACCCACTCCAGGACCCCTACTCTTTCATATTTCCGCGCTCTAAGTCCTGGTTACTCGGCGCTCGTCTTCTTTTTTCTGCTTTCGTTTCCCGAGGAT
Organism: Agapanthus africanus; assembly: GCA_030015575.1. NCBI lineage: Eukaryota > Viridiplantae > Streptophyta > Magnoliopsida > Asparagales > Amaryllidaceae > Agapanthus > Agapanthus africanus. The sequence goes on from JASDDO010000012.1 coordinate 230,696,078, forward strand.
CTCTCTTCTCCAGATTAGATGTCTTCTTTGGTAGAGTCTGTAGATGTCGTAGGAGTAGGTTCTAGGGACCCTCTAATTGAGCCTGAGTCTTCCCGGGGAGCAGGGGTCGGATCCTTTTCCCAGAATCGTGCGGCGGGGGCAGCCCCCAGGGAGGAGGCGGTAGACGCTGCTCCCGGCACGTCGTGTTGGGTGAGGCATGAGGACGAGCTTGCCAATGCTCGGGCTCGCTTCCACATCCCCTCACATTATACACTTCGTCTGGCCAAGGAGGGAAAGAGGGCAGACCAAGTACGGGGTAGGGAAATCTCCATGTACTTGGAAGCTTTTTAGGGTGGAATGCACCTGCCCTTCTCTCCGGAGATCGTCGGAGCGCTGAACTTCTTCGGTTTAGCCCCTGGCCAGTTAGTACCGAACTCGTGGGGGATTCTCCTCGTGTTCCTGATCCCCATGAAGTTACAAGCGGTTCCCTTCAGCCTCTCCATCCTTGATTCTTCCCTTGTTTTCAAAAATGTAACATTCTAAAAATAATTAAATAAATAATTAAATGAATAAAATTGTTTAAGTGAATTTTATGATTTTCTGCAAAGTAAAATGTATTTTTCGTAAAACAAAACCGTAATTGTTTTTCATTATAATTTCAAAAATACCTATTTTAATTATGTAATTAATAGTAAATGGTGTTTATTTAGCCACTTATAAATTTTTAGTTTAATTAAATATTTTTCCTAAATTAATTATTTTAAATATTAACATAAGCTTTATTTTTACACTAAATTAGTGTAAATTACAAATTTGAATGATTTTAATTTGTAAAAATGAACCATGGCATATTTGAATTTAGTGTGTATCATGCAAAATTTATTCGCAAATTTTTCCATTTTTCTAGAGCTTTCTTGAGTTGCTATAGTAAAAAAATAAAATAAAATAAAGAAATGCATGAAAAGACATAATGAAGTGATATTTTGGTGGAGACTTCTACACACTTTCTCACCCTCTTCTTTCTCTCCCTCACCTCCAAAAAAATGGCCGGCCTCACCCCCCATGGTAGCCCCCATTTTCCTCATTTTATTTTGCTCCAAAATTCATCAAAAATCCGTTAAAAATTCAATTAAAAATCCACAAAATCCTATTTATTTCCTACCCTTTATTCCTTGCTCATTTTTATATGGAATTTGGAGATGGGAAGCATGCATTTTGGAGGCTCATTTTATTGTTTGGATTTCATATTTTGGAGGTATAATTTTCCTTCTTTTGTTTATTTGTTATTAGATGTTTCTTTTAAGCATGTTTAGATTTAATGAATTAATTCTATGTTCAATTTTTTAAATTCAAGTTAGGGTTTGTAAATTCAAGTTGTGGTTTTTATTAATTAAATAAGGTTATAATAGCTAGTTTAACATCTTTTAGAGTGGAAAAATCTTGCATGGTTGTTGTATAATAAATTGTTTATTCAAATTGTTTTAATTAAACTATTTAGCTAACTAGATTTTTCCAAAATGTGTTTGTGGGTAAAATAAAATTCTTATTAAGGTTGTTATCATTAGATGGTAGTTTTAATGAGAATATTAGCATATTAAAGGATTGAAAAACTTAGTTTGATCACTAGTTTCTTTTGATAATTGGAAAATACTAATAAAATTGCTATTTTCGGAAACTAGGTTTTCGAAATTCCTAAATATATGAGATTAAAAATTTAAATTATAGTTTCATTATATTATTATCATCATGAATTATGGTTTAGTAAGTGAATTCATGTAAAATCATGTTTGGTTGTGATATTATGAAATTTTAGATTGCAAAGTGTTGAAAATCTATAAAGGTTGTAAACTAGAAATTCCAAATTTATACAAAATTGTGTAATAAAAATATAGTAATGGTTTTTATAATCTAGTTAGGCTATTTAATGAGTTTTATGACCATTGGTTTCATTTAAATGTCAAGTTTTGAAGAAAAACGGTAAATTGGCATTTTCGGGTTTTACGAAATTGGACGGTTTGATGGATTTTAGGGTTTCGATAGATTTAATCATGTTTTATAATATAAGTAATGTGTTTTAAAACTACGAGTTATTTGTTGATGTTTATCTCGATCCATCGGAGTTTGTATGCCGATATCGAGCGATATTTGGTGCTTTTGCGTGGACGGGACATAGGTTTTAACCTATGCTTGTTCCTTGTGTCGTTTTGACGTTTGTATGTGATTCAGTTTACGATATTATTTATATGTTTGCGTTTAGGTACCCCTCACGCGGACTGCGGGCGATGAAGAGGAGGATGGCGACACCGTCTTCGGCAGACATGGACCAGGTGAGTAGATGCATATCTACGGGGGGAAGTCGGGTGGATGGCGTTTAGCACCCCCGCAACGTAGAATAGGAATGGTACCTATTGACATTAGGAAACCAGTTGTGACCCTAGATTCTTAATGAGTAGGGCCCTAGTAATGACCCTAGGCTGGACTAGACTGATTTAGGAAGACATATCAGAAGATGAATACCTTGGAAGAGGTTCGTAGGTTTCAGGTAGAAACACACACACGCACACACTGAAAAACGACATGGTGTATACGTGCATGTATATATACATATAGGACTAGGTATAGGTATATATATATATATACAACACGTGTATGGGATACATTGATATGATATGATATCCGAGGTATGATGAAACAGTGTAACTGGGCTTGATGCCGTGATTCTTGGATATACAGTCGTATTAAGTGTTAGCGGATCATTAGAGAATGAGATAATGAACATGTATACTTAAATTATAATGGGTGGTGATGATATTGAGGTACTTGGGACTCTAAAATAGTACCCGGACTGTAACTTGTGACTGATCATGATATGATATATGTATGACTTGATTACGACATCATATAGGTGTGACCTGATGTCGATATCATAGAGGTGTGACTTAGGGACGATATGATATATATGACATGATATTTCTGAGGATAAACTAATGATGCTTATTATGATGGCAATGATATATGATTGATGTATGCGATCACAGTTTAGCACCTTGATCATGAGATGTGTTGATGATGACATTATACTAATGATGAGACACCTGGGAGATACTTGACCCGTACCCTGATATTGGGATGCCGTACGATGGATTTTACCGTACGAGGCATAAATATGATGATTGATCCGCACTCTTGATTCGAGGAAGCCGTACTACGTACGTGACGCTATTGAGGCCGGATCGCCGACTATTAGAGATATTGATTCAGACTTTAGGTAGACTCTTGTTTCTTATTGACTAGTTCTTAGGTTTTGTTCCTTAGGAGGTTAGATGGACACTAGATTAGGTTCGAGTCATATAGTGGCAGTGGTAATGGTATATCAAATGAGTGGATAACATACATCCGTCTTACTTTCACACTGGAATCATAATGATGCATGTTCTTACATATGTTGCTATAATCAGTATAAACCTTACCTGTTAGGACACCAGCACCATTACCGATGATGCGCATATTCCACGCACACTCATTTGCCGGCTCACACATATCATCATCGGTAACTGCTATGTCACGTACACTTTAGATCATATTATCTTTTATTGATAGAATCAGTTAACAACTAGACCGATATAATATTGTGATTACTTTCTGATGTTAGTATAGACATGATATTTATCACTTAAACATTCATGCATTCATATTTTCATGTTATCGTGCAGTATCATGGGCATATGCCGACACTTATCATATACTTACTCATGATTTTAAGATTTGGATTTCTATGAGATTTCTGGATTTTTGGGGAAAACCGCAAGAATATATAAAACTTCTCTCTCTCTCCTCTTCTCTTTTTAAAATAAGATGCGGTTTTCTCGTGATGTATGTGTCGTCCACCATGAGATTTCATGTTTTCTGTTGGATTTCGAGACCCGATTCGAGGAGTGGATGAACCGTCTCGGGTACATGGTGGGCCCGGTATGGTACCCCGGGGCAAGAAGATCGAGTTGTAGACGATAAGCCTGGCAGGGGAAGGCTACCTACCGGTGATGTCTGGCGCGGCGGATATCCGGAGGATACCGACCGTTGTCGTGAGATTTGATTATATGGGCCGATCCGGACTGACGGAGCCTGAGGTATTGAGACTATGAGACTTGAGATTTACATGTTTGTGTCGATACTTGACACGGATTTCCACGGATTTTATTGTTGAGATTTCAGATTCCTATACACATTTTACTATAATAACAGTTAAAGATTTCTTATACAGATATATCTGGATTTCAGGATTGATTATTTTATATTCATGGTGCATGCATATCCATTCATATGGCATAGTATTATATGAGGCACTGACACGAGCACGGAGTATCTGTATTTACACGTAGTTTTACCCTGCTATTACTAGATGATTAGGATATAATAGTGTATTATTATGACCTAGGATAGCGTCGTGCTTTCGATTTCTTTTCGTAGATGTCTTCTACTCACGAGTTGGCAACTCACCCCCGTTGTGCCAAATTTTATTACAGGTTCGATGTACAGGTTTCCCTTGGCAATTGCCGGCACATCATTTTCATTTCGGGTGATTTGCACGGTAGGTTGGTTCATTTGTATCTGAACCGCCGTTGTATTTTTATTATTTCATTTGTATCTAGAAAGCTCTATCAACCAAACTTGTATTATTTGATAGTTTATTGGGCCAGTCTTTTATTTTGACCTTAGAGTCGCGCATGTATTATTCTGACCTGGTGGTTTTGTTTTCTTTTGAGTTTTGAGCCTCGTCCTTTGGCGTTGTATATTATTGTGCTTGTTGTGGTTGTTTCCGCCTGTTGGCATTGAGCTAGCTCCCGTTTGGGGATGCTTTTTACTGTTTATGTATATTATACTTGTTGTACCCGTTTGGGGCCAGTTTTTACAGAGGAGACTCTGCCGAAATCTTTGAGAAAATTTGCTGATACTTTTAAACTTGTTTTTCCTCATGTTTTCTTTTCTTCTTCTTTATATGGTTTAGATTTCTGGGCTTCGGCTTACTTAGGTTACGTTGCGCCTCTAGACATTTCGTAATCTAAGTGCCGGTCACGTTCCGTACTTTCGGGTCGTGACAAAAAATCATCCTGGGGATCGAGCGGGCGACCCGAGGTGGGTCTACCTCTCTTTTAGAAAGCGACAGGGGGGCGCCGCCACGACAGGGGTTGTAGTCCTGCCTTCTTCCATTCACGACTGGAAGAAGAAGTTTTTCTTCGTCGTGCCGCCCGAGGGCGAGGACTGGCCCATGCCCACCAAGTGGTCGAGGGAGAAATGCTTGCCGAGGAACCAGTCCAATGACCCCGCCGCGGTGAGGGTGACGTCGTGGGAGCCCGTCCCCCGATTCGACGTGCTGCTGTCTGAGAGGGTCCTGAGTTGGGCCGGGCTCAGCCCCGTTGAGTTCATCGGTAAGTTAGGCTTGCTTTTCGGCTTTTATATTGCATGTGTCGCTGTAGCATTCTGAAATTTTAAAAAAAAAAAAAATTAAATAATTAAATAAAAAAATATTGAATTAAAAAGTTATTAAAACCAAATAACACAATTTCATAAGATGTATGTAAAACAATTAAAATTAAAATTTTAGTATGCAACATAAATAAGTTATAAGGGTTTTAGTGATATTTTTAGCTTCATTTTAATAAAAAGGGTGTTATATAATAAACTAAGTTGTGAAGGGTTTCTAGGTAAAGTTTAGGATTTTATGCAAATGGGAATTTGTTAAGGGTATAAATGAAAAAAGGATAGAAAATCATATAGTTCAGAATTTTATTTCAAATTAAAATAAAAATTAGGATATAAGGTAATGACACATCTTCCTTACATGCGCACACACACACCAACACCTCCTCCTTGCATGAAATCACTGCACCTTACTTGATGACACTTCCTCCTTCACCTTATCCCTTCTTTTTGATATATATAACACATGTTCAGATCATTCACCTAATTTAAAAATCTGAAAATTTCTGAAAGAAAAACAAAATTTAAAGAAACAAAGAAGAACAAGAGAAAATAGAAGGAAGGAGCTAGATCTAAGGTTTTCTCATTATCAAGCTAGGACAAGGAGCTTGTACATCTTAGAGAATGTTATTCCTACAAGTTATTATAGGTAAATTCCTTACTCACAGTAGAGATTTAGTTCTGGAATTAAAGTAAGTTTGAAATCACAAGTCGATAATATCGTATTTTAGGTACAACTAAGTTCTGTTTGAATCTGCTATTGTTTGGATAACAATTAACCCAACTAAACAAGACCTAATTGATGTATGTAACACCTAGAGCAAACCATAGGAGCACGAACCAGAGGGCTCGGAATTGGGCTGGCAACCAAGGGGAAAAATCCGGCGTCGCCGGTTTTGTAGGAAGCTAGGGTAGTTTGGTTTGTTGGGTAGGGTTCTGTGTATAATTGTGGCAATTTTGGTATTATTTAAATAAGTTATTTCAGCTGTATATGAAATCTGGAAGCTTATATCGGAAAAGATATCTATGAAACCAAAAATACGATATGGTTAAAGCGTATCACAATCTGTTTTCTATCGCGATGCAGAGTTGGGTTAAAATCCAGTAAGGTTAAGTGTTGAATAGATTGATATAGTCGTATACAATATAACTAGTACGTGGGAACGGGTGTTTTTCATTTCCGTAATGTCGGAGTAGCCATTTCCTTATATAAGTTGAATTGTGATGTTAGATTCAAATACGGGATTTTCGGAGGCATCGATGAAAGGAAAAGGATTGGCAATTCCTGAGTAGATACGACGTTTTCCTGTGAGTAGACTAAATATCTACCGGGGAATTTTGTAAAGATGGCGTGTTACGCCCGTAGTTTTATTTAAATAAATGCTTTATTTGGTTATGCTAAATTGACGATATGCATTCATAATTCACATATATTTTGCTTAGTTGCTAGTACACTACACAAGTATCGACGAGTTATGCCACGTGCACATCTTACATGTTACACACACCTCGTCGATATTACCATGACACTTTTACACTTAGTAATTTCTTGTTAAAAATGATTCATATCATATCTTAAACACCAATAACAGTAGTAAATTGCATCATTAATATCATGTTTAGTATTTGAGTATTTTATGTTGATATAAGAGGTAAATGTATTATTGAGGATTTATGGTTTTGTGTTTTGAATACTATTACATAAATCCAGTGATTTTCATGATTGATGTGTCATGTCCATCAAGAGATGTTTTATGATTTGGTTTTATTCCGGACCGAGTGGGGGAGATATACGGTCGCGGATTTTACGTTATCCATACTGAATGGGGGAGATATACAGTTGGATACATGGTGGACCCGGTCGAGACCGAGGGGCAGGATAGCCGCATTTGAGGCGGGGGAGCCTAGCGAGATTACTCGATACCGGAGATAGTGGTAAAATGTAAGTCAACGTTGTACACCCCACTACTTGCGGGGAGGCGGAAATATGAAAAACAATCTTTTTGTTTAAAACAACATCGACTAACCGAAAGGATCTTTGCTAAACTATAACTAACACTAACATAGGAGTTGTTAACTACTATGGAAGAAGATTATACCTAATGAACCGTGTCCTTCTTCTTCTCGTTATCCACCTCCTCGTCGGCCTCCTCTATATAATAGACGATCCACCCGAGAGCTTCTACTCCAAGCTTTCCCTCTAATCTTGAGATAACTAGGTTTCTTTAGTTGCTAATCAAAGTCACCTAGATGATATAGAGTATGGTTATGGATTAAATAGTCTAGCTAATCCTTGATCTCAACACATGAGAGGGTAGGATTAGGGTTTGAAGAGAGAGAGCTTGAGAAGAGAGAAGGTGAGCAAGATTATGATGAAAATGTTTCTCACCTCTAATATATCATGAAGCATAAAGAAAATCAAATAAATAAATCTAAATGATATATCATCATGTTTCATTTAATATATGCAATGAATCATCAAATGAGTCATTAAGCAATAAATGCTTCATTAACTCACTTGAATGATTCATCTAATGAGTCACAAATGCATTTAATGTTGTCACGACCCAAAGTTCGGCCCGTGACCGGCACTTAACCACGTAACGTCTACAGGCGTAACGCGACTAAGTAAGCCGAAACCCAGAAATCAAAACCATTTTAAATATAGAGTGTTAAAACATTTTAGTAGAAGCATTTGTAAAATGTTTAGAAAACCATAAGTAATTTAATAGAAAATCTTTTTACTTCAAGAGTTACATTTTTTAATAATTTTGGCAACATTTCCTCTATAAAAATTTGTCCCGCAAGTCGGGTAAAGGCAAGGTGTAGTCGAAGTAACATGTGAAATGAATAGAGCATCACAATATGATATACGACGCCGTAGCGAAGAATGAGCAGTAAAGCAAAGACAAATATCATAAAAGATAAGACTGCATAAATAAAGTCGGCTCACAGCGAGCTCGACACCAGAGTACAAAATAACATACATCGCCCTCACAACTGTCTCTAAGTCAATACATGAAGGTAGATGGAGAATACTAGATACATCAATATACAACTGAAAGGTAAACAGATACCGTACAAAACCCACCGAATAGCAAAAGGGCTAACACGCATCAGTAATGGTATCTGTGTCAAAAGATGCGGTAAACATCCAGCCGCGACTACTCCAAAGGGCAACCTACAAGCACTGTGGCACAACGGGGGTGAGTTTCTAACTCGTGAATATTAGAGAACATATAAAGGTAATCGCGAGTGTGCACGTGCTGCGATACTCTAACCTATGCCAACGGATAAACATCTATATGATGAACTGGGTGCTCAATATCATGCAACAAGTGCGATCTAGTAATCATGTCTATATGATGAGCAAGATATGTGATAATCAGGTATGGCGATGCAATCTAACAACCCTATATATATGATGAGCAGGGTACGCAATGATATGCAAGCATGTGTACTTTATCAGGTATACTAGCTACAGGATGAGATGTCAAGTACTGAATGCTGAGTATGGAAAGGAATAATATCAACACGGAATATCAACGTGGAAAATAACTGGTGTCTATCAATACACCAAAACCCAGTACAACTCAAGCGTCGTCATCCACATCGGTCTTCAAATCCTGTAATCTCATAAAATCGGGAGTGCCCATCACTGGCACTCAAAATATCATAAAATCAGCCGTGTCCAGCATCGACACGCAAATCCTCCAATATGGGGCGTCCGTCCATCGGATCTGCCCGAAGGCTCCGTCTGCGGAATCGGCCCTCGGCCCCGGCAGTACGCGTCATCCCGTATCCATCAATCGACTCTGGTCAGTATCCTCCGGATAACCGCCAGGTCCAACCAATCACCGGTAGGTAGTAGTCCCTCCGCCGGGCTCACCGTCTAACAATACGAGTCTTCTCGCCCCGGGGTACCGTACCGGGTCCACCATGTACCCGCAATCGGTGCCTACCTCTCCTCGAATCGGGTATACTCACACAAGCTCTCTGGAACCGAGAAAAATCATGGTGGACGCACTAAAATATCATATCAAGGGAAACCGGGTTTTTTAAACAATGCGTATTTTCTTAAAATAGTACTCCGGTTCCCAAATCCAGAAATCACATAAATCCAATACGTAATCCATGTAATGTGTCGTATGACACTACGAGTAAAAGAAAGGGAGAACCGCTCTTTTTAAAAGATCCAGTTTTGAAAATATCGTTTGTGGCCCCTTAGTTTTAAATCAAGTCAATATCATCTATGTATGTAACATATGAATGTAGGTATAGGTATGGATGTGCGAATGGATAAGTACGCAAAGTGAATATAGCAATGTCCATGTGCACTAATATAAACATATGATGTAGATGTGCCCAAGTATGAACATATGTGATGTATGTGGCACAAGTATACATATGTGATGTATATGTGCCCAAGTATGAATATATGTGATGTATGTGGCACAAGTATAGATATGCGGTTTATAGCAATCCTATAATGTGAGTGGCATGGTAATCACTAACGGTGTGAGTGTAGCATATAAATCGTGCTCGTGCAACTTGGACCGTTAGTGACAGTGCAGTGTTCTATACTACCAGTATATCTATATGAACACTCATGACTACAAATCCTATTACGCCCTGACGCTTAACGCCATACGGGCGATTTCCCCGTAGATGTTAAATCTACTCACCTGGTCGCGTGCTAAGTATAGCCGACCACCTGCTTCCCTTTCCTGGCGACATCGGACGTACCCGCCTGTGAACTTGGAATTTACACAAGGAATCCAATTATATAAGCAAGAATCTCGCAAAACGCGATATCGAAACAAAACGAGAAACCCGCGTCGTGAATCAACGCGCGTGTGTGCGATACGCTGAAACGTGTGTGCACGCGTCTACGACTCAGCCCGACACGCCGCGATACGCTGAATCACAAAACCCACTCGCGTATCGCGCGTATCGCGCAAACTAAAACACCAGAAAACGATATATCGTCCCAGATTCTACCCAGGCTAAAATATTATAAAACTATATACACCAAGGACCTACAGAACATAGCAGATACCCAACAAAAAAAACTCTAGCTCTTATTTCCCTGCTCTGGCCGCAATTTGCGGCCAGATCGATTATTTCGGCGGCCTGAAGGTTGGCTGGTGGGGTCGGGCTCTGGTGGTGGGTTCAGGGTGTCACTAGTATGCTATGGTCCACTCAATTTTATTCTGGAGTCACTGGGGTAACAGCAGATATCAGAAAGCTATGTTTTGCTTTAAAAAGTCACATTTTGCATAATCATGAAAAATCAGGGTATTTTGGTGTAATCTGTGGTTACCTAGGTTTACTTGGCCTTAACAGCACTTAATTAACTTAGTCTAGCCAAAACTAACCTTACTTAAGCAAAGATCACATTAATCACCACAAATATCGCTAAAAACACACAATCTAGCGATAACAACTACCAATTTACACTAATTAAACTAAACCAACGCACAAGTCTAGCATACAAGCAAGTGGAGCTCAGAGGTTATACCTCACTTGACCCTACGAGGCTGGGTCAGGAGAAGAAGAGAAGAAGAAGAAGCTGCCACTGCTGTTGCTGTTGCTACTGCTACTGCTGATGCTTGATGTTGATGTTGTTATTGTTGCTGATGGTGTTGTTATTGCTGTTGTTTTTGTTGTTGACGTTGTTGATGTTGTGTTGGGGCTGCTGCTACATGTGTTGCTGCTGCTGTTGCAAGGAGATGCAGCTGTTGCTTGGTGTTGCTGCTGCTGGGGCTAAAGCTGATGCTCTGTTGTTTTTGTTGTATGTTGCTGCTGCTGTGCCTGCAGCTTCTGCTGTTGCTGCTGATGATGCTGAGAGTGTGTGTGTGTGAGAGAGTGAATGAGTGAGAAATGAGAGGGCGTTGCAAACAAAAGAAATGATAACAATAGAGAGTCAAGCCCCCATTTCTATCTCTCTTGCCACATTAAATGCAAGCATGGGCTTGCCATGATGCACCCCTCTCTCTCTCTCATTTAATGCAAGCATGGCATTGCCATGATGCATTCTCCCTCTCTCTCATTCTCTCATGTCAACCAAAATACATTTTAAATCCCTTTTTCATTTTAAAAAAAATAACCTTAATTAAAATCATTTATCTTAACAAGGAGGGTTTAATCCACCATGGTTTAGCCCAACTCTAACCGTATTTTACATGCACAAGTTTGTGCAAGCTTGGTAAAATTTTAGAAAAATATTTATTAAATTTGAAAAATTATTTGAAAATTATTTGAAAATCAATTTGGTAAACTTTTTATTAAAATCACATATTAAAATATAATTAGCCACTAAACACATCCTTGGGTATTACAAATGTAAATGCCACCTAAACCCTCAAGTCACCATACTTCTAGAAGCTTCCCGCCAAATTAAGAGAACGCCCCTCCTATCCGTGAAAACACGGAAAAACTTTAGACTGTATAAATCCAATAATCCGGTACTAGAATCTGGCTTAAACCAAAGACGGTTAGTAAAAACTGTCCGAACATCGTACGTGCGTTTAAACACGTATGCGCCCGAACCCTTGTCATAAAACCATACGACCTCTATATCGTTTCTCCTGGAGCAGGGAAACTCTCTGTGTGGGACTCTAAAGACTCGACTACTACGCTGGCAGTGGGTTTAACCACAGACCACAAGCGGCACTAGCTGTACGTAACGGTCCCCAGGTAGATGTCGATAAGAAGGCCGATGAGGAAACCCATCCGAACTCCTACTTAGCCCGATGTAACAATCTCCGTACAGTCCGGTCTGTTCATCTAGGACTATCGCATATCGGGCCTAAGGGGCGGCAAGCGTCAGTCCCCTAAAAGCGGTATAAGTCGTGTCGGAGCGAAGCCCATTACACCTTGAGAAACTACTGAAACCTACCAGTAAATCTCGCTTGCCCTGGCCAGGGACTTTGTGTAATGGCTCTCTGACACAGCGCGATATCAACTCCCAATACCGGGAGAGACGAATCCTGTCTAACCGCCACTGCCTCCAAGTGCTCGGGACTGCACCCAACTGCTACCTGTTTGCACGACTCCTTTGAGCCGTGGTAGGGTAGCAATCTAAGAACAGTGGGACACACTCGAGGAGAAGTAGCAGTGTCAAGTCTGCGGACTATGCTGTACTCATGTCACCTGGGAACTGTTAACTGACGACGGGTATAATACCAACCAACAGTTCCCCGCAAGTCCTGTCCGGTGTACCCGTAACCTAACAAGCACCTGTATACTATCTCCAGTACGACGTACTGATGACTGTGGGACAGACCATCTCCCCAACTGGGATGAGAAGCGTACACACTAGTCTACTCCGGAGTATCGATACCCTGTCTCGATAATCCTACGATTAGGGATCTGAAAAAGGATATGCTTGTAGACTACCCAGCCCCCACTAGTGTGACTGCCATCACAACGCTGGTAGTCAAGCAAGATCCTAAGGGCTCTATCAATACGTACACACATATTAAGATAGATAAAACCAAGTATCATACTACCATATTTAGCAAGACTGTTATATAACTGTGAATATCCCAAACTTCCATTAAGTAATATACAAGCTAGTATGATACAATAATGGCCCCTAGGGCATATACACTAACAATCTTCCACTTTCACTAGGGCCATGTACTGGCATATCGAAGACCGATGATCTCGAGTAGCCTCTCGAACTGAATCTGAGGTAAGGCCTTTGTGAATGGATCAGCAATGTTCTCCTCTGTAGCAACTCTCCGGACCTCGATCTCCCGGCGATCTACGATCTCCCTGATCAGGTGATACCGCCTTAAGATATGTCTGGATTTCTGATGGGACCGGGTTCCTTTGCTAAAGCTATAGCTCCGTTGTTGTCGCAATACAGAGGTATTGGATCAACAATGGTAGAAACCACCTGAAGTTCTGTTAGGAACTTCTTCATCCAGACCGCTTCTTTTGCGGCATCGCAAGCAGCAATATACTCCGCTTCCATCGTCGAGTCTACAATGGTGTCCTGCTTGGAGCTCTTCCAACACACCGCCCCTCCATTGAGGGTAAAGACATAACCCGATATGGACTTGGAGTCATCCTTATTACTCTGGAAGCCGGAATCAGCAAAGGCCTCGATCTTGAGGTCTTTTCCGCCGTAAACCAAGAACATCTCCTTAGTCCTTCTCAGGTACTTGAGAATGTTCTTTACTGCTAGCCAGTGCTTCTCCCCTGGGTCTGACCGATACCGGCTTACCACGCTCAGTGCGTAAGCTATATCTGGTCTGGTGCACAACATCTCATACATTATAGAGCCTACCGCAGAAGCATAGGGTATAATAGACATGCGATCCCTTTCCAAATCATTCTTGGGAGACATCTCTTTGGAGAGGGTGATTCCGTGACAAGCCGGTAGATTACCGCGCTTAGAATCTTCCATACTGAATCTTTTCAGTATAGTGTTGATATACCTGGACTGCGAAAGTCCCAACATCCTCTTGGATCTATCACGATAGATCCGGATCCCCAGAATGTAAGAGGCATCACCCAGGTCTTTCATGGAGAACCTGTGTGACAAGAATCCTCTGACAGATTGTAGCATAGGAATGTCATTTCCTATCAATAGAATGTCATCCACATACAAGACGAGGAATACAACAGTTCGTGCTACAATTTTACTATATATACATGGTTCATCTGGATTTTTGATAAAGTCATATTCTTTAACCGTTTCATCAAAACAGATGTTCCAACTCCGCGATGCGTGCTTTAGTCCATAAATGGACTTGAGCAACTTGCACACTTTCCCGCTGCTCTCACTCTGATTGAAGCCTTCCGGCTGATCCATATAGACGCACTCTTCCAAATTACCATTTAGAAAAGCCGTCTTTACGTCCATCTGCCAGATCTCATAATCATGGAAGGCGGCAATAGCAAGAAGGACCCGAATAGATTTGAGCATAGCCACTGGAGAAAAAGTCTCGTCATAGTCCAAACCAGGTCTTTGACGAAAACCCTTTGCAATAAGTCTAGCCTTATAGGTTTCCACCTGTCCATCTACACCAATCATTTTCTTGAAGATCCATTTGCATCCTATGGGTTTTACCCCACCTGGAGCAAAGTCCAAAGTCCATACTTTGTTAGTGTACATGGACTCCATTTCAGTCTGCATTGTACCTAGCCATCATACCGAGTCCCCGCTCTGGATGGCCTGCTGGAAGCTAGTAGGTTCATCATCATCAATGACGCAATCCTCTCTATCCCCATCTATGAGAAAACCGTAGTATCTCTCAGGCGGATGAGACGGCCTACTACTCCTGCGGAGGGGTGCGGGAATGTCCTGTTCTTCTTGAACTACTAGTTCTACCAAACTTTCAGTAGTAGTTTGTGGTTCTGGAATTTCTTCCAGTTCTATTTCGCTCCCACTTGTTTCCTTTTCTAAAAACTGATGTTCTAGAAAATGGGCATTACGAGAAACAAAAACCTTTTGTTCCTCTGCGTAATAGAAATAATACCCCCTGGAGTTCTTTGGATATCCCATAAACTTACATTGTACTGATCGTGCCTCGAGTTTGTCCGCATGCTGCTTTTTAACTAAAGCTGGACATCCCCATATCTTCAGATACTGAAGATAGAGTTTCTTCCTACTCCACATCTGATATGGCGTGGTAGGCACAGTCTTGGTAGGAACCCTGTTCAAAAGATATGCCGCTGATTCTAGCGCATAACCCCAGAAAGACCGCGGTAACTCAGCATTACTCATCATAGAACGTACCATATCTAATAGGGTTCGATTCCGTCTCTCTGATACACCGTTATGCTGTGGAGTGTATGGAGGAGTAAGCTGAGAGAGAATTCCTTTCTCTTTTAGGTAACCTAGGAACTCGGCACTTAAGTATTCACCACCTCGATCAGATCTCAGTGTCTTGATACTTTTGCCGGTTTGGTTTTCTACTTCATTCTTATACTCTTGGAATTTCTCAAAAGCCTCGGATTTATGTTTCATCAGAAAAATGAATCCGTACCTAGAGTAATCATCCGTAAAAGTAATGAAGTAGGAAAAACCAACTCTTGCATGTGTAGACATTGGACCACATACATCGCTGTGTATGAGTCCTAAGAGCTCGCTCGCTCTTACTCCATGTTCAGTGAATGGAGTCTTTGTCATCTTTCCTTTGAGACATGATTGACAAGTGGCATAAGTTTGATATTCAAACGAGTCCAAATATCCTTCTCTATGTAACTTAGTTATTCTTGTCTCATTGATGTGACCCAATCTACAATGCCATAAGAAAGCCTTATTTAAATCTGGAGACTTTCTTTTTAGTGTGTTCTGGACATTGAAAATTTGTAATTGGCTTAAGACATATATACCGTTATCTAGTATACCGGACCCAATCAAACCATGATTAAGGTGGATGTTAACAACATCACTTACAAACGTGAAATCATAACCTTCTTTTGATAACATCGAAACCGATATGATATTACACGTTAAACTAGGTACACAAAAACATTTATGCAAAACCAAAATATGTCCACCCGTCAATCCCAGGTGATAATCCCCGACGGACACAGCTCCCACGCTAGCTCTGTTAGCAACCTTTAGGGTCATATCACCATCCTTCAGCACTCTACGGTTTCTCAGTGCCTGCAATGAATTGCATATATGAGATCCTGATCCGGTATCCAATACTCAGGAAGTAGAGTTGATTGATAGACAATTCTCAATTACAAACACACCTGAAGTCGAAGCCACAGCTTGCTTCGGTTCCTGATTCTTGGCGTTCCACGCCTTGCAATCTTTCTTCCAGTACCCTTTCCTATGACAATGGAAGCACTCATCCTGGGCCACTACTAGCACCGCAATCTTTTTCTTTCCCTTCACTCCTACCTTACTAACACCTCCTCTAGGTTTGGTGGCGGCCTTATTCTTCCTTCCTTTGGCCCGAGCCTTGGACCCGGAAGAAGAAGCACCGCGAACAAAAATAGCGGGTGTTTCCCTTGCTTTCTGCAAGGTGCCCTCTGCACTCCTCAACATGTTAAGGAGTTCTGGAAGTTCAACTTCTTTTCTTTGAATGTTGAAATTCAGAATAAACTGGGCGTAGGTGGAAGGAAGGGACTGGAGAATCAAGTCTGTATAGAGCTCATTATCCAAAGTCGTCCTAAGGTCTGTGAGCTCTTCAATATAGCCAATCATCTTTAGAACATGTTCTCCTACCGATGATCCGACAGCCAACCTCACCTGAAATAAGTTCTTTGAGGTCTCGTATCTTGCTATACGAGATTGCTCTCCATAAACTTCCTTTGTATGGAGAAATGTGGCATCTAGATCCATATCCTCGTGCCTCCTCTGATGTTCATTATTCATTAAGGCAAGCACGATGCACTTGGCCTTCGCGCAATCTAACACCCAGGTTTTGCGGATTTTCTTATCCGCACTACTGGATTTGGGACCAGGGACAGCAGGTGCCTTAGCGGTGAGGACATACCCCAATCTGTCATAGGTCAAAGCCATTTTAACATTCCGCAGCCAATCTTTATAGTTTGGCCCTATCAATATATTTTTCTCTAATAGTAACTTAAGTCCTGTCATTATCTGGGTCGCTGCAATTAGGAGAGAGAGAGAGAGAGAACACTTTAGCATGATACTCTTGCAAGTTTATAGTGGTTTTTAGTTTATCTAAACTGGATGGCTCCCACTGTTTTTCGAATCCCTCCTCAAACCAAAAAGGAAGAACTAGCCAGGACTATTCTCACTGTACAATACTTACTTAATCGTTTAGCCAGGCCAGGGTCGGTACTTCGAGGGAGGTTTTCCAACGCTTTCGCGAAGTTCCTTAATTAAATAACCTCTTTTCTCTGGGGGCGTAGCCCCGCTGACACCTTTCTCAACACCTACTTGGTTTATAGCATTGATCGTTAAGTGACGAATCTCCTGATGAGTCGCATATACTCACAGTAGGATCAGGATCCAAATATCATCGTATGATAATGCTGAAGGAATCCTACCAACATTCATCAAACTCCAAATGGTATGCAACTCTTTGCAAATTTCAATTTCTTTAGAAATTCCCGATATAAATTTTTGCCCCATGCTCTTATCACCTTGGCGTTAGGTCAAAATGTCATAAGTCACATGTCAAGTTCTACCCATCATTATCTTGTTAATTTGAACCCATCCGTACATACCCCTGACGTTGGCCAAATGATAATACGATTGTCCTAAACTAACTCATCTATCTATGCAACAAATGAATACCCAGCAGCTACCAAACACTATGCCTTGGCGTTAGGTCAAAATACATAGATTGAATACTACTGAATACCCAAATGAAATGACGGAGGGCTACGAATGGTTTGGCTAAACCGTGAACGTAATGAACTTGATATGACCGAAGGAACCTGATAGCTTTTTAAAAGGAGTGGTTAAAGCTCCGCAATTTAAAAAATATCCTCTGTTTTAAAATAACCAAGTGGTTTCTTTTAAACTGTTCCAACGATTCAACTTTGGTTTATTTTCTTTGCATTAATATAATGTGTCCCATCAATTAACCTATCATTCCAGAAAACAACGAAAATACAACGTCCTCTTATGCCATCTGTATTCGCCACTGGGTCCCGTCATCACCCGTTAGGTTACTTAACTAACGACAGAGCGGGGGCTAGGCTAGCGCAGGTGTAAAACATAAGTGACGTCTAAATAACTATCATATATAGATATTGTACATTCGTCAGACGCAATAATAGGCATTCCAGATCACAGATGAACATTATTGGATATGCAAGCAATCCGCGTTTCTTTTGAGCCTGCAACGAAAGACGGATTACACAGTTGTGATGAATAGCCATTACCCCACCCTAGACCCCTACGGGTACGGCAAACTACCCGCCAAGTACCCGAAGTGAAGCGGTCTCCCTCAACAACGTGAGTAGGCCACTAAACACTTCAAAGTACCTGGTAGTTTGTACACCCCACCTTAGGTCTATCCTAGGAGAAAAAACAGTAAAATGAAATAATACAACAGTGGCTACAACCGCAACCTGGATGTGGCCCGAAAAATAATATTACAACATATTACAATTACATCGAATGAATGAAAATAGAAACCCATCTCAAACCCCGGCTAATCATCACAACAATCCAATCAAGTTCATAATCACAAATAGTAAAATCATTACAGAAATGTGCAACCCCCTGCCAACCGACATACTAGAAGTTAGGGAAGGTTTACGAACACATTATACAGTTCACAGATATAATCTAATTAGCCAAACATCGTAGAATTTCGATCGAACAAACACAATAGATTCTACTCCAAAACTTCTCTGTGCACCTGAGACTTGAGCAGAAAATAAACATTCCAGAATAAACAAAAACATCACAGAAGAGTTACTGGGGAAGATTGAGGTGAATTGGCTTCAACTCGGCTGCGGATCCGCGGCGGATTGTTTGGATCGGCCGCAGTTCCGCGGATGTTTGGCTGATTCATGCACCCAATTTTCTCCAGTATTCTTATATTTCCCTGCTTGTATTTTTAGAGGTCCCTGAAAAATTTTTAGGCCTCATTTTAAATTCGACATAAACTTGGTGGATTTGATGTTTTTTCCGGTTCGTTTTGCGTTCGAAATTCTAACGACTTTGCTAATAAGTTAGTTATGATTTAGCGAGGCTCTGATACCACTTTAAGTCGACGTTGTACACCCCACTACTTGCGGGGAGGCGGAAATATGAAAAACAATCTTTTTGTTTAAAACAACATCGACTAACCGAAAGGATCTTTGCTAAACTATAACTAACACTAACATAGGAGTTGTTAACTACTATGGAAGAAGATTATACCTAATGAACCGTGTCCTTCTTCTTCTCGTTATCCACTTCCTCGTCGGCCTCCTATATGTAATAGACGATCCACCCGAGAGCTTCTACTCCAAGCTTTGCCTCTAATCTTGAGGTAACTAGGTTTCTTTAGTTGCTAATCAAAGTCACCAAGATGATATAGAGTATGGTTATGGATTAAACAGTCTAGCTAATCCTTGATCTCAACACATGAGAGGGTAGGATTAGGGTTTGAAGAGAGAGAGCTTGAGGAGAGAAAAGGTGAGCAAGATTATGATGAAAATGTTTCTCACTTTTAATATATCATGAAGCATAAAGAAAATCAAATAAATAAATCTAAATGATTTATCATCATGCTTCATTTAAATATGCAATGAATCATCAAGTGAGTCATTAAGTAATAAATGCTTCATTAACTCACTTGAATGATTCATCTAATGAGTCACAAATGCATTTAATGTAAATGCCACCTAAACCCTCAAGTCACCATACTTCTAGAAGCTTCCCGCCAAATTACGAGAACGCCCCTCCCATCCGTGAAAACACGGAAAAAATTTAGACTGTATAAATCCAATAATCCGATACTAGAATCTGACTTAAACCAAAGCCGGCTAGTAAAAACTGTCCGAACATCGTTCGTGCGTTTAAACACGTATGCGTCCGAACCCTTGTCGTAAAACCATATGACCTCTATATCGTTTCGCCTGGAGCAGGGAAACTCTCTGTGTGGGACTTTAAAGACTCGACTACTACGCTGGCAGTGGGTTTAACCACAGACCGCAAGCGGCACTAGCTGTACGTAACGGTCCCCAGGTAGATGTCGATAAGAAGGCCGATGAGGAAACCCATCCGAACTCCTACTGAGCCTGATGTGACAATCTCCGTACAATCCGGTCTGTTCGTCTAGGACTATCGCATATCGGGCCTAGGGGGCGGCAAGCGTCAGTCCCCTAAAAGCGGTATAAGTCGTGTCGGAGCGAAGCCCATTACACCTTGAGAAACTACTGGAACCTACCAGTAAATCTCGCTTGCCCTGGCCAGGGACTTTGCGTAATGGCTCTCTGACATAGCGCGATATCAACTCCCAATACCGGGAGAGACGAATCCTGTCTAACCGCCACTGCCTCCAAGTACTCGGGACTGCACCCAACTGCTACCTGTTTGCACGACTCCTTTGAGCCGTGGTAGGGTAGCAATCTATGAACAGTGGGACACACTCGAGGCGAAGTAGCAGTGTCAAATCTGTGGACTATGTTGTACTCATGTCACCTGGGAACTTTTAACTGACGACGGGTATAATACCAACCAACAGTTCCCCGCGAGTCCTGTCCGGTGTACCCGTAACCTAACGAGCACCTGTATACTATCTCCAGTACGACGTACTGATGGCTGTGGGACAGACCATCTCCCCAACTGGGATGAGAAGCGTACACACTAGTCTACTCCGGAGTATCGATGCTCTATCTCGATAATCCTACGACTAGGGACCTGAAAAAGGATGTGCTTGTAGAATACCCAGCCCCCACTAGTGTGACTGCCATCACAACGCTGGTAGTCAAGCAAGATCCTAAGGGCTCTATCAATACGTACACACATATTAAGATAGATAAACCAAGTAGCATACTACCATGTTTAGCAAGACTGTTATATAACTGTGAATATCCCAAGCATCCATTATGTAATATACAAGCTAGTATGATACAATAATGGCCCCTAGGGCATATACACTAACATAAAATACGGCGGATATCTAGAGGATACCGACTGATATTTGATTTCAGGATCATTCGAGGAATGATGCCTGAGAGAAATGGAAGTTTTGTGTCGATGATGGACACGGAAAGATGAAATTTATTGGGATAAATGATGAGATTGCAGTTTTGGGTTATGTGATTTATAGTATTGATTCATGCTTTCCATATGCTATCATGCATCATACTTGCTCTCATTTCAGTTAGTTATGATCGACATATTTACATTATTAACCGTTATATGTTAGTTATATTCACTGAGTTGGCAACTCACCCCCGTTGTGCCACAGTTCCTTACAGGGGTAGAGTGGACGGTTAGTAGCAGCGCAGCCCCACTTTTTGCAGCTTTTTCGTATCTTTTGATAGGTGGGTTACTTATGTAGTAACCTTCTCTTCTGATATTGTATTTTGTATCTAGAAAATCTCCATCAGACCTATATGAGACTTGGAGAGAGAGATGGTTATATGTATATTATTTGACATATGAGATGGATTAGTTCTATAAATTGTTATTTCTTTTACTTATTTGAAATTCTTATTGATGTCGTATACTCATGGATACTTGTCTCTACTATTGATATTGTTGATCCCAACTAGGGATGCAACCAAAATTTACACTTTATACTTGTTTAATAAATTTAATTACACAAAAACTGTGATTTTTACATAAAAACTAAATTTTTATATAAAGAATTCCGCAAAAAGGATTTTGATCTTGGTTTTCGGCTTACTTGGACTGTATGCATATCTTTAGATATTATACAATCTAGGTGCCGGTCACATCCAAACTTTGGGTCGTGACAGTCGCTGACTTCTTTGCATTTGGTTTTGTGCATGACCCATGGACATGAACGAGCTCCGAGCTTCCATGCGCCAGTCGAGGAAGGTCACGAAGGCTGGAGGCGCCAGTTCTTCCCGTTCAAAGCCCGCCCCGGCTCCTTCTCCTCCGGTGATCGCGTCCCATGAGCGTTCGGAGGCGGATCCCGCCATGGGGCCTAGCAGGGCGTCGGGCCGGAAGGGGGATCGAATTCTGGAGGACCCGGTCTAGGAGGAGGAGACCGGCTCTCCATCAGAGCCACTCAAGAAGGGTTCCCGGAGGTCTCCTCGGGGCCCGACCTCGTCGATCATGGTGGAGGAGGGGGGCCTTTAGTTCACGGTGCCCTCGGGACTATCTGTCGCGGATAGCCTGCTGCACGAAATAGAGAGGTCGGCAGGGGGTAGGGTCCCCGGGAGGACCTTCAGGGCCCAGATGGCGTCCATCTCCAAGGAGGCCGTGCAGGTAAGTGCTCGGTTGTTTGTGAGATTCGGTGCTTCCTTCGTCTTCCTGACCTCTTTCTTATTTTTCAGGTCCTTCAGCACGTCTCCCTTGTCGTACGCATGGGGACCGAGGTGATAGCCCCGGCGATGAAAGCCGCGGACCAGCTTGCTTGGCTGGAAGAGAGCTCCAAGCGGGAGCTGGAGGCGGCGATGGCGAGGGTTGCCTCCCTGGAGGGCGAGGTGGAGGCCGGGAAACGGGAGGTTTCCCGGCACCGCGAGGCTGCCGTGGCTGCCGAGGTCAAGCTTGAGGACACTCAGGCGCTTGCCGGCAACATGAAGAAGATGGTGAGGACCCTCCGGAAGGAGCTGGGGGCGGCGTTCAAGGCAGTGAAACGGGCCGACCTCTCGGCGGCGAAGGCGGTGGAGGGCTACAAGAAGTCGAAGAACTTTTACGATGACTTAGCCGAGGCCACCACCCGCATCTGGCACGAAGCCCTCGACGCCGTTAAGGCCCAGATGCCGGAGTTCGCTGATGAAGAGCTCCGAGCCGAATACCCACTCGCGGACGCCGATGAGCTGGGGGAAGAGATTCCTGACGAGGAGGTGGCCAAGGACCCTGCTCGACTCGTGGTAGATATTAAGGACCTCGAGGTCGTGCCTGGCCCCGAGGCCTAAAGCCCCGGTCTTCCTCCTCCTTTTATTTCGCCGCTTCTTGAATTTTTGTAAGCCTCCGGGCAGTCTGTAAGGCTGGGGAGCCTAAAATACCCTTTGTAAAGACTTCGCTTTTGGTAATAAAACTTTTTGTTTCATCAGCTTGCACTTTTTCTTCTGTTTGTGAAGAATGCTCGTAAAATTTCCTTGCTTGCACTGTTGGGCTTCCATGTCAGGTCGGCTATCTGTCTAGCGATCGTTCGTCGAGTTGATTTCGCTCACTTATCAAGTGTACCAAGCACTGCTGAGAAGGAGGCATCTCCATCATCTCCATAGCCCCGAAGTCGATGGGTCGCTCAGACTCGGATAGACCTGATGTCTTTTGTGGGGGCTTCGGATCCGCTGCCTGTGATGGACAGATGGATGTCAGCTGGGGATGACCGAGCAGGGAAGCTGCTCGGTTGATCTTGGTGAGGGCTTTGATCCCGGTCGGTCATGGTAGGAAGCTATCAACCGAGGATATCCGAGCAAGGGTTGGGCTCGACTGCCTCTGGGGGACATTTATCCTTAGCGTTGGAGGGGCCGTAGGAGGCCTGCTAAGGATGACCGGGCAGCCCACTGCGCGGTTGCCTCTTGGCGAGGGCCTTGATCCCTGGCGTTGCGAGTAGGGATGCTACCGGTCAGGGATAGCCGAACAGGGAAGCTGCTCGGCTGCCTCTGGGAGGGCTTTTATCCTTAGCGTTGGAGGGGCTGTAAGAAGCCTACTAAGGATAGTCGGGCAGTGAAGCTGCGCGGTTGCCTCTTGGCGAGAGCTTTGATATCTGGCGTCTTGGGTAGGCAACCACCAGTCGGGGATGACAGAGTGGGGTAGTCGTTCGGATGCCTTCTGCGAGGGCTTCGATCCCTGGCGTCGTGGGTAGGGAGCTACCAGCTGGAGATGACCGAGCAGGGTAGCCGCTCGATTGCCTCTTGCGAGGGTTTTGATCATTCAGGACGGAGACTGAGCAGGGTTGCTGCCTAGTGCCTCTTGGCGAGGACTTTGATCCCTGTCGGTTGTGGTAGAAAGCTACCAGCCGGGGATAGCCGAGCAAGGGTCGGGCTCGACTGCCTCAAAGGAGGACTTTGGTCCTTAGCGCGGGAGGGGCTGTAAGAAGCCTACCAAGGACCCTTGGCCGGGCAGGGTTACTGCCCGGTGCCTCTTGGCGAGGGCTTTTGTCCTAAAGTATAGCCGAGCGAGGGTCGGGCTCGACTGCCTATGGAAGGGCTTTTGATCCCTGTCTGTTGTGGTAGGAAGCTACCAGCCGGGGATAGCCAAGCGGAGGTCGGGCTCTGTAACACCTTGAGATGTGATTAGTGGCTAATTATATTTTAATATATGGTTTTTAAATAAATGGTTTACCAAATTGATTTTCAAATATTTTATCAAATTTAATGAAAATTTTATTAGAATTTTTCTAGGCTTGCACACACATGTGCATGTAAACTAGGGCTTAATTGTGGTTAAACCATGATTAGCAACCATGGTGGGTTAACCCATTTTAATTAAGTTATTTGGGTTTAGGTTTTAATTTAGTATGGTTGTTTTTTTTTAAAAATGGAAAAGGATTTGAATTTTCTTTTGTGTTGACTTGGTGAGAGAGAGAGAGAGAATGGCATCATGGCATGAGCCATGCCATCATTAAATGAAGAGAGAGAGAGAGGGGTTGACACTTTGTGCTATCATTTCTTTGCCTCTCATTTTTTTTTCTTACTTCTCTCATTCTCTCACTCACACACACACACAACTACAAGCAGCTGCAGCAGCAACAGCAGAAGAAGAAACGGCAGCAGAAGAAGCAGCAGCAAGAAGGAACAACAGCAGCAATATGGAACAGCAGCAACAGCAGCATTAGCAGCTCCAGCAGCATCAGCAGCAGCTCCAGCAGCAGCATCAGCAGCAGCTCCAGCAGCAGCAGCAGCACCTCATCTTCTTCCTCTCCTCCTTCCTCCTGCTTTCTAGGGTCTATTTGGGTATAATTCTTAAACTCAATTCCCTTTTTGCTAAGTTATGTGTAGAATTAGCTTCGGTTAGTGATAAAAGTGAGTTTTTATGCTAAATATGGTGAATTGTGTGGACTTTTGGTTAGGGGATAATTTTATTGGTTAGACTAACCTAGTTAAGCGTTATTAGGGCCACATAAACTGAGATTAACCCCAGATTTCACAAAAATACCCTAGGTTTTCTTTTTGTGCAAAATATAATGTTTTTAAGTGAATTTTTAGCTTTCTGTGATCTGCTATAGACCCGGGTATTTCAGATAAAATCTGAGTTAACTAGAGCATACTTGGTAGACCTTGATCACACCACCAGAGCACGAACCCCAGACACCCAACCCAGGCCGCCGTTTTATTCTTTCTGGCCGCAAATTGCGGCCAGACAGGGGACGTAGGGGTTAGGGTTTTGGCTAGAGGAGTCTGCTATATATCCTAACAGTGTGGTATGTGCAATTTTGGTAAGTTTTCACCTGTGTCAAATCTGGAACCATATATCATTTTTCTAGTGCGTTTGGTTTGTGTAACACCTTAGAATGTGTTTTGTAGCTAATTATATTTTAATGTATGGTTTTTAATAAAAAAGTTTAACAAATTAAGTTTTAAATATTTTATCCTATTTAATGAGTATTTTATTAGAATTTTGTTAGGCACACACACACTTGTACATGTCAACTAGAGTGTTAATTTGAGGTTTAACCATTTTCCCTAATCTAGTTTTAGGCTTTGTTTAAGTGTTTTGGGTTGTTAGGTGTGTTATGGTTGTTATTAGGAAATGAAAATGAATTTTAAAAGGGGTTTAATTTTTGGTTTGAAGTGTTGACTTTGAGAGAGAGGGGGGGCATGGGCATTATGGCTCAAGCCATGCCTCATTTATGATGAGAGAGAGTGAGAAGGGGAGGGGTTTTGTGTTGCTCTCCTTTCTCCCTCTCATATTCTTTCCTCTCATTCTCTCACACTCAAACACACACACTCACACCAAGAGAGAGAAGCAGCAGCAGAAACAACAACATCAGCAGCAGCAACAGCAGCAGCAGCCATAGCATCAACAACAACAGCAGCAGCAGCAGCAGCAACAGCAGAGAGCAGCAACAGCAGAGGGCAGCAGCAGCAGAGGCAAGCATCAGCAACAGCAGCAACAGGAACCCCAGCACTTGCAGAAGCTCTTCCTTCCCCATACACTTCTTCTCCTGCTTCTTTGGGTTCTCTAGGGTATATTTCTGAACCCTTTCCCTTATTTGCTTAGCTTGTGTGTTAATTTGCTTCGATTAGTGTTAAATTAGCTAGTTTAGTGCTAATTAAGGTGATTTGTGTGGAATGTTGTTTAAGTGATGATTGTGTTGATTAAGCCTACCTATTTAAGTGTTATTAGGGCCACTTCAACTGAGAAATAACCCAGATTACACTAAAATACCATAGGGTTTACGTTTTGTGCAATTTAGCGTTTTTAAAGCGACATTGTGACACTCTGTGATCTGCTATTGACCTAGACCCTTCAGGACAAAATTGAGCAAACTAGAGCATGTACACTAGGTATAGATACCACCACCAGAACACGAGCCATCCTCTCCCTACCCAGGCCGCCAATTAATTCATTCTGGCCGCAAATTACGGCCAGGAAGGGGAGTGGGGTGCTGGGGTTTTGGGAATGGTTGTCTGCAGTGTATTGTAGTGTTTTGGCATGTCTAGTTTTGTAAGATTTAACCTGTAGGAAAATCTGGGACAATATATCGTTTTTGTGTCCGTTGTGTTTGCGCGATACGCGCGATACGTGAGTGGGTTCTGTGATCCAGCGTATCGCGGCGTATCGCGATGGGTTTAGACGCGTACACACACGTTTCAGCGTATCGTGCACACGCGCGTTTAGTTCGCGACGCGAGTTTCTCGTTTTGGTTCGATATCGCGTTTTGCGAGATATTTGGCTTATATATGATTTCCGTGTCTTATTTGCAGGTTTGCAGCCAGGGACTACGGACACTACTGCAGAGGGAGCAGATGGCAGGATTCACCTAGCATGGAGTGTAGGTAAGTAGATTTAACATCTACAGGGGAATCACCCGCATGGCGTTATGCGTCTGGGCTAGGATTCAAATACCTGTCGCACATTCTACGTCATTGTAGAATTGCGCCTTTACTTTATTTCCTTGATATGGTTATACTGTGACTAGCAGCCGTAGGACACTGCACATATTATTGACGGTTCATGTTGCACGAGCACGGATTGTACGCTACACACACACCGTCAATAATTGCCATGTCACACACTAACCCTTATAGATTCTATTGCTTATCACACATGACATCTAGCTTATCGGTATACCTATAGTGTATCATACCTTTAGTGATAGGTACACATACACCTTGCGATACAGCTATAGGTATACCTTGCACATATTTTAGTTATACCGGGGGGGTATCCTACATATTTTACTTATACCCAGGAGGGTATACGATATCAGTTCTTATAGGTAGATACATATACATTGCTACACCTATATGTTACACACATATTCAGTTGCGGTTACATATTTACCTTTACTGGTGTTACTTAGCTGTACCTTATTGGTTTCGCATACATCTGGTTTCAGCTACATATTCTCATTTATATGCTCGCATTTCAGATATCTCGCATATATTTATTCCTGGATTTGCGCATTGTTATTGGGATTTTAGATGATGTTTTCTGGATTTGGGAACCGCGGGAGTTCATGAAATTATGCATACATTGAAAAACCCGGTTTCCTTGATATGATATTTGCGCATCCACCATGAGCTTTATCGGTGCTGATATGTATATACCCTTACGAGGAGGCGTCGAGGCCGTAGAGGGTACATGGTGGGGCCCGGTATGGTTCCCCTCGGCAAGAAGATCGATGGATTTTGCCGATTGAGCCTGGAGGCGGGCTAGTACCTACCGGTGACAGTACTGATGACTCGGCGGGGGTCATGGAGACACCGTTGGGAGTCATGCACGTATGCATACGTTGAAAGGCGAGGGTCAGAGCTAGGCACTCGTGCTTTCGGGACAGCGTATGATACGTACCTATCAGGATTTCTGTGTCGATGCTTGGCACATTGTTTTCATGATATTTCTTTTAAATACCTTTGTATATATAACAGGGGATTAGCCGTTGTTATATATACCCTTACACCAATATTAGTGGAATGGGACGCTAATATATGTGTATTGCCCCCATCATATTTATTTCTGCAAATATATATATATATATACCTTTAGGATGTTAGAAACTTACTTGAGATTCGACTTGGGATATATGTGATCCATTGAGATTGGATATTGGATATGAAAGAGATTGTTGATTGTACATTCGGGATATAGGAGATTACTCGATATTGTACATTAAGGAGATGTGAGACTTATATGATGTGAGAGCCCAGTTTAGGAGCTGATTTGAGGAATTGTGGATTTGAGTGTCTTGATGGATTATGATCCTGCCACGATGTCAGGTTTCCGTGGAAATGACATATTCCACCCTATACCTCACACTTATCTACTTTATGCACAGATTCATATATTGGTAGTACCTGTTAGTGTACCCTTATGATAGTTGCATATTTACATTCCCACATCCCTATTGCATGGTTATTGCCTATTATTGTCATGTAACTGTTGCTTCACATATTGATTGTACCTGCTAGTGTACTTACCTCTATTCAGCATTTGCATGACATGTTATTACTGTAATCGCATATCTTAGATTCATGATGTACGTGCATTCCTGCGATTACCTGCATATGTTATCTACTATTCATGAGTTGGCAATTCACCCCCGTTGTGCCACAGGTGTTTCAGGTTGTTCCCCAGAGTAGTCGAGGCAGGCTATTCAGCTTTTCAGCTATCATCTTTTGCTACAGATACTGTATCAGCTCACAGTACTATTTTGCTTAGGTGGCTTTTGGTGGTCATCTGTATTTTGTATTGTACATTCGTTGTATATTGTACTCTCCATCTACTATTGTATTGTTGACTTAGAGACTTGGTGAGGACGTTACTGTATATTATTTATGGGTTTGTTGTCCTTTATATACAGCTTCTCTCTTTTGTCCTTATTTGTTCGATATAGCTTCATATTTTTGTGTTGTATTCATCTTGGGTTAGTTTTTACAAAAAGGGGTGTTGCCAAAATTTAAAGAAATAAAGTAGGACTTTTAAAGAATTTGGGTTGAGATTTCAAATGTTTCAAAAACTTATATTATCTTTTCCGTATTTTTATGGTTTAGATTTCTGGGTTTTGGCTTTCTTTTACTACGTTACGTCTTAGGGCGTTGCGTAGTACTTGGGCCGTCACGGGCCAATTTCGGGTCGTGACAAAGTTGGTATCAGAGCGCTAGGTTTTACCTTTCGGAGTGTAGGATGACCTTAGTATGATGGAGTAGGTAGCTTAAGCAGAGTAACGTAGTGTGTGTATGTCTGCAGCATACCCACGATGCGGTACCTTGCATTAAGTGACCTAAGTACAATTTGCTTTAAATTCCTTCCTTGATGATCCATATCCTTGAGATTCGATTCCTTATTCTCATCGAATCTTATATCTATTTTAGCCTTGCCGCCGATGACTATGGGGGCTAAGAGTGATGCAGCGAGGGCCGAGGTCAGAGTTGGCTCGGGGGAGATGAGTACTGACCAGGATGGCACTCTAGTTACGCAGGTGCAGACAGATCAGCCTACGACATATACTATTGATAGACTTTTGGTAGAGATGCAGGACTTCCGCCAGACTATGAGTTCTTTGGTTGATGTCGTTCGGGAGCTACGACAGGAGGTTGTTACCCCTGTTACTCAGTTGACTCTTGCGATCAGCATGCAGCAGTCCGTCACCTACATAGCACCAGTGGTTGCAGCTCCAGTTGATGAGGTGCATATTCCAGAGGCTCAGAGAGTTCCAGGACAGTGGAGGACTCGTACCAGTGTACCAGCCCAGAGACAGAGGTTTGGTCATCGAGACAGATTTCATGGCCGTCGCGGGAGTAGCAGAGGCTTAGGACGAGGACAGTCGTTCAGCTCTCAGCCCCAGAATGGTCAGCAGTCAGCGCGTGGATGTTTTCGATGCGGAAG
Organism: Agapanthus africanus; assembly: GCA_030015575.1. Classification (NCBI taxonomy): domain Eukaryota; kingdom Viridiplantae; phylum Streptophyta; class Magnoliopsida; order Asparagales; family Amaryllidaceae; genus Agapanthus; species Agapanthus africanus. The sequence continues at coordinate 230,726,121 of JASDDO010000012.1, forward strand.
CCTTCAGCACTTCGTCAGGGATTGTTCCTCAGCACAGCGTCAGGATCGTACTCAGAGAGGCCGTGGACGTGGAAGATTTGCTCAGAGGGCTCAGTCTACCAGAAGAGTTCATCCAGCTGGGAGTAGAGGGCAGACACAGGAGTTTGTTTCTACTCATCGGGACGCGCAGACGTCCAATGTGGAGTTTTCAGGTACCCTTGATTTATATGTTCTTTTCATGTATTCGTTGTTCTTCATGCTTGTACCGTGGTTTGGTAGATTAGTCGTAGTTGTGTTAACTTCTGTCAGCGATTCTTTTGTTACGCGACACGTACTTCAGTTGTGTGCCAATCGGGTAGGAGATAGAGATTCGTCCGTCGTTTTGATCCTTCTAAAGATGTTGGATTTGACGTTCTCCTGGGCACGGACTGGTTAATTACGTGCTAGGCGTCTGTGGACTACCGTGAGGAAACAGTCAGGAATTGTTTTCCCGGCAAGTCAGTTCTCGTTGTGCAGGTGGATAGTTGTGCCGCCTCTCACAGCTTGAATTCAGCCTTTTTCGCTAATCGGCTTCTGAAGAGATGTCGTGGATTCTTGGCGTTCATTCGTGATACCGGAGCCACAGTGGGATTGTTGGACCGGGTTTCTTTCATGCGAGAGTTTTTCCGACGTTGTTCCGGATGAGCCGGCGAAGCTTGGGAGCTAAAGGATCAGCTGCAGAGTTGTGGTTTGGGGATTTTTATGTGTCTGAATGTTTTGATTTTGGAAGCTCCTATTCCTGTTCGTCAAGGAGAAAGACGGCAGCTTAGGGTTGCGTATCGACGAGTCGTTAATTGAACCGGCTTACGGTGCGGATATGTATCCTTCACCTCATCGTGACGATTTCTTCGATCAGCTCCAGAGTGCGAGACATTTTCCAAGTTTGTTTGGGATCAGGTCATCATTATTGCGGATTCGGGGTGATGGCATTCCGAAGACTGCCTTATGCGTGCTACGGGCTTTGTGTGTATCAGTGAGTCGTTGGATTCCCTGAGGCCCTAGCAGCATTCGTAGATATGATGAACAAGATTTCTGCAGGCCGTTCCTCGACCAGTTTTGTTTTGTTATATACGACATTCTAGTCCTTCTAATGTATCTTGAGGAACAGGAGTAACACTTGAGAATTTGTTATACAGATACGGGGAGAGCGCCGGTAGCTGCTAGATTCTCGGAGTGTTTCTTCAGGCTTGTTTGTGTTGACTCCTAGGTCTTGTAGTCGCGGGAGACGGTTTTGTATGTTCCCGAGGGAGATCGTGGCCGTACAGCTTAGGCCCAGACTTGTGTGCTGGACGGAGATCAGCATATTGTTGGGCTTAGCAGGTTTTACCGCCGTTTCATGCAGGATTGCTAGAGTAGTGTTGCACCGTCGACTGAATTGACCGGAAAGGAGGTTTCTTTCTGTGGACTGGGGCATGTGTACGGAGTGTTCGGCAGTTGGAGATTCGGTTACCAACTGCATCAGTTCTTTCTTTGCTTTCTGGTTCGGGCGACTTTGTTGTTTAACTGTAATGTTTCTTGAGTGGGCTCGAGTGTGTACTGAGGTGACACTATAGAGTTATCGCTTTTGCTTCCCTACATTTGGAGGAAGTACGAGGAGGATATTCCACTCATGATCTGGAGATGGCCGCGGTGGTTTTGTGTTGGAGATTTGGAAACACTATCTGTTCGAGAGTCAGGTCAGATTTTCACGGACCACCAGAGCTTAATGTACATCTTCCTGCAGCGGATTTGGATTGTTGTGTTAGTCTTCTGCAGATTTACAGTTCTTGTGTGATCGTCGAGTATAGCTTAAGTTCGTCTCTACGGAGGGGACAGCTTGCTCGTGTCCGCGCCCGACCACTTTCCTTAATCATTTTCGCGAGACACTGCCCGCCGATGCTCGTTCGTTAGTGATACTTGAGCATGCTCGGCTGGGTAATGATTCGGAGACCTTGAATTGTGATAATGGTGTGCTAAGTTAGGGACGCGTTTGTGTACCTGACATCATCGGGTAGAGACGTGTAATCCTAGAACATGCACATCCGTCAACTCTCTATATGCATTCAAGTTCCACGAACATTTAACGTGACTTGTGAGATAGTTACGAGTGGACAAGGATGTAAAGAGAAGTTTCAGGTTTCGTTTCAAGGTGTCAGTCTTGTTGTGTGCTTGAGTCGAGCATCTGAGGCCGGCTGGAGAGTTGCAATCTTTAACCATTCCGAAGTAGGAGTGGGAGCAGATCTCCACAAATTTCGTTATGGTTTCTACCCAATTTTAGTCAGGGTGTGACTCCATTCGTATTCTTGTCGTCCGGTTTTACTCAATGTGCTCAGTTGTTTCTTATTAAGTTGTGTGTTTGTATTGTTTGTTGTCAGCAGTTGGGGATCGTCACTCGCCATCGTTAGGGTTCTCCTTCGATCGCTGTTATCAGGAGACACTCCAATTGGCCACCTTTAGGCCTAGGGGTTAGGTCATGTCGATCACCAGTCTGTTGTTTTCTGACTCTGCGTAAGTAGGACCTTGGACCCCAGCTAGTCTAGAGACTTCGGAGATAGTCCAGCTGTGTTAGGTCAGGATGGGAATTGTCCATTGTGAACTGAGGTCTTATGACGACTGAGTTAGCCATAGACTCGAGTCCGCAGGGAAAGAGCATGTATTCCTACGGACTTTCCGATGAATGACGTGTTGGATTTTGGGAAGCTTGTCCCAGGATTTAGGTCTTTCTGAGATCCTATAAGCGAGTTAGTATCGTTGCCTTTAAATTGGCACTTCCGCCCAGATTATTGGATTTTCACCCCGTATTCCTTGTGATGATACTCTACAATTACCTTCTTGATCTTTCTCACATGATTTAGCACCAGACCATTTTGGCTTGACGCGACCTTTCGTTCACCAGCAGCCAATTGTGTTAATGGCTCAGCAGGTGGAGGAACATCGGTCAAGGGTCTTGCTATCTGTGGAGGCCCTTAGAATGTGTTTGAGGATTTTAATCTTCTCTTTGATGGTACGCGTATCGGTATATTTATAAATTCGGGGACGAATTTCTTTTAAGGGGGGAGATTGTAACACCTTAGAATGTGTTTTGTAGCTAATTATATTTTAATGTATGGTTTTTAATAAAAAAAAAAAGTTTACCAAATTAAGTTTTCAATATTTTAACCTATTTAATGAGTATTTTATTAGAATTTTGTTAGGCACACGCACACTTGTGCATGTTAACTAGAGTGTTAATTTGAGATTTAACCATTTTCCCTAATCTAGTTTTATAGGCTTTGTTTAAGTGTTTTGGGTTGTTAGGTGTGTTATGGTTGTTATTAGGAAATGAAAATGAATTTTTAAAGGGGTTTAATTTTTGGTTTGAAGTGTTGACTTTGAGAGAGAGAGGGGGCATGGGCATTATGGCTCAAGCCATGCCTCATTTATGATGAGAGAGAGTGAGAAGGGGAGGGGTTTTGTGTTGCTCTCCTTTCTCCCTCTCATATTCTTTCCTCTCATTCTCTCACACTCAAACACACACACTCACACCAAGAGAGAGAAGGAGCAGCAGAAACAACAACAACAACAACAACAACAGCAGCAGCAGCAGCAACAGCAGCAGCAGCCATAGCATCAACAACAACAACAGCAGCAGCAGCAGCAGCAGCAGAGGGCAGCAGCAGCAGAGGCAAGCATCAGCAACAGCAGCAACAGGAACCCCAGCACTTGCAGAAGCTCTTCCTTCCCCATACACTTCTTCTCCTGCTTCTTTGGGTTCTCTAGGGTATATTTCTGAACCCTTTCCCTTGTTTTCTTAGCTTGTGTGTTAATTTGCTTCGATTAGTATTAAATTAGCTAGTTTAGTGCTAATTAAGGTGATTTGTGTGGAATGTTGTTTAAGTGATTATTGCGTTGGTTAACCCTACCTATTTAAGTGTTATTAGGGCCACTTCAACTGAGAAATAACCCAGATTACACTAAAATACCATAGGGTTTACGTTTTGTGCAATTTAGCGTTTTTAAAGCGGCATTGTGACACTCTGTGATCTGCTATTGACCCAGACCCTTCAAGACAAAACTGAGCGAACTGGAGCATGTACACTAGGTATAGATACCACCACCAGAACACGAGCCATCCTCTCCCTACCCAGGCCGCCAATTAATTCATTCTGGCCGCAAATTGCGGCCAGGAAGGGGAGTGGGGTGCTGGGGTTTTGGGAATGGTTGTCTGCAGTGTATTGTAGTGTTTTGGCATGTCTACTTTTGTAAGATTTGACCTGTAGGAAAATCTGGGACAATATATCGTTTTTGTGTCCATTGTGTTTGCGCGATACGCGCGATACGTGAGTGGGTTCTGTGATCCAGTGTATCGCGGCGTGTCGCGATGGGTTTAGACGCGTACATACACGTTTCAGCGTATCGTGCATACGCGCGTTTAGTTCGCGACGCGAGTTTCTCGTTTTGGTTTGATATCGCGTTTTGCGAGATATTTGGCTTATATATGATTTTCGTGTCTTATTTGCAGGTTTGCAGCCAGGGACTACGGACACTACTGCAGAGGGAGCAGATGGCAGGATTCACCTAGCGTGGAGTGTAGGTGAGTAGATTTAATATCTACAGGGGAATCGCCCGCATGGCGTTATGCGTCTGGGCTAGGATTCAAATACCTGTCGCACATTCTACGTCATTGTAGAATTGCGCCTTTACTTTATTTCCTTGATATGGTTATACTGTGACTAGCAGCCGTAGGACACTGCACATATTATTGACGGTTCATGTTGCACGAGCACGGATTGTACGCTACACACACACCGTCAATAATTGCCATGTCACACACTAACCCTTATAGATTCTATTGCTTATCACACATGACATCTAGCTTATCGACATACCTATAGTGTATCATACCTTTAGTGATAGGTACACATACACCTTGCGATACAGCTATAGGTATACCTTGCACATATTTTAGTTATACCGGGAGGGTATCCTACATATTTTACTTATACCCAGGGGGTATACGACATCAGTTCTTATAGGTAGATACATATACATTGTTACACCTGTATGTTACATACATATTCAGTTGCAGTTACATATTTACCTTTACCGGTGTTACTTAGCTGTACCTTATTGGTTTCGCATACATCTGGTTTCAGCTACATATTCTCATTTATATGCTCGCATTTCAGATATATCGCATATTTTTATTCCTGGATTTGCGCATTGTTATTGGGATTTTAGATGATGTTTTCTGGATTTGGGAACCGCGGGAGTTCATGAAATTATCCATACATTGAAAAACCCGGTTTCCTTGATATGATATTTGCGCATCCACCATGAGCTTTATCGGTGCTGATATGTATATACCCCTACGAGGAGGCGTCGAGGCCGTAGAGGGTACATGGTGGGGCCCGGTATGGTTCCCCTCGGCAAGAAGATCGATGGATTTTGCCGATTGAGCCTCGAGGCGGGCTAGTACCTACCGGTGACTGTACTGATGACTCGGCGGGGGTCATGGAGACACCATTGGGAGTCATGCACGTATGTGTTCCCGCCAAAAATTTCTGCGCAAAAGAGTCCAAGGTATCAAATGGCAGCGATATGCTTAAGGAAATGCGAACCAGTATCTTCCGGGCTGTTTTTTGACAAACTCCTGAATGAGAAATAGATAAATTCTGATGGTATCGAAAGCGGCTCGAAAAACCCTTCGATTTGATATATTATGGGCCTCATAATTCATCCGGGATCAAAAGTTATGAGGCATCACATGTCCACAAGTGATGGACCTTTAAGAACCCGCTGGAGGAGTTAAAAGATATAATAAAAACCCAGAAAAGACCCCAATGGGGCATCACGTGCTCACACGTGACCATGGGTCACGTGCAGACACGTGATGGACTTTTAAAGCCTCTAAAATAATGAATAGAATTTAATTCTAAAAGTCAGAAAATAGCTCAACGAGGTATCACGTGCTTACACGTGACCAATGGTCACGTGTTGACACGTGATGGTTAAAACAACAACATAAACAAGCGGCTGTTAAAGGAACCAATTTGAGGGTCACGTGCTCACACGTGATCAAGGGTCACGTGCCAGCACGTGATAGGCTTGAAAGCCTTACAGTTTAATAGAGTTAAAATTCTAAACTTCTCTAAAATCTTTCGAAATAGAATTAAAATTCTAAACTTCTCTAAATCTTTCCAAATGGAAAAGGATTATGGGGACCGTTGGATTAAAGATCCAAGGGTGATTAAAAATCATCAATTTATGGAAAAATCTCAAATAAGGAAAGATCTCCCCAAATCTCACCGAAATAACAAACAGAATATCTTTGGATTTAAAATCCAACGGTGAATAAAATTCACTGGGTGATCCAAAGGATCATATTAATCATGAAATCAAATCAAATCTTTTAATGAGAGATTTGCTAAACAAATTGATTCTCTTCCTTCTCCTATAAATAGGAGCCAAGAAAAGAAGAGAAGGGATCTAATTTTTTGAGAGAAAAACAGAGGGAGGAGAATTTAATTCTCAAGAGAAAAAAAAGTAAAGAGAGGAGAATTTAATTCTCTGCAAAAGAAAAACCCTAGGTAAGAAAAGAGAGGCTTCAAAAGAGAATTTAATTCTCAAAAGAGTTTAAATCTTATTTAAAGAAAAAAACTTAGTTCTTTCTCCGGTTGAGGATCTGCAAAGTGCACATCTCCCCACGAATTGAGAATTTAATTCTCATTGGGTCGAGATCCTGCCATGCAGATCCAAAACACAGAGGAGGAATTGAGTTTTGATAATTTAATTCTCCCGAACTCACAGGAATTTAATTCCCCCTAAAATGAAACTAGGGTTCAACCCTAATCAAAAATTTAATTCTTTTACATATCTGGGAATTTAATTCCTTTGAAAAGAAATCAGGGTTTCATCCTAAATAAGAATTTAATTCTTTCATGATAGGAATTTAATTCCTCCAAAATCATAATTAGGATTTAACCCTACAAAGAATTCAATTCTTAAAAGATCTCTGTTCATGAAAAGAACTAGGGTTACGTGCCCCCACATGACCCTTGAAAAGATCCCCTGCAAATAACTTTGAAGTATCACCTCACGTGCTCCCACGTGACTCCCAAAACGCAGAAAGAAAAAGCAAAGGAAATGAAAGCTTTGGGCGCTCTCACGTGTTATCACGTGACCCCTCAGCAAATGCTTTAACAATTGGCGCACAGATCCCCATCACGTGCCAACACGTGATGCTCTAAAATAAAAATGAAAGTGTTTAACACTTAATGGCAAAACAAAAGAAAAGAAGCTTTGGGCGCTCTCACGTGTCCCCACATGACCCCTCAGCAAGTGCTGTAATATTCGATGCATAAACCCCCATCACGTGCCAACACGTGATGCTCTAAAATATAGATGAAAAGTGTTTAACACTTATTCGCAGATTTGAGGATAAAACAAAGGAGATCTGGCTTCACATTTAGGGCGCCCTCACATGTCACCACGTGACCCCTAATGAGCATTCTAACAGACCAGAGCGGGGGTCTCCATCACGTGCTCACACGTGATGGCCGTCAGAATTAAAAGTGTTAAACACTTACCTGCAGAATAAAATAAGGGAAATCAGGGCGCTCTCACGTGTCTGCACGTGACCCCTCCCTCCATAGTGTTTAACACTAATTGGAAAACTCTCTCTGCAGTGTTTAACACTGATTTCCTTAGTGTTTAACACTAATTGGAAAACTCTATCTGCAGTGTTTAACACTGATTTTCTTAGTGTTTAACACTAATTTGGAAAACTCTATTTGCAGTGTTTAACACTGATTTTCTTAGTGATTAACACTAATGTGAAAACTATGTTCCCGGTGTTTAACACTGATTCGCTTTGGTGTTTAACACTAATTTGAAATCTATGCTACCAGTGTTTAACACTGATTTGATTTAGTGTTTAACATTAATTTGAAAGCCCGTTGCTAGTGTTTAACACTGATTATCTTTTTGTGTTAAACACTAACTTGCTAATCATAATTCCAGTGTTCAACACTGTTGGTCTTTAGTGTTTAACACTAGCTTTAGCCCAATTGGCTAAGTTTCTAGAGGCAAAGCCTCTCCTTCTATGAGCCAACAAAGGGCCAATATTTCAAACATAATTGGACTTAGCCAAAACTGGCCATAAGTCCTCAAATCATCTTGAACTGAGCACATCTGCTCTTTCAACCAACTCATTGGTTCAAGGGTACATCTCTGAACTCCTCTGATATTTGTCGTTGTAATCCTTCAACGTCTTCAGAGAGGTGACGGGTCCCGACAACCACACATCAGCACGGACTGTGGGGTCCTTAAACTCATGGACTTATGCGTCCTTAAACCAAGATATGGACTGTGGGGTCCTTAAACCCGCGGACTTATGCGTCCTTAAACTAACGGACTAATGCGTCCTTAAACTAACGGACTAATGCGTCCTTAAACACACCCATATGGACTGTGGGGTCCTTAAACCCATAGACTTATGCGTCCTTAAACTACCAATGGACCACCACGTCCCTAAACTGGCGATGGACCACTATGTCCTTAAACTGGTATTGGACCGCAATGTCCTTAAACTACCAATGGACCACTATGTCCCTAAACTGGAACATGGACCACCATGTCCCTAAACTGGAAATATACCACCATGTCCCTAAACTGGAACAATAGAGCCTAAACGCTCTTTTGTCGGATCTAAACGATCCCGTTAAGTTGATCTTAGTCTCAAACTGGACTAACGTATCCTTAACAAACGTTTAAGTTGATCTTAGCCTCAAATATGGCTAACGTATTCTTAAACCATCAAACAGACTTTAGTCCCAAATTGGACTATAGATCCCCCAATCGACTTTGGTTCAAGGGTACATCTCCGAACTCCTCTGACACCTGTCATTGTAATCCTTCAACGTCGTCAGAGAGGTGACGGGTCCCGGCGGCCATATATTTAATGGACCACTATGTCCCTAAACTGGAACAATAGAGCCCAAACGCTCCTTTGTCGGATCTAAACGATCCCGTTAAGTTGATCTTAGTCTCAAACTGGACTAACGTATCCTTAACAAACGTTTAAGTTGATCTTAGCCTCAAATACGGCTAACGTATCCTTAAACGAAAACCCCAAACCCAAATCTAAGAAAATACGAATTTGGACTAATCCACGTCCTACGGGCGACGACATAAATTAGTCTCCGTATACAATCCACGGGCAACCAAACATAAAACAAACACCCACGACACGATGTGCCCATCTGGAGAAGGAGAAAGTTGTTACCGCGATGCGGTAGCGTAATTAACTGCAGGGGCTTGCGCCTGCAGGGAAGAGCGTCCTCACAATCAAAAACCCCTCAAACGAGGGGGAATCTGACGAAGTCTGCTACATCGGCCGCATCCGTTTAAACCTCCAATACACGGTGCCATAAATCAACTTGGCATCTTCGGAGAGGTGGACGGATAGCACCTATTAGCATCTGCCCCGAATCTCAGGCAAGACAGTCCGTCTTGCGCGTCTTTCGGAGGGGAACAGATTCTGGCACGCCCGGTGGGACGGTGGAGGAACGCCGTCGTTGACATCTCGTCCCACCGGGAGTGCCAGAATCTGTTCCCCTCCGAATGGCGGCCAAGACATTTAATGGACCACTATGTCCCTAAACTGGAAAAATAGAGCCCAAACTCTCCTTTGTCGGATCTAAACGATCCCGTTAAGTTGATCTTAGTCTCAAACTGGACTAACGTATCCTTAACAAACGTTTAAGTTGATCTTAGCCTTAAATACAGCTAACGTATCCTTAAACCAAAACCCCAAACCCAAATCTAAGAAAATACGGATTTGGACTAATCCACGTTCTACGGGAGACGACATAAATTAGTCTCCGTATACAATCCACGGGCAACCAAATATAAAACAAACACCCACGACACGAAGTGACCATCTGGAGAAGGAGAAAGTTGTTACCACGATGCGGTAGCGTAATTAACTGCAGGGGCTTGCGCCTGCAGGGAAGAGCGTCCCCACAATAAAAAAACCCCTCAAACGAGGGGGAATCTGACGAAGTCTGCTACATCGGCCGCATCTGTTTAAACCTCCAATACACGGTGCCATAAATCAACTTAGCATCTTCGGAGAGGTGGATGGATAGCACCTATTACCATCTGCCCCGAATCTCAGGCAAGACAGTCCGTCTTGCGCATCTTTCGGAGGGGAACAGATTCTGGCACGCCCGGTGGGACCTTTTCCTCTTTCCACTCCACACTTCGTGTGTCGTGTTCGCGAACGAATTGCGGTTTACTGTGGTTGCCTATGGATTCGCGGTACTAAGATTTGGTGTCTTGCTCCATGCAGAAAACAGAAGATCAATGGCTTCAAACTGCATTGCCTGCAACTGCAACTCTCGCTCGGTCCTTGCTGGAGGAGTGACTTATGGGCCCCAAGCGGCCTCCCTTTTCAAGATGCCAGTGGAGCAGGTAACTCAGGCCACCACTGGATTATTCTTCGGGACCATGCTCCCACCGTTGAGCTTCAATGCCATAATGACGTTGCAAGAAGCCCCAAAGAAGTCGGTCTTTGATCGGCTTACCACTGCCGCGACCCCTCTCAACGGGTCGCCCAACTTCAATACCTCAGTTTTCAACAGATTAGGCCAGAGCGTCTATAAGCCCGCGATACCCGAAGTTGCCATCCCTCTATAAGCCCGCGATACCCGAAGTTGCCATCCCAAAGCGAATAGCCATCCCGGCTCAAGCGGACGAAATCATTGGAAAGGCTTCTCCTTCCAAAAAGTCAGTTTTTACAAGGATGGCCATTCCGGCTTCTGCTCCAGGCGAGGTCCTCAAAGTTGCTTCCTCTGCCCAGAGGTCTGTCTTTGACAGATTAGACATTGCTTCTCAACGGGTGTCAGTCTTTGACAGGCCAGCACCAATAACGGTCTCTCCTCAAAGCAGGGGGCATGAGGAGGTCACCCCTACGGCTGAGACAACTCCATCCACACGACACGCTCAACGTTGCCACTGGCGTCAAGTGAGGAAGGCTGGGGGCAACTCCCCATCTGGGATAACTCCGCCAACTCCAACGGTGGGGATCGATGCTGCTGTTCCAACCGGGAACAGCTTTGAATTGCTGAACACGGTGCGCAGAAACTCTCCTACTGCGATGCTGAAAAGAACTCTTTCACCTGTGAAGGATACTCCAGAGAAGAAAATGGAGCAGCCCCCTCAACGGCTACCCTCTAAAATTTACAAAGTCTGGCGACAGGTCCAAGAGTCAGTGATTGATAAAAACTATCTCCACCAACAGAAAAAGATAAAGGTGCGGCAGGAGAAGGATCACTCTGTCAAGCCACAAAAAGTAACAACCACTTGGGTGCCCACTACAACGGCCCCTTTAACTATGACCACTCAAAAGAAAAGGAGGCCGCAAAAAGCCCCTGTGAACATGGCGAACCGTAAACGCGCTGAGCACAAACACCCCAAGTCTGGGGGCATGGTGGTGCACACTGTTTATATGGCTTCTGGAAAGGAGGAAAGCCGTGCTTCGATGGGTCACCGACCGCTCACCCGATCCGTAACGAAAACCCAGAAGCAGCAACAGAAGCTTCAGGAGATGATGATTGCAATGGCCGCACTCACCGGGCCAAAAGAAAGCCCGGAGGCATCATCAGAGCAGCGTCACGAACAAGAAACTGATGCTGACTTCTTACGCAGAGTCCTCGAAAAGAAAGACAGAGAAGCCGCAGAGCAAGCGGCTAACATAAAGCAAATGGCGCTCCTCTTCCAAGATATGGTAGGGATGATGCTACAGCCGGACCCTCCAGTTGAAGACCCTCCGATCATTACTGAAGACGATAGAGGAGAGACATCTAATCCTCCTCCGACTCTTTCAACAGCCAAAGATGAAACCATTTCCAAGGCTGCGCTGGATAACTATATAGCTCATCAAATACGGGCTCATCAAGTGAATGAAGCGGCTGCGCAAATTGTTAGAACTGGACGACCCAATCCGGGCTGGTATGACCAAATCAGTTACTCGCCGGGATATACGATCCCTAAGTTCCACGTATATAAAGGGACAGGGAACCCACATCAGCATGTCGCTCAATTCAGGGCCTTATGCGGCAATACTGGAGGCGATGACAGACTGTTGCTTCGACAATTTGTCGGCAGCTTAGCGGAAACGGCATTCGAATGGTATTCGGAGCTACCTAACGACTCTGTCAAAACATTTATAGAGATGGAGTTGCTGTTTACACAAAGATTCGCGAGTGCTAGTGAACGCACCCCGATAACAGCACTGATCAACGCCAGGATAAGGCCAGGCGAAACGTGGGTTCAATATGCAGTACGGTGGCGAAACTTATGGTCGAAGTGCGAACAGCGGATCGAAGAAGCGCCGGCGGTGGGCATGTTCGTGGGCACTCTTGACCCTCAAGCGGCCATCTCCCAGTTCATGATGTTCTTCAAGCCGACCACCTTCCAGGCCTTGATTGACAAGCTGGCCCAAATGGACCAGATGGGCCATAGGCCTTCCTCTTCAAAGACAGAGCCTTGGAATGAAAAGGGCAAAGGGAAAGCAACCTTCGTTGCCAATACTCAGCGACGGCCGAGCAACTTAAAGCCGGTTGTTCGCCAAAACAACGTGTGTCCACGCCCATCCCTCGAGGAGAGACTAGGACGTCCTTACTCGTTTCCTCAGAATAAAACGAGGAGATTGTTCGAGCTGGCAGTACGCAACAGACTCATCAACCTGCCGAGTCCGAAACGTCCGTTGCAGCCAGGCGATGTCAACGATCCAAATTACTGCCCTTACCACCAAGCGGTAAGCCATCCAATCGAATATTGCTTCGTCTTTAAAGGATGGATTGAAGACCAATACCAACAAGGCAAACTCGCGCTATCCGAAAATTGGAAGGTGAGCCCGCCACAACCACATGCTCCGAGAAAGATGAATATGCCGGGGGCATCATGCTGATTCATAGGGAAAGCCCCATAGACCGAAAAGTCAATAAACTAGATATTCGCCTCAAATACGGCGACCCCGGACCGAAACGTCTTTAAACTAATGATGGACCGCAATGTCCTAAAACTTGCAAAGGACCGAAACGTCCTTAAACTAATACCGCAGCATCTTTAGGCTGACGAGGTGAATAAAAAAATATAAATAAAGAAAAATATAATAAATAAAAACGATATGTCCATAAGCAAGAAGGGCACGGATGAAAACCCGAAAGGACTCCGTGAGTAAAAACAGCAGGGCTGCCGGCGAGTGTTCGTGAAAACCCGAAAGGGCGCGACCTCGTAAAAAAAAAAGAATAAAAAAAAATGGTATGTCCATAAGCAAAAAGGGCACGGATGAAAACCCGAAAGGGCCCCGTGAGTAAAAACAGCAGGGCTACCGGTGAGTGTTTGTGAAAACCCGAAAGGGCGCAACCTCGTTAAAAGACACTTACAAGGTCCTCTCGACCTTGTAAGGAGAAACCACCCGCGTGAGATCCTTACGACTCACAGGGAAGCAACACACTTAGGGATCCTCACGATTCCTAAGGAGAAATTACACTTGCAAGATCCTCACGACTCGTAAGGAGAACTCTCTTATGGGACCCTCACGGCTCATAAGATTTGAAAGTCTTAAGTTACAGAGACCTAAACTTGTGATTGAGCAACCCCCACAACTTCCAATACGGCTCTACAAGTGGCTCAATACTGACCCTTGTATACAATCCACGGGCACGAATAAATATTTCCCCTAACAAGTCCCATCCGTGATTAGGGATATACTTGTACAGCAAACAACACTTGTAAGTCCTCTCGACTTATAAGGAGAAAACCCTTTTGTAAGATCCTTACGACTTATAAGAGAACATGCACCTAGGAATCCTCACGATTCCCAAGGAGAAAACACACCTACAAGATCCTCACGACTTGTAGGGAGAAATACCTTTGTGAGACCCTTACGACCCATGAAGTCAAAAGCCTTAGCCGACAGGACCCTTAACCCTGTTTACTAAGCCACCTTTGTTCGACATCGACAAAGGCAAATGATGATTCGCTCCTGGCAATATCCCAGTTGCAGCGATGCTGATGCCTAAACCGGTATCAAATTCCAAGCCCTTTCAAGGCAAATGATGATTCGCTCCTAGCAATATCCCAGTTGCAGCGATGCTGATGCCTAAACCGGTATCAAATTTCAAGTCCTTTCATGGCAAATGATGATTCGCTCCTGGCAATATTCCAGTCGCAGCGATGCTGATGCCAAGATTGGTATCAGATCCCAAATCCCCTACTCGCGAAAAAAAAATCAGTGAGCCCCAAAAAAAAAATCATACGAAATAGCCGAAATGATGGGCAACTTGCAAACAAAATCAGCAAGTAAAAATGTATGCATGCAAAATAGCCGAAATGATTGGGCAACTCGCAATAAAAAGCAGCGAGTAAAAAGAAAAATAGCCGAAATGATTAGGCACCGCGAAAAATAGCCGAAATGATTGGGCAATCGCGATTTTTGCGATATAAAAAGCTGAAATGATATAGCATCGCGGAAAGAATAAAAAAAATGAAAGAATGAAATTTTTTGCCCTACAGGTGAAATCACATCGATCCCTGTATACAATCCAGGGGCACAGATAAAGAGGGAACCATACCTTCCCAACAGGCTCCATCAGAAAGCGAAGCCAAATCTCGACGGTTTATAGACAACCTAGAGACAATCTCGACATTTATCGCAATATTACAGACACGATGTCAACAATTGAAGCAAAGGAAGATCCCGAGCTTCAGGATCTCGACGTCAACATCGACAACTTAGAGATCACCAACGGCGTTTCTCCTCACTCCAACCAGATACAGACATGACGTCAACAACCGACCTCAGAGTCGCAACGAAACGGAGCCATGGAAAAGTCCCTAGTTCCAAATCTCAATGGCCACATCTACAGCCTGGAGACCAACAACGGTGGGCTTCCTCATTCCAGCAGGACACGGATGTTACACCATCAAGAGGAGCGATGGCAAAATCCCAGCTTCACCTCAGCATTCGTCTCGATACAGCAGACGCAATGTCAACAACGGCATTCCATCGCAGTCCAGCAGAATGTAAAAGAAACATCAACAAAAGACCTCACGGTCGAAACAGAGCAGAGCGACGGCAAAATCCCAGCTCCACCCCAGCATTCGTCTCGTTACAGCAGACGCAATGTCAACAATGGCGTTCCTTCGCAATCCAGCAGGATGTAGATGCAACGTCAACGAAAGACCCCATGGTCGAAACAGAGCGGAGCGATGGCAAAATCCCAGATCCACCTTGACATTCGTTTCGATACAGCAGACGCGAAGTCACTGCATCGTCCTTCCTCCAGCAGGGTTCGGACGCGACAAAAACAAACGAAGCAAAGGCCAAATTCCTAGCTTCAGGGTCTTGACGGTAACTCATATAAAGCCTGAAAGACCATCGGAGATCATCTCGCACCAGCTCGGAGTGGTCACCACCTCGACGATCATCTCGATACAGCAGATGAAATGTCACTACGGCGTCCTTCCTCCAACAGAATTCGGACACGCCAAAGCAAATGAAGCAAAAGGCCAAATTCCTAGCTTCAGGGTCTTGACGGCAAGTCATATAAAGCCTGAAAGACATTCAGAGATCATCTCGCACCAATGCGGAGTGGTCACCACCTCGACGTTCGTCTCGATACAGTAGACGCGATGTCACCCCAGCGTTCTTCTTCCGACAGGATTCGGACGTGACAAAACAAACGAAGCAAAGGCCAAATTCCTAGCTTCAGGGTCTTGACGGCAACTTATATAAAGCCTGAAAGACAATCGGAGATCATCTCGCACCAGCGCGGAGTGGTCACCACCTCGACGATCATCTCGATACAGCAGATGAAATGTTACCCCGGCGTTCTTCCCCCAGCAGGATTCGGACGCGCCAAAGCAAAGGAAGCAAAAGGCCAAATTCCTAGCTTCAGGGTCTTAACGACAAGTCATATAAAGCCTAAAAGACAATCGGAGATCATCTCGAACCAATGTGGAGTGGTCACCACCTCAACATTCGTCTCGATACAGCAGATGCAACATCACCAAAAGGAGCCACGGCAAAATCCCTAGTTCCAAACCTCGACGGTTCACCAGCAACCTAAAGACAGCCATGACATTCGTCTTGATACAGAGGACGCGATGCCAGCAAACGAAGCGAAGGCCAAATTCCTAGCCTCATGCGTCTTAACGGCAAGTCATATAAAGCCTGAAAGACAATCGGAGATCATCTCGAACCAGTGTGGAGTGGTCACCACCTCGACGTTCGTCTCAATACAGCAGACGCAACATCACCAAAAGGAGCCACGGCAAAATCCCTAGTTCCAACCCTCGACGGTTCACTAGAAACCTAGAGACAACCATGACATTCGTCTCGATACAGAGGACGCGATGCCAGCAAATGAAGCGAAGGCCAAATTCCTAGCTTCAGGATCTTGACGGCAAGTCATATAAAGCCTGAAAGACCACCGGAGATCATCCCACATGGAGTGGTCACCACCTCGACGTTCGTCTCGATACAGCAGACGCAACATCAACAAAAGGAGCCATGGCAAAATCCCTAGTTCCAAACCTCGGAGGTTCATCAGCAACCTAGAGACAACCACGACATTCGTCTCGATACAGAGGACGCAATGCCAGCAAACGAAGCAAAGGTCAAATTCTTAGCTTCAGGGTCTTAACGGTAAGTCATATAAAGCCTGAAAGACTATCGGAGATCATCCCACACCAGCGCGGAGTGGTTATGACTCATCGGGGCTCTCCAAAATGAGCCTAACCTCAAGTAAAAAGCGGCATGGCAAATTCCTAACGCTTGCTCTTCCGACGGTCAAACTGCCAAGGAGGATTGCTTGAAGACGTCTTGTCCAGCCCCCGAAGGGATCAGAAACACGGCAGTCGCAGGGCTACTCGAACAGCACGATTGCCTATCGAGGAATATATCAGCTCATGCGACGGTACGACGGCCAAAACCCTAAGTACCACAGACCCTAACGGACTTCTGTCGTAAAGAACAGAGGTTAACTGTGACGTTAGGATATTCTTGCGAGATCTGCTCGATTCGTTTCGACTCGTGAGGAAATTGATGTCTTTGCGAGAAGTTCTCGATTCGTCTCGACTCGTAAGATAAAGCCTTAGGCAGTAGGGATTAAAAAACCTGTTTCCTAAGCACTGGGACACTGCAAGTCAGCCCAAAACGGTCTCTTGCATACTATCCATGGGTCACACTCTCCAAATTCGAATCTCAACAAGGAGGGAAACAACCACTTATGAGTCCTCTCGACTTATAAGCCGGAAAATTCTCTTGTGAGATCCTTACGACTTTCAAGAGAAAACACATTTAGGAGTCCTCACGACCCCTAAGGAGAAAATACACCTACGGGATCCTCTCGACTCGTAGGGAGAAAAGTCTTTATGAGACCCTCACGGCTTATAAAGTTGAAAAGTCTTAGGTGGCAGATCCTAACCCTGTCTCCTAAGCTATCACCGCCCTGCAAAGAGGTCAAGATGGACCATCTATGAGCCACACTCGCCAAAGCTACATGCCACTGAAATGGAAAAGCTACTCATGAGCATATAAACTACTTCACGCCAGAGTAAGATATAAAGAGATAGAACGGTGCGGCTCATGGAGTTAAGGATTTGGAACTATATCTCTTAAGAGTCGAGATTTGAGTCAATGATAAATGACGACGCTTGTGTCCGCTCGTTATCTTCTCAGATCAAGATTCTGAAAGTTATATACCAATCCGAAACTAGTCATACGCCATGCATTACTCTGCACTACTTCACCCACGTATATACTTATATGGGCAAAGTAGTGGGGGGCATTTGTTCCCGCCAAAAATTTCTGCGCAAAAGAGTCCAAGGTATCAAATGGCAGCGATATGCTTAAGGAAATGCGAACCAGTATCTTACAGGCTGTTTTTTGACAAACTCCCGAATGAGAAATAGATAAATTCTGATGGTATCGAAAGCGGCTCAAAAAAACCCTTCGATTTGATATATTATGGGCCTCATAATTCATCCGGGATCAAAAGTTATGAGGCATCACAGGTCCACAAGTGATGGACCTTTAAGAACCCGCTGGAGGAGTTAAAAGATATAATAAAAACTCAGAAAAGACCCCAATGGGGCATCACGTGCTCACACGTGACCATGGGTCACGTGCAGACACGTGATGGACTTTTAAAGCCTCTAAAATAATGAATAGAATTTAATTCTAAAAGTCAGAAAATAGCTCAACGAGGTATCACGTGCTTACACGTGACCAATGGTCACGTGTTGACACGTGACCAATGGTCACGTGTTGACACGTGATGGTTAAAACAACAACATAAACAAGCGGCTGTTAAAGGAACCAATTTGGGGGTCACGTGCTCACACGTGATCAAGGGTCACGTGCCAGCACGTGATAGGCTTGAAAGCCTTACAGTTTAATAGAGTTAAAATTCTAAACTTCTCTAAAATCCTTCGAAATAGAATTAAAATTCTAAACTTCTCTAAATCTTTCCAAATGGAAAAGTATTATGGGGACCGTTGGATTAAAGATCCAAGGGTGATTAAAAATCACCAATTTATGGAAAAATCTCAAATAAGGAAAGATCTCCCCAAATCTCACCGAAATAACAAACAGAATATCTTTGGATTTAAAATCCAACGGTGAATAAAATTCACTGGGTGATCCAAAGGATCATATTAATCATGAAATCAAATCAAATCTTTTAATGAGAGATTTGCTAAACAAATTGATTCTCTTCCTTCTCCTATAAATAGGAGCCAAGAAAAGAAGAGAGGGGATCTACCTTTTTGAGAGAAAAACAGAGGGAGGAGAATTTAATTCTCAAGAGAAAAAAAAGTAAAGAGAGGAGAATTTAATTCTCTGCAAAAGAAAAACCCTAGGTAAGAAAAGAGAGGCTTCAAAAAAGAATTTAATTCTCAAAAGAGTTTAACTCTTATTTAAAGAAAAAAACTTAGTTCTTTCTCCGGTTGAGGATCTGCAAAGTGCACATCTCCCCACGAATTGAGAATTTAATTCTCATTGGGTCGAGATCCTGCCATGCAGATCCAAAACACAGAGGAGGAATTGAGTTTTGAGAATTTAATTCTCCCGAACTCACAGGAATTTAATTCCCCCTAAAATGAAACTAGGGTTTAACCCTAATCAAGAATTTAATTCTTTTACATGTCTGGGAATTTAATTCCTTTGAAAAGAAATCAGGGTTTCACCCTAAATAAGAATTTAATTCTTTCACGATAGGAATTTAATTCCTCCAAAATCATAATTAGGATTTAACCCTACAAAAAATTCAATTCTTAAAAGATCTCTGTTCATGAAAAGAACTAGGGTCGCGTGCGCCCACGTGACCCTTGAAAAGATCCCCTGCAAAGAACTTTGAAGTATCACCTCACGTGCTCCCACGTGACTCCCAAAACGCAGAAAGAAAAAGCAAAGGAAATGAAAGTTTTGGGCGCTCTCACGTGTTATCACGTGACCCCTCAGCAAATGCTTTAACAATTGGCGCACAGATCCCCATCACGTGCCAACACGTGATGCTCTAAAATAAAAATGAAAGTGTTTAACACTTAATGGCAAAACAAAAGAAAAGAAGCTTTGGGCGCTCTCACGTGTCCCCACATGACCCCTCAGCAAGTGCTGTAATATTCGATGCATAAACCCCCATCACGTGCCAACACGTGATGCTCTAAAATATAGATGAAAAGTGTTTAACATTTATTCGCAGATTTGAGGATAAAACAAAGGAGATCTGGCTTCACATTTAGGGCGCCCTCACGTGTCACCACGTGACCCCTAATGAGCATTCTAACATACCAGAGCGGGGGCCTCCATCACGTGCTCACACGTGATGGCCGTCAGAATTAAAAGTGTTAAACACTTACCTGCAGAATAAAATAAGGGAAATCAGGGCGCTCTCACGTGTCTGCACGTGACCCCTCCCTCCTTAGTGTTTAACACTAATTGGAAAACTCTCTCTGCGGTGTTTAACACTGATTTCCTTAGTGTTTAACACTAATTGGAAAACTCTATCTGCAGTGTTTAACACTGATTTTCTTAGTGTTTAACACTAATTTGGAAAACTCTATTTGCAGTGTTTAACACTGATTTTCTTAGTGATTAACATTAATGTGAAAACTCTGTTCCCGGTGTTTAACACTGATTTGCTTTGGTGTTTAACACTAATTTGAAATCTATGCTACCAGTGTTTAACACTGATTTGCTTTAGTGTTTAACATTAATTTGAAAGCCCGTTGCTAGTGTTTAACGCTGATTATCTTTTTGTGTTAAATACTAACTTGCTAATCATAATTCCAGTGTTCAACACTGTTGGTCTTTAGTGTTTAACACTAGCTTTAACCCAATTGGCTAAGTTTCTAGAGGCAAAGCCTCTCCTTCTATGAGCCAACAAAGGGCCAATATTTCAAACATAATTGGACTTAGCCCAAACTGGCCATAAGTCCTCAAATCATCTTGAACTGAGCACATCTGCTCTTTCAACCAACTCATTGGTTCAAGGGTACATCTCTGAACTCCTCTGATATTTGTCGTTGTAATCCTTCAACGTCTTCAGAGAGGTGACAGGTCCCGACAACCACACATCAACACGGACTGTGGGGTCCTTAAACTCATGGACTTATGCGTCCTTAAACCAAGATACGGACTGTGGGGTCCTTAAACCCGCAGACTTATGCGTCCTTAAACTAACGGACTAATGCGTCCTTAAACACACCCATATGGACTGTGGGGTCCTTAAACCCATGGACTTATGCGTCCTTAAACTACCAATGGACCACCACGTCCCTAAACTGGCGATGGACCACTATGTCCTTAAACTTGTATTGGACCGCAATGTCCTTAAACTACCAATGGACCACTATGTTCCTAAACTGGAACATGGACCACCATGTCCCTAAACTGGAACAATAGAGCCTAAACGCTCTTTTGTCGGATCTAAACGATCCCGTTAAGTTGATCTTAGTCTCAAACTGGACTAACGTATCCTTAACAAACGTTTAAGTTGATCTTAGCCTCAAATATGGCTAACGTATTCTTAAACCTTCAAACAGACTTTAGTCCCAAATTGGACTATAGATCCCCCAATCGACTTTGGTTCAAGGGTACATCTCCGAACTCCTCTGACACCTGTCGTTGTAATCCTTCAACGTCGTCAGAGAGGTGACAGGTCCCGGCGGCCATACATTTAATGGACCACTATGTCCCTAAACTGGAACAATAGAGCCCAAACACTCCTTTGTCGGATCTAAACGATCCCATTAAGTTGATCATAGTCTCAAACTGGACTAACGTATCCTTAACAAACGTTTAAGTTGATCTTAGCCTCAAATAAGGCTAACGTATCCTTAAACCAAAACCCCAAACCCAAATCTAAGAAAATACGGATTTGGACTAATCCACGTCCTACGGGCAACGACATAAATTAGTCTCCGTATACAATCCACGGGCAACCAAACATAAAACAAACACCCACGACACGAAGTGACCATCTGGAGAAGGAGAAAGTTGTTACCACGATGCGGTAGCGTAATTAACTGCAAGGGCTTGCGCCTGCAGGGAAGAGTGTCCCCACAATCAAAAACCCCTCAAATGAGGGGGAATCTGACGAAGTCTGCTACATCGGCCGCATCCGTTTAAACCTCCAATACACGGTGCCATAAATCAACTTGGCATTTTCGGAGAGGTGGACGGATAGCACCTATTAGCATCTGCCCCGAATCTCAGGCAAGACAGTCCATCTTGCGCGTCTTTCGGAGGGGAACAGTATGCATACGTCGAAAGGCGAGGGTCAGAGCTAGGCACTCATGCTTTCGGGACAGCGTATGATACGTACCTATCAGAATTTCTGTATCGATGCTTGGCACATTGTTTTCATGATATTTCTTTTAAATACCTTTGTATATATAACAGGGGATTAGCCGTTGTTATATATACCCTTACACCAATATTAGTGGAATGGGACGCTAATATATGTGTATTGCCCCCATCATATTTATTTCTGCTAATATATGTTAGGCATGATTATTGCGCATCCAGTTCATCATATAGACATTATTTGCTGGCATATGTTAGAGTATTACAGTACGTGCATACTCGCGATTACCTTTATATGTTATCTACTATTCACGAGTTGGCAACTCACCCCCGTTGTGCCACAGTGTTTGCAGGTTGCCCCTCCGAGTAGTCGCGGCAGGCTGTTTCCTTGCATCTTTTGATACAGATATCACTGCAGTTGGCGTGTGAGCCCTTTTGCTGATAGGTGGGTTTTTGTACGATATCTGTTTATTTTCCAGTTGTATACACTGTTGTATCTAGTACTCTCTATCTACTTTTCATGTATTGACTTAGAGACCATTTGTGAGGACGATATATATTATTTTGTACTCTGGTGTCGTGCTCGTTGTGAGCCGACTTTATTTATGCAGCTTTATCTTTCATGATATTTGTTCTCACTTATACTGCTCACTCTTCGCTACGGCGTCGTATATTATCATTGGGGTGATTGTTTCCGTCGTTGGGCGTGATTGCTCCCGTTTGGGATGCTTATTTTTTATTGTGTATCATTTTACTCATATATTGCCTTGTACCCGATTTCGGGGTTAGTTTTTGCAAAGGAAATGCTTCCAAAATTTTTAAGAAAATAACTTGAACTTTAAAGAATTTTACTAAGTTACTTAAGGTTTCCTAAACGTTTTAACAAATGTTTCTATAAAATGTTTTAACACTCAATACTTTTCAATGGTTTTGATTTCTGGGTCCGGCTTACTTAGTCGCGTTACGCCTGTAGACGTTACGTGGTTAAGTGCCGGTCATGGGCCGAACTTTGGGTCGTGACAAAGTTGGTATCAGAGCGTAGGTTTTACCTTCAGAGTGTAGGATGACCCTGGTATGATGGAGTAGGTGGCTGAAGCAGAGTGGCGTAGCGTACGTATGTTCCGCGGCATACTCACAACACGGTACTCCGCCTAAGCGACCTTAGAACTTATTGATTGAAATTCCTTCATGATTGTATACCTTCTTGCGATTCGATTTCCGTATCCTTATCGAATCCTACTTTCTTTTCAGCCAATATGCCGCCAAAGACTACGAGGGCACAGAGAGCGGCCGCGAGAGCCGAAATTCGAGTTGACTCGTCCGAGACGAGGACTGATCCGGGTAGTACACCAGTTGTAGCAGAGCAGACGGTTCCTCCTACGACAGATCAGATCGCTATACTAGGGGCTGGTATGCAGGAGATGCGCCAGATGATAGGGTCTCTAGTCGAGACACTTCGAGCGCAGCGACCAGATGTAGCTTCACCCGTTACGGGGACCGCGATGGTACCTACAGTACAGGCAGTTGCCCCTGCAGCCACGGAGGTTATTACAGTATCGCTATCAGAGTTCATGAGGCTGAAGCATCCAGTCTTCACAGGCACCGATGCAGCCGAGGACCCACAGTCTTTCATTGATAGGATGGCCCGGATATGTCGTTCACTCAGATGCTCAGATGCGAGGTGGGTAGAGTTTGCGAGCTTTTGCCTGGAAGGTCTTGCGCAAAAATGGTGTGAATCGATTGAGAAGGGCAGAGCAGCAGGTCTTCTTCCTATGACCTGGACCGAGTTTATGATGGTGTTTCTAGCCCGTTTCCTTCCCCAGAGTGTCAGGGATGCCCGAGCGCGCAGATTCGAGTCTTTACGCCAGATGCCATAGATGACAGTGGCAGAGTACGATGTACTATTCACCGAGCTATCTGTTTATGCCCCATGCCCAGTGGCTACTGAGGAGATGCGAGTCAAGAGATTTGTTCGAGGCTTGCTTACACCAATATTCCTTGCGATCAGCGCACAGCATTGTGAGACTTATGCAGCAGCTGTAGACACAGCCTTATTAGTCGAGGAGCGCCTTGCTGAGACTTCGGTAGTTCCAGAGCCGAAGAGAGTTCGTACTGATACACCGGCACAAAGATGGCCATTTAGTGTAGGGTTCCTAGGCACACTATAGAGGTCTCACAAGGCATCAACCATGCCAATTTAAAATTTTATGGGTGCCGAGAAACCCTAATACGGATCGTAGACTAGATGTTTAGGCGAAAAACGAATCTAGTTAACAACTTAACTAAAGATAAGAAGCCACAACCTTTGTAGATCCGGATATCCACTTCCATGGCTCCACGTAGGCGTCCTCTCGCTGTCCATCTCGAATCCCGGACTCAATCGTCGACTTGATCGGAGAAATGGGCGAACTAGGTCGTCGGCTTCGTGCCGAAGATGATCTACGTCGAGGCATCACAAGTTCAAGCTCCGACTTCACAAATTTATGAAACTTGTGAATAAAACACCCAAAACAACTTGGCAAGAGGTAGAGGGTGAAGAAATAGGAGGTGGGTTCACTTTAGAATTTGATTTCTCACTTTAGAACTCAAGTTGCCATTGATGGCATCAAGCTTTTTCTTTTTAAGATGAAGAAGAAGATGAAGCTAGAATATGATGAGTATTATTTTAAAATGAAAAGTAAATGAATACTTATCATATACTAACTAGGGTAGAGTGTAGAGAATAGACCATGGTTACTTGGATGAGTTAGGGTTAAGCATGAAGACAAGAATGGTTGCATAAGTCAAAGCTTCATGAAGCTTCAATAAGAGACAAAGAAAGCCACCATTCTCATCTAAACCTTTTCTAAATAAATAAACAAATAAATAAATAAAAAGGCAAAACCCTAATCATCTCTTAACCATGGTTTAATTCTTCACACTTAACCAAATGAGCAAGTATCATCAAACATGATACAAAGATGTGCACAAAAGTATATCACATATACAACATGTACATCAAGTGAGAAAATCCATTTAAAGTGAACTAATACCAGTTAATGCAAAGTAATATATCAAATATATAATTATACATTAAATCAACACTTGATTTAACGATCCGGTCATATCGCATATAACCGACCAGTATCCTATGTATCGGCTTATCGAATCAATCCCTGATTCGATATCTAGGTTATATCGCATATAACCATTCGATACATTCATCGCGAGAATGAAATACGGTATCACATACACGCATTATTCTTGGTCCTGCACATATCTCATATGCGCTCCTATTTCGTTTCGCTTGAGCCAGGAAACCTCTGTGTAGGACTCTAAAGACTCGTCAATACGCCGGTAGCAGATGATGATCATATCAAGCACCCACAAGCCGCAAGCGGTCTGCTAAACGTAACGGCCATCCGGGTATTGAGCGATCAGAAGATCGACGAGCCAGCCCGCTCACACTCCTATGAATCCAACCAGTAACACTTACCGTACAGTCCGGTCTGTTCGTCTGATATGTCGCATATCAAGTCTAGGGGTGGTAAACGTCAGATCCCAATAACCGATAAGTCGTGCCGATGTGAGGCTCATAACGGGTCGAGAAACTACTGGTAACACTTACCAGCAAATCTCTGATCAGCCCTGGCCAGGGACTTCCCTGTTACGGCCAATCGAGCACAGCACAACATCAACCCCCAATACCGGGAGAGACGAAACCCCTCCTATCGCTCATTGCCTCCATGTGACTCGGGACTGTACCCAAAGACCACCATTTTGCACGCCCTCATGGACGTGGTAAGGTGGAGATCAAAGCACAGTGGGAATCACATAAGACTCTATGACGATCTCGGGTCTACAGACTAACCTGCACAAGTGTCACCTGAGAACTGCCATCTAACGTAAGGTATAATACCATCTGGGAGTTCTCGGCGAGTCCGTCCAGTGTATCCAGTCTCCACTGAGCACCCGTATACCATCTCTGATGTCAAACACCAATGGATATAGGATCATCCATCGCCCATCTCATGGGTCGAGAAGCGTATACGCTAGTCTACTCTGGTATATCGATGCCCCGTCTCGATACACCCACGACTAGGGACCTTGAAGGATGTACCTATGGAGTACCATGTCCCCACTAGTATGATCTTCATCATAGTCCAGGTAGTCAAGTACACATCCTAAGGGCTTTACCAACATGTAACTATAAGACAGTATAAAGAGACTAGTATACATGTTAAGATAAAGAGTAACCAGATAGCATACTATCATATCGAGCAAGAAAGTCATCTCTATATATGTCCAAGCATCCAATATAATATACATCATCTGTACAATACTGACCTCTAGGGCATACATACAACTAACATTTAGGCGCCGCGACAGACACCTTGCAGGTGGCAGAGACTTGGGGCGAGGCCGGTTGTTCAGCACTTATCCCCAGGAGGGTCAGCCGACACCATCCCGATGTTTCCGATGCGGGGGTACTTATCATGGTGTTCGAGAATGCCCGAAGCCACGTGAGGACGAGACTGCCATACCACATGTCACACTTCCACCTTCTCCACCCCAAAAGGCGTTGCCTATTGTACCTACTGTTGCTCCGCGTCAGACTCATGCACAGAGAGGCCGTGGTCGCGGAGGGTTTGTTCAGCCAGCTACCGGCAGAGTGCAGCTAGTGGCTAGTAGGGGACCGCCGGTCGTAGGTGGAGGACAGGCATGGGTTTTCGCGTTGACGTATCAGGACGCGCAGGCGTCCAATGCTATGGTCTCAGATACCCTATCAGTATGTTCTGTTAATGCACACGTGTTGTTTAATCCCGGATCCATGCACTCGTACGTTTCCATACACTTCGTGCCGAGTTTGGGTAGAGAGTCCGGTTTGCTTGATCAGCCGCTTGTTGTGACCACTCCTGTGGGAGAGTCGTTTGTTACTAGGCACGTGTTCCGATCCTGTGTTGTCCGTATTGGCGAGAGAGAGTTGCCTGTCGACTTGATCCTTCTTGAAATGTTGGACTTCGACGTTCTTTTGGGTATGGATTGGTTAGCCACGTGCTATGCGTCTGTGGACTGCCGCGAAAAGACTGTTAGGTTTTGTTTTCCCGACGAGTCGGCTTTTGTTGTGCAGGGGGACCGTGGTATCTCCCCTCACATGTTGATTTCTTCTCTTCGTGCTGGACAGCTGTTGAGGAAGGGGTGTCAGGGATTTTTAGCCTATGTTTGCGATACTAGAGCTACGGATGTTCCATTAGACCAGGTTCCGATTGTTTGTGAGTTCCCTGATGTTTTTCTTGACGAGCTTCTTGGGCTACCGCCTGAGCGCGATATTGCTTTCTGTATTGATTTGATTCCCGGCACGGGGCCTATTTCTATACCGCCTTATCGGATGGCCCCGGCGGAGCTTAGTGAGTTGAAGGGTCAGTTGCAAGATTTGCTGGATAAGGGACTTATTCGACCCAGTGTTTCTCCTTGGGGTGCTCCGGTCCTGTTTGTCAAGAAGAAGGACGGCAGTTTGCATTTGTGTATCGACTACCGCCAGCTGAACAGGGTTACCGTGCGGAACAGATATCCTTTGCCACGCATCAACGACTTGTTCGACCAGCTTCAGGGGGCAGGATATTTTTCGAGGATCGACTTGCGATCAGGATACCATCAGCTGAGGGTTCGACAGGAGGATATACCGAGGACAGCTTTTCGCACGCGCTACAGCCATTATGAGTTTTTGGTGATGTCGTTCGGACTCACCAATACCCCATCAGCGTTTATAGATTTGATGAACCGTAGATTCAGGCCGTATCTTGACTTGTTCATCATCGTATTCATTAACGATATTTTAGTGTATTCCTGGAGCCGAGAGGAGCACGAGCAGCACCTGCGGATCACGCTGCAGACCTTGAGGGAGCACCAGCTATTCGCAAAATTCTCCAAGTGCACATTCTGGCTAGACAGCGTAGACTTCTTGGGTCACGTGATTATACGAGATGGTATATGTGTGGACCCAAAGAAGATCGAGGTCGTTCAGCGTTGGCTTAGGCCTACATCAGTTACGGAGATCCGTAGCTTTCTAGGACTGGTCGGCTACTACAGGTGATTTGTACAGGATTTCTCCCGTATTGCTGCACCTTTGACCGGGTTGACCCGGAAGGGAGTTCCTTTCGATTGGACGGAGGAGTGCGAGCATAGCTTTCAGCAGTTGCGGACTCGGTTGACTACGGCGCCGGTGTTATCATTGCCTTCAGGATCGGGCGGATTTGTGGTCTATTTTGATGCTTCTCGAGTGGGGCTAGGGTGCGTATTGATGCAGCATGACAGGGTGATTGCGTATGCTTCACGGCAGTTGAAGAGACATGAACAGAACTACCCCACTCACGATTTGGAGATGGCTGCAGTGGTCTTTGCACTCAAGATTTGGCGACATTACCTATACGGCGAGTCGTGCCAGATATTCACTGATCACAAGAGCTTAAAATATATATTTTAGCAGCGAGACCTGAATCTCCGACAGCGCCGTTGGATGGAATTAGTAAAGGACTACGATTGCGAGATCTTGTATCACCCGGGCAAGGCTAATGTAGTGGCGGATGCTTTGAGCAGGAGGACCGGGAGTAGTCTATCTTGTTTGAGCGCGGTGCAGAGACAGTCGTCGGCAGATTGGCAGATATTACGCGACAGCCGAGTGCAATTCGAGTTCACGCCGATCGGGGGACATCTTGCGCATGTTCGTGCACGCCCATAATTGCTTGACCGTATACATGAGGCACAGTACAGCGATGACCGTTGTTCAGAGATCATGGCACAGATTGGACAGGGCAGATTTTCCGAGTTCGTGATCGATGATCAGGGGATACTGCGATTTGTGACTAGACCGTACGTACCAGATGCCGAGGGACTGCGGCATGAGATTCTTGAGGAGGCACATAGATCGGTGTATAGTGTTCATCCGGGTTCCACCAAGATGTACCATGATATGAGAGATGTTTACTGGTGGGACGGAATGAAGAGGGACATCACAGACTTCGTGTCGAGATGCCTGACTTGTCAGCAAGTTAAGGCCGAGCACCAGAGGCCGGCGAGAGAGCTACAGCTATTATCCATTCCGGAGTGGAAATGGGAGCAGATTTCGATGGACTTCATTGTGGGTCTGCCCAGGACTAGACGAGGGTATGACTCCATTTGGGTGATCGTGGATCGTTTGACGAAAGCGGCTCACTTCCTGCCAGTGAAGACGACTTTCGGATTTGCTCAGTACGCCTAGATATACATCGACGAGATTGTACGACTATGGAGTCCCGATGTGTATCGTGTCCGACCGAGGCACCCAGTTTACCAGCCGGCTATGGCAGAGGCTTCAGGAGGCCTTGGGCACCCGCTTGAGTTTCAGTACAGCATTTCATCCGTAGACCGACGGTCAGTCAGAGCGGACTATCCAGACTCTCGAGGACATGCTCCGAACGTGCGTTTTAGACTTTGGTGGTAGCTGGGATCATCATTTACCCTTGGTGGAGTTCTCCTACAACAGTAGTTTCAAGGATACTATTCAGATGGCACCTTTTGAGGCCTTATTTGGGAGGAGATGTAGATCGCCCATCTGTTGGACAGAGCTCAGTGAGAGCAGTATTTTGGGGCCACAGATCGTACAGGAGACGATTGAGAAGATACAGCTGATTCGAGACAGGATGAGGACAGCTCAGAGCAGGCAGAAATCGTATGCTGACAGACGCCGCCGCAGATTAGAGTTCGCAGTTGGCGATCACGTTTTTCTGAGGGTCTCTCCGATGAAGGGAGTGATGAGGTTTGGACAGAAGAGGAAGCTTAGCCCCAGATTCATAGGTCCCTTCGAGATCCTCGAGCGTGTGGGCGCAGTAGCATATCGTTTGGCTCTTCCACCAGACTTCCCAGATGTTCACCCCGTATTCCACGTGTCGATGCTTCGCAGATACCTACATGACCATTCGCACATGATTCAGCATCAGACCGTTCAGCTCGAGCGCGATCTTTCGTTCACCGAGCAGCCAGTCGTGATATTGGACCGGCAGGTGAAGAAACTTCGATCGAAGGTCTTTCCATCAGTGAAGGTGCTTTGGCACATCCCGAATGGTGAAGAGATCACTTGGGAGGCCGAGGGCGAGATGCGGAAGAGGTTCCCTCATCACTTTGAAGGTATGCGTAGCTTTATATATTTTAAATTTGGGGACGAATTTCTTTAAGGGGGAAGATTGTAACACGTTGGGATGTGATTAGTGGCTAATTATATTTTAATATATGGTTTTTAAATAAATGGTTTACCAAATTGATCTTCAAATATTTTATCAAATTTAATGAAAATTTTATTAGAATTTTTCTAGGCTTGCACACACATGTGCATGTAAACTAGAGCTTAATTGGGGTTAAACCATGATTAGCAAGCATGGTGGGTTAACCCATTTTAATTAAGATATTTGGTTTTGGGTTTTAATTTAGTATGGTTGTTTTTTTTTAAATGGAAAAGGATTTGAATTTTCTTTTGAGTTGACTTGGTGAGAGAGAGAGAGAGAATGGCATCATGGCATGAGCCATGCCTTCATTAAATGAAGAGATAAAGAGGGGTTGACACTTTCTGCTATCATTTCTTTGCCTCTCATTTTTTTCTCACTTCTCTCATTCTCTCACTCACACACACACACAACTACAAGCAGCTGCAGCAGCAACAGCAGCAGAAGAAGCAGCGGCAGCAACAGCAACAGCATGGAGCAGCAGCAACAACAAAAGCAGCAGCAGCTCCAGCAGCAGCAGCATCACCTCATCTTCTTCCTCTCCTCCTTCCTCCTGCTTCCTAGGGTCTATTTGGGTATAATTCTTAAACTCAATTCTCTTTTTGCTAAGTTATGTGTAGAATTAGCTTCGGTTAGTGATAAAAGTGAGTTTTTGTGCTAAATATGGTGAATTGTGTGGACTTTTGGTTAGGGGGTGATTTTATTGGTTAGCCTAGTCTAGTTAAGCGTTATTAGGGCCACATAAACGAGATTAACCCCAGATTTCACAAAAATACCCTAGGTTTTCTTTTTGTGCAAAATATAACGTTTTTAAGTGAATTTTTAGCTTTCTGTGATCTGCTATAGACCCGGGTATTTCAGATAAAATCTGAGTTAACTAGAGCATACTTGGTAGACCTTGATCACACCACCAGAGCATGAACCCCAGATACCCAACCCAGGCCGCCGTTTTATTCTTTCTGGCCGCAAATTGCGACCAGACAGGGGACGTAGGGGTTAGGGTTTTGGCTAGAGGAGTCTGCTATATATCCTAACAATGTGGTATGTGCAATTTTGGTAAGTTTTCACCTGTGTCAAATCTGGAACCATATATCGTTTTTCTAGTGCGTTTGGTTTGCGCGATACGCGCGATACGTGAGTGGGTTCTGTGATCCAGCGTGTCGCGACGTGTCGGGATAGTTTTAGACGCGTATACACACGATCTAGCGTATCGGACACACGCGCGTTTAGTTCGCGACGCGAGTTTCTCGTTTGATTTCGATATCGCATTTTGCGAGATATTTTGCTTATATATGGATTCTTGTGTAAATTCCAGGTTCACAAGCGGGTACGTCGGACGCCGCAAAGAAGGAAAATCAGGTGGTCGGCTACACTTAGCACGCGACCAGATGAGTAGATTTAACATCTACGGGGAAATCGCCCGTATGGCGTTAAGCGTCAGGGCGTGATAGGATATTTAGTCGTAGATGTTCATATGGACTATTGTAGCAAACCTTCTTGTTGCATATAGAATTGGTAGTATATAACACTGCACTGTCACTAACGGTTAAAGCTGCACGAGCACTATTTGTATGTTACACTCACACCGTTAGTGATTGCCATGACACTCGCACTATAGGATTGATGCGGATTGCATATTGTTTTGATTGCCGTATCATTGATGATTGTCATGACTTGCCGCATATTCACATATTATTAGATATATCACTACTTGCGCACATGCACACTGTATATTCACGTTAGCGCATACCTTCATTGATATATCCATACTTGTGCACATATACATCATATATCCATACGTGTGCACATATACATCATATATCCATACTTGTGCACATATACATCGTATATCCATATTAGTGCACATGTACATTGCTACACTCACATTGCGTACATATCCATTCGCACATCCATACCTATATACTTACATATGTCACATACATGCGTGATATTGACATGATTTAAAAACTAAGGGACCGCACGAGACATTTTGAAAACTGGATCCTTTTTAAAAGAGCGGCTTTCCCTTTCTTTTACTCTTAGTGTCATACGACACATTGCATGGATTTACGCATTGAGTTTGAATTTATGTGATTTCTGAATTTGGGAACCGGGGTATTATTTTAAGAAAATAAGCAATGTTTTAAAAACCCGATTTCCCTTGATATGATATTTCAGTGCGTCCACCATGCGTTTTCTCGGTTCTGAGACGTGTGACATGTGAGCCCGAGTCGTGGAGCTAGACGAGGCCGATTGCAGGTACATGGTGGACCCGGTATGGTACCCCGGGACGAGAACGGATCGCTGTGCAGTAGACGGTGAGCCTGGCAGAGGGACCACTACCTACCGGTGATTGGTTGGACCTGGCGGTTATCCGGAGGATACCGACCAGAGTCGATAGATGGATACGGGACGACACGTACTGCCGGGGCCGAGGGCCGATTCCGCAGACGGAGCCCGTGGGCCGATCCGGACTAACGGAGCCCGATACTTGAGGATTTGCGTGTCGATGCTGGACACGATTATTTTATGATATTTCGAGTGCCGATATTGAGCACTCACGATTCTATGAGATTCACAGGATTTGAGGGCCGATTAGAGGGACGGCACCTGAGTTTTACTGGGATTTGGGTGCATTGATGGACACCGATTATTTTTTCCACGTTGATATTCCGTATGGATGTTATTTTATCCCATACTCAGCATTCATTATTTCACATCTCATCCTGTAGTTGTAGTACCTGATAGAGTACTTTTGCATGATTATTGCATACCCTGCTCATCATATATATTGATGTTATTAAATTGCACATGTTAGGCATGATTATTGCGCATCCAGTTCATCATATAAACATTATCTGCTGGCATATGTTAGAGTATCGCAGTACGTGCATACTCGCGATTACCTTTATAAGTTATCTACTATTCATGAGTTGGCAACTCACCCCCGTTGTGACACAGTGTTTGCAGGTTGCCCCTCCGAGTAGTCGCGGCAGGCTGTTTCCTTGTATCTTTTGATACAGATACCACTGCAGTTGGCGTGTGAGCCCTTTTGCTGATCGGTGGGTTTTTGTGCGGTATCTGTTTATTTTCCAGTTGTATACACTGTTGTATCTAGTACTCTCCATCTACTTTTCATGTATTGACTTAGAGACCAGTTGTGAGGACGATGTATATTATTTTGTACTCTGGTGTCGAGCTCGTTGTGAGCCGACTTTATTTTTGCAGCTTTATCTTTCATGATATTTGTTCTCACTTATACTGCTCATTCTTCGCTACGGTGTCGTATATTATCATTGGGGTGATTGTTTCCGCCGTTGAGCGTGATTGCTCCCGTTTGGGATGCTTATTTCTTATTGTGTATCATTTTACTCATATATATTGCCTTGTACCCGATTTCGGGGCTAGTTTTTACAAAGGAAATGCTGCCAAAACTTTTAAGAAAATAACTTGAACTTTAAAGAATTTTACTAAGTTACTTAAAGTTTCCTAAACGTTTTAACAAATGTTTCTATTAAATGTTTTAACACTCAATACTTTTCAATGGTTTTGATTTCTGAGTTCGGCTTACTTAGTCGCGTTACGCCTGTAGACGTTACGTAGTTAAGTGCCGGTCACGGGCCGAACTTTGGGTCGTGACAGACTCGACTGCCTCTGGGAGGACTTTTTGATCCCTGGCGTTGCGAGTAGGGAAGCTACCGGCCAGGGATAGCCGAGCTGGGTAGCTGCCGAGCTGCCTCTAAGGAGGGCTTTGATCCTTAGCGTTGGAGGGGCCGTAGGAGGCCCGCTAAGGATAACCGGGCAGTGAAGCTGCGCGGTTGCCTCTTGGCGAGGTCTTTGATCCCTGGCGTTGCGAGTGGGGAAGCCACCGGCCAGGGATAGCCGAGCTGGGTAGCTGCTCTGCTTCCTCTAAGGAGGGCTTTGATCCTTACCGTTGGAGGGGCCGTAGGAGACCCGCTAAGGATAACCGGGCGGTGAAGGTGCGCGGTTGCCTCTTGGCGAAGGCTTTGATCCCCGGCGTTGCATGTAGGGAAGCTACCGGCCAGGGATAGCCGAGCATGGTAGATGCTTGGCCGATTCTTCATGACGTTTTTCTCGACCATCCAGTCGCAGGTATGGGGAACAGAAACGGTCGCGACGAACGTGCGTGTAGCATGTGCATTGAATGTGTGGGGAGGCGAAGCTCCATAGTCGCTTCGTTTCGACTCCGCCAGAGAAGGCTCAATGATCGCCGTGTGGCAGCAACTTTGTGGGCAAAAACAGGCGACCGTTGGGTTCCGTTGGGACGCAGTGGGCTATATAAAACTGGGGGAGCGCTGGTCCTTCCTTTCTTCACAAACAGATCGTTGAGAATGGAAGACTTCCCCTATACGACCCCGACATCATCCACTTCGAAGACGTTTACCTCTACGACCAGAACTGCACCGAGTCTATGGGAGCATTGAAGACCACATCGGCCGGCTGCTCCCCCGGCGCTCCTCCCTGCTGCAACTGCTGATGTACTCTATCTGGAGGGCGTCGCCGGGGCTTTACAACCCCTTGTCCGAGCAGCTCTACGACGAGGCCATGGGCAAGCTACGGTCTCTGAAGCACTTCGGCCTGATCTCCACGGGTCGTCTAGCTCGCTCGGCGGCACTCGTTCGTGAGTGCTACGAATTGAGGCTCGAGGTCAACGCGCGCGAGGGGAATCGAGGGCAGAGGCTGGATCTCGCGAGGCCTCGGCTGGCAGAGATCTTTACCGAGTACCATGAGCAGTGCTCTCTGTACCCCCTTCCCCCGCTGCTGTAATTTTCTCTTTTTTTTGTATGTATGGCTGAGAAACCCATAATACCTTATTGAATAAATAAGACCTTTCCTTCTTTTTTGCAATGTTCCATTGATCTTTTATTAAATTAGCAACAGACCCTAGGAAGAGTTTACATTACCCCTAAAAAAATAAGTAAATGCTAATAGATGACCTTATTAGCATGGCCCGAGCTCATCGGAGGCTTGTTGTTCTCCGTGCTCGGCGTCGAGTACGGGGCTTCCTGGGCGCTGGACTGGTCATCTGCCGAAACGAGCCTAAGACCATATTTGAGCGCCGTGATGACGGTCTCGTCCCGGTGCTCGGGGACCTCGAGGAGGGCGTTGTAGAAGCGGGTGACGTAAGCTTTGAACGTCTCCTTGCCCCCGCTCTTAATTGTGAAGAGGTAGTCGACTGTGCGCTTCTGCCGACGGTTCCCGACGAAGTGGCCGAGGAACTGAGTAGCCAGCTCGTCAAAGGTCGAGATCGAGCAAGGCTCGAGTCCTATGAACCAGTCCCGACCAGAGCGGATGAGGGCGGCTGGGAAGGCTCTGCACTGCGCGGCGTCGGAATGGTCCTGGAAGCTCATTCCCACGGTGAAAGCATCCAAATGGTCTTTCGGGTCGGTTTTCCCATCGAACGGAGAGACCTTAGGGGGCTTGTTACGCGAGGAGACATGAACAGCGAGCAGTCCCTCCGTAAACGGCTTGGTGAGCGAGTCGGCGGCGTACTTAGCCCCGTCGCCCGAGAGGTGACCTTCTCGGCGTATGCCCTCGATCTTCTTCTCGAGGGCGTCGAGTCAGCCGTGGCACCCCGAGGATTCGGCGCCTTATGATCCCTGGCCTCTGCTGTGGGAGATCTGCGTCTGGGTGCGGCCCCGGTTCCTCTTGATGAGGTTCCTCAGATCCTCGGGCGAGGTTGCCCTCGAGCCTCCGTGGCGAACCCCTTCCGTTTGACCCCGTCGAGGGAGGAGGTGTCGGTCATGCCTGGGAACAGGCGAGGTGACCGACATCTCCTCAGGTGGTGAGGGTCGCAAAGAGGCTTGAGGCGGGGCGCTCTGGCGGCGGATCTTGGTGTGGAGCTGTGGGGCGCCCAGCGGGCCTCAGAGAGTATCGGCCCGTGAGATCTGTGGCCGTGGGACGTAGCCTGCAGGTAGTCAGCCGTGCCGACGAGGGCATAGTCGTCTAGAGGCGGAGGAGAGGCGATCTAGGGCCCTGGCCTGGCCGTTTTGACGTGGACGAATGCCTCCACCATGGACTGTAGTCGGTCTATTCGGCCGGCGAGGGCGTTGATGACGGTCGTCGGAGGAGGTTCATCCGCGCCTCCGGCGAGAGGGAGGCGGCGGTTGGTACCTGGATCTTCAGGGTGATCACTTTCCATGTGGATGGACATCGGAAAGCCAACTTTGTTTTTTTGTGGAGTTTCGGTTCTCACAGACGGTGCTAACTGATGGAAGTCCTTTTCGGGTCTCCGTCCGATGTTGTCTTCTGTCGATCTCACGGTGGATCTTGGAGGTGATCTCCTGTTGCGTGTGGGTCTCAATAGGTTTTGAGGAGATTGGTGGTTTTGAGGAGTTTGCGCCGAGTACCTGCAAGGAAGTCCCGGGGTGGTTTGGTACCACCGAGGACCCTCCGACGATCAAGTTAGCACAAGATCCGAGCAGAATAACGGCTAAGTGGGGTGAAAATCGCTTACTTGACCCCTCTGTGATGGGGGTTTATATAGCGGCGGCGGCACACAGTAGCGGGCACGAGAATCTCGCCGGCAGTTACGCTCCCGACGTCACGCCCGCGTAATAAGCGGATCGCCCGTTAGTGGGGATCGTGATGATGTGGAATGTGGGATGCTGCCGGCGGAGTATCCGCGCATGGCGAGATTTGCGGAGCGGCGGTTACGCCTGTGAGTGGTGGAGTTGGTCGGTCGGACGGACCGAGGAAGATGGCCTCGGCGGGAGAGCTCGGGAACGAGCGAGAGGACCGAGGTATCTTGGTCCTGTGATAGCTCGGAGGCGAGCTGAGAGGCCGAGGAGGCCAATTTACAGGGTGCTCTGAGGTGAGCCAGCTTTGGGCTTGTAGGTCGGGTACAAGGGTGGCCCGGTCGGCCCCCTGTGGGCCCCTCTTCCGAGTTCTGGGACACGTCATCTGCCACGTGTCTTGATCTGGGAGATCGTCAATATAAAGCATCATCACCACCCAACTATGAGAGAAAGCACACATCGCTTCATTCCTATCAGCAGGGTTTCGAAGGGGAAAAAGACTTATGGCGGCGGCGAGCTATTAAAAAGATTGACCAGCGGGAGATCACAGATTTGAACAATAGATATCGGCAGCAACAAATGATGTGAGAATAAAATAGCCTTATTTCACAAGATGAGCTCCGCAACAAACGATGAACCCAATAGCACGGGATTTGCTCCGATGGATAATTACGAATGCGTGACTTAACAATGGTGAATGATCGACACCAATCGTTCGGATTTGCGACTGATATGATTACACGAGGAAGCAGATCATCGATCAAGCAACCACAAGATCGTAGTGGATATGGAGTAGATCGATTGATGGACTCCTCAAACGGAGATGGCGGAACGACACCAGAGATACGCGGAGTGTTCATTCCTAATTTTGGAGCTCTGATACTATGATACTAGAATTAGCAGAGAATGGAATTATCATTTGAAAATACAATTATAATACAACTAACATGGCCCATAAGAAACAGAAATACAATATTATAATACTCCTAATACATATATCTAATGTAGCATTTACTTTTACATTAGGATAAAAAGATGCAATAATAAAAACCTTTTTTCATTGAACCGCCAAAAAATTCTTAATTTGCAAGAAATTGTTAAAAACAATTCTTGTTAACAATATCAGCATTTCTGCCGGGGCATTAAAAACACTGTAGTTACAGTTCTATATCACTTAATAAACAACCATTGTGAAGAGCGAAAACTGTGAATCAAGATAGCCGTTGATACGAGCAGTGATAATTGACCTATTTGAATTGTGAAATTTCTTCTTGAAGCAGAATCAATAATATGAAACTTCTCGAGTTAAACGTGAGTTGTGATAATTTGAAAACGATAATATCCTGACAAACTGGTTTAGTTTCGCCAAAGAATAACATGGAGATGGCAAGGTAACCCTTTTGAACCAAATAAATGAATTATATATTTATTTTGCATGGTGTGTGGTACAAGAAAGTATAATGATCAACTGAGCATCTAATTGATCGGTTATTTTTTTTGTGCAACATTGTACAAGAAAGTATAATGTCTCTGTTAGCCAACGGCTAACAAAAAAGCATATAAAAATTCATGTACTCCCAACTCTTTCATCACGGTTATCACAGTTCTCTCGTTGTAGCTCAGACAACCAGATCTTCTCAGAAAACAATTCACACTGCAACACAAGCAATTCAATCGTCAGAGTATTGCAGCACAAGATTGCAGTTAATAACAATAAGGGGGAAAACAAATTACCTTTAATTTCAGGTTTTTTACTTCGCTTTCCAGTGAATAGATCCGTTTCTTAATCTGAAGAAGTGCATCTTCGGCTTCTGAGGGGTATATAGCAGATGAAGTCCTTGGCAATCCCGCTACCTGCAATTACATCTATAAGAACTACCAGATATAGAGGAAAAATTCTTTTTTCAGACAAAATAAATATGCAAGCTATCTTTATGATACGAAAAATAAAGGAATTTTTTTTTCTTGAAACCAAAATTATTAAATTGGCTATCTTTAGCCAACCTTTAGGATATACCAAAATAGATGAAAATTTTCTTGAAACAAAAATTAATAAGCAAGCTAAATTCAGCCACCTTTAGGATGCATGCACACAAGTTCAGTAACTGCTGGGCCAGATGAATTTTCTCCTCTTCGCTAACCTGTTGAATAAGGAACAGATTATGACTACATTATTTAGAAAAGAATTAGATAATAAATAGATACATACAGAGAGTTTTCTTCTCAATCGCTCCTCTTCATCAATGTCAACAAACGGTTTCTTTCCGCAAGCTGCTCGATATCGAGAAAGCTCTTCTTTAACACTAGAAAGAACTGATTCTGATCTCGCCAACTTTTCATGTAGGTCCTCGTTATGAATTCTCAATAACTTGTTTTCTTCCTGCGATAGATTGTTGTTCAGAGACTAGTAAGGATAGGGGACTAGACCAACTAAATTTACACAAAATAGATATAGGAATCTTGGAAATTAACATATAGAGCATGATGATCGTTTTCATATTAAATGGTATCAAACAGTTTTTTGGCCCATTGACCCATGGAGCTTTGGCTCTTGGGTAAAGTTGTTACGAACGTGTTGTCAGCCTTAAACATTAAAAAATAAAATAAAATAAAATAAAATTTCCCCCAGAGTGTTTTGACGCCATGTTGTTCGTTTGGTTACTCAACACTTATGCTTCATGGAGTGGTAGCCTAACAATTGGTTTATACCATCCCTCATACATGTGGAAGACAATGCATGATGTCATGCAGAAAATGGCATTTTCGAATCCTACTTGCTAATGCTAAATGGATTAATTACAAATATAAAATTTTGATGGATATTCATGTAAAATGAATTAGTACAAATATGTATATGCTGGTATGTTTAACATGGAAATTTTTATGTTAATATGATTAGCAGATTTTCATGTAATTTCATATTATAACAAAAGTTTATAAGTGACTGGTTAATCATCATATCCTACCTTAATTTTTGCATGATGATGAATGCGCTGATGCAAGTTCTGCTGGACAGAGAGCTTTTTCACTTCATCTTCAAGTTCCATTACAGCCTCCTTGTATTCTGCAATATCCACCTAAAACAGAGAGGCCAACAATGGCCAACAATGAGAATACACAGGGAGAAAAACCTTGACCAGAAATATTAAAGAACAGAAGAAGCACAAAAGAATTATCAGTTAACCAATAATACGATAATAAGGAACTTTCAGACCTTCAACATTTCATTTTCAGTGGTAAGAAACTGTTCTTGTCGTCGAAGCTTTTCCACTGCAATATGTGCAGAAACCGTTTCTGTGTGTCTCTGATTTATTTCGTCTAGCCAACTATAAGACCAAAATGAAAGATTATTAGATATGTTGTAAGCTAGAATCACATCGGAACCACAAAAACAAACTTCAGATGACTGTTCATTGGTGACTTCACCTTTCTCTCTCTTCAATGAATTTGTGAAGCTGTTTCTTCAGTTTGGCCACTAGTTGGTCCTGTAGAGAAGAAAATAAATTCCAATAGGAATAATAAAATAAGGTCCCTTTGATTTCACTAGTATGTCAGTAACCAACCTTTTTCTGGTATTCTTGATCATCAAACTTGGGTGTCTCATTAACCTTTTGGATTTGATCTTGATCTAATAATGCCTAACATCACCAAAAGTAACAACAAGAACACCAAAGTTAAAAGCGCATGATGAAATTACACTATCATATGAAATGTTATCCAACTCTTCTCTAGTGGGTAGAGAAAAAATATATCATCGAAGCTTTTGTGGAGCACTCCATGGGAAAATTAACAACCGACAGCCCACCTGATCTCAATTCTCTATTAGTTCAATTCAGAATGAAAAATGTTGGGATATGGTTATTGATCTTCAGAGTTGTGGTTGTTGGTCTCACCCCGATATAGTTTTTGATTATTGCCAAACACATTGTTTCATGCTTGTACTACTCATTTTGTAGAGTTAATTAATAATTCATGGAACACTTGATGGAGGTCAGAGGTAGAGCAGAATTGTCAAATTCATAGGAAGTTGAAGGGATCAGTGGGCACAAAGCTATATATTTGAAGATCAATTTTGAGGCCCACAAAAGCCTCCCACGTATTTTTTGGCTTTTTCTGTGCAAAATTAGATTCTGGCCGTCAATTTGACTCATAATTGTTTACAACCCCATGTTATTAAATTTAATTATACAAAATGTTATATATTTTATTTATGAGTGTATACGGGCTTTTGATACCCGTCAATTTGACTCAAGCCTTATTGGGCTTTGGCTCATCTTATATTTTATACCCATGTACCTCTTATAGTTTTTTCAATACAGGACTATTTTGATAGCATCATCTCAACGTTCCCCCTCACGTGCAACCATTACTTTTTCAATGAGGGGGTGATTATATATTTTATTTATGAGCGTACACGGGCTTTTGATATAAGTGAATTCCAACAATAAGACTCAAGCCTTATTGAGGTTTGGCCCATCTTATATCTTATACTCGTATACCTCTTCTAGTTTTTCCAATATGTGACTGTTTTAATCATCTCAACATATATGTATGCTCTATGTTGATTGGATAATGATAAAATTCCAGCAGTGGAGTCTTGTTGGAGTTTCTCTCGCCGTATAACATCCTCACAGCGAACAAATGTTTGTTTCCCTACCACAGGCTATTAAGAGTGGTAGTTTGCGTGTGTCAACCAAGCAAGAAATGTTGATCATACTTAACCGTAACCTACCTAATCTTTCAATGCAGGAAAATACTATTTCTAAAAGTATTGCATATTCTCTTTGATGAGCTTGGTTATACTAGTAAGATTGACGTTTTTGGTTATATTAGTAAGATTGGCGTTTTATTATTTCTACCGTAGTAGGAGATTATTATTATTATAATTCAACATCTCTATCCAACGCATTCATTTAAGTACATTGTTACACATTGTATCTACTCCTTACCAAGTTATAAAACTCACCAACATTTATATGGCTGCTGATCAAAATGCAGGAAATTATAATTAAAAAGAGAATTTTCCATGAGAGCAAGTTTAGTTCTGCTTGGTTGCAACACTTGGATCTATATTTGTCATAAATTTTGTAGATATTTTTCTAACATGCCACTTGTAAACCGCGTCTAGATATCCATACTTTTATCAATACCAGATCGGATATAGAAATTATATATGTATATCCTGATCTGAATCTGGATAATATCCCTCAAGCCTAGTACTCAACCTGCGAGGAGGTATATAAAATTTATCCCTCAAGCCTCAGCACAACTTCAACTTTAGAGTTGTGGAGTAGTGGCAAGCACATTTAACAAAAGATAAGGGTACATGTCTATGAATAGTGATCTTACAGCACAACTAGTCATATCCAACTTAACCCCCAGTAGATCACGAATTACATCATGAGTCATGCTCTCTGCTGCTGCCAAGCGGGTGTTTAACATGAATATCTGGCAAAAGCACGTGATTAACAGAAAATGATTAATAATAAATCAATACTTGAATGGGAAGAGGGAAAAGCTTTACCTCCTTTTGTCGACTTGCAGCTAAGACTTCCAGCTCTTCTATTCTGAGCTTTGCTGAAGTAAGTTCTTCATTTTTTTCAGAGTTCATTTGTTGTGCCAGTCCCAAGCCAATGCATTTGAAAGGGGAACCAGAACCCCTAGATTTTGCTGCACTTTTTTCCGACTTTGTTGATATCAAGCTTATAGCATTAGAGGATACTGTCTCAGCCTTAACTTGCTGTGCCATGGTCTCTAGTTCCTTAAACTTGAAGAGATGAAAGTTTATCAGGTTCAGTTAAAAAAAATTAACAGTTATAAGAGTACGTGAAATCCGAAGACCAAAGACATAATTATCTATCCAAATGCAAAGAAAGCACATACCTTTTGTTTGTACTCGCTTGCTTGAACCTCTGCATGCATGTTAAGTTCCGATATGTGTGCTTTGCATTGGATAATCTGTAAGAAAAGTAAGTTACTAAGATTCCTCATGTAAGGGTATGTACAAGAGAAGATTTTGGTAATTATACAAAAAAGACATTAGATTTTTAGCTGTATTTGCGAATTTAGAGTGCAATGTTAAGCTTAAGGTAGTGTAACCCCATCTCATGTGTAAGATATCTCATGTTGTTTTACATCAAGCAAGGAGGAATAATTAACCTTGAGCATAGGATTTGAACCATAGGCCTCTTTAGACTACCAAAACTCTGAAACCAAGTTACCTTGTTACTGTATATAAATATGCTAGAAATTAGTGTGCCAGCATAATTGACAGTCAAACATCCTAACATGCAGGAGAAGTAGATCCATAGATATTTAGAAGATAGAAAACAATCTAAACTGAAGTGATAAACAGATATTAGAGAAAGTTAAAGTAAGCCATCTAATTGTTGCAACGGCTATAAAAGGAGGGGCCAGGGATATGGTCAATTCATTCAGCAGCACTCGAGCTAAGGTCGTCTAAACCATAAAAAGGCATTCAAATGAAACCATTTACAATAAAATATGTGAGAAAAATACCATTAGAGTTACTATCAGGCTTCTCAATTCGGTAAAACTGTAAGCAGGTGAAAACGGATAAGCTGGTGAGTGTTAACTTTCAAATCATACGTGAGCAAAAAAATGTACTCATTCTATTAGAAAAAATTCAACGTTTCTCATCGCAAAATAAACCTTTTGG
The DNA here is from genome assembly GCA_030015575.1 of Agapanthus africanus. NCBI lineage: Eukaryota > Viridiplantae > Streptophyta > Magnoliopsida > Asparagales > Amaryllidaceae > Agapanthus > Agapanthus africanus. Next base: position 230,769,432 of record JASDDO010000012.1, read on the forward strand.
TTGACCAACGTAAAAGAGAATAAATATTGCTTGGTTCTACCACAATCACCTATGGGAGAATAGTGGTGACAATATCAACATAAGAAGGAAATGGGAGCTCGATATCCCCTGATTGACTCAACAAATAACACTTAAGCAGAAAAAGTACATAAATATTCAATCTTTGAAGTTTGAAATACAAACCTCTGCATCCTTATCTGCAATTTCCTTTTGAAGGACCTGTATAGTCCGTTGAGCCTCCTGCAGCTCAGCTACTTTCTCTCCATTGTGCCTGGAAAGAGAACAAATCAATATCATTTAAGAACCAAACTCTTGAGGGAAGAAAACCTCGCAAAGTTGCGATTCATTTCCTATTAGCATGTGAACAAAACCTTGCAAAGTTGAGATTCCTTTCCTCCGTAACTTTCCAGATATTGCTACCCAAGGCAGGGAATGTAAGCATTTGGTGTCTCACAGTTTCGAGTTCCATTTCTAATTCTTCTCTCTTTAACCGTTGTCTTTCAGCTTCTTCTCTAACAAACTCCGCCTTAAAAATTAGGACATTTTCAGTTGGACATAATGGTTTAAAAAGGAAGGAACATTTATTTAAAACATAAGTACTAATATTTTCTAATTTACCTTATTTTCCAATGCATTTACAGTGCATTCAAGCTCTTCAACAGACCTCTCCAATAGCTTAATTTCCTCTTCTTTATCTGCAGCATACACTTTTCTTTCTTCTGCTATCTGTACACAAAAAAATTGCAGAAAATATAAGAAGCGTCATTAAAAAAATATACTGATATAGAGACCAAATGCTTATTAAGTATTCGATACCTGATGAGCTTCTGTAGCAATAGCTTCATGTTCTTCTGCCAAAGCTTGTGCCATTTCCATCTTCTCTTTCAAGTGGAGCACTAAAGAATCGAGGTGATCCTTTTCATCTGCAAGTTTGGTCATCTCATCCTTCAAATCCTCTAGAAGCTGATTCCTTTGGCCAAGCATATTACTCATTTCCAATAGTTCATATTCTAGCTTTTCAGTAACCTTGTTCTTCTCAGCCAACTCTATTTTGATGGTATTTCCCATTTCTAACATGTGTTCCATGTGAGATTTCAATTCAAGATTTTCAGAAGAGACTAATTCTGCTGCACTATGTTTTTCACCAAGCTCCAACTCAAGAGCAGCAATCATTTCATTTTTCTCCAGCAATTGAGCTTCAAGCAATTCTATTTGAGCAGTAATCTCATCAAGCTCACATGACTTTTCTGTGAGCTCATCTTCCAAACCTTCCAAAGCAACTTCCAGTTTATCCTTTTGATCCTTTGCTATGGATGCTGACTCTTGCAGTAATCTCAGATCAAATAACAAACCTTTGGATAACACATCTTTACGTATCAACTCTGACTGGAGAGAGAAATTCTGCAAAATGAGTTCTTTTACAGATGATTCCAAAAGTTCTAACTCATCAGTAAACTTAGATGCTATTTCGCTATTCTCAGAAATTTCTCGGCGGATTTTATCCTTCAGTCGAAAAAGCTGGCTCTCTGTGATCAAGAGCATTCTGCCAATAGTTGCGTCTGTGGATTGAGCTAAATCAAAAGAATCTCTAAGCGTTACAATGTAACCATCTTCCTTTCGCTTAAATTCCATCAACTCATTTTGTAAACAGCCGTTCTCCATCCGTACAGCATGTGTCCTCTTGATTTGAATTTCATTTGCCTCATTTTTCACATCATGTTCCTTCAAAATGACTGCTAATTCTGTACATTTCTTATCAATTTCATCCTGTAGTCTGGTAGTGGAAGCTTCCGAGGAGCGAAGTATGTCTTTTAACTTGAGATTTTCCTTATCAATTAAGCTTGCATATTCGAGCTTAGAGGCCAATATTATCTTTTGCTCTTGTAGATCCCTAATAACTGTAGAATTTTCTTCCTTTGCTTTCAGTAACTCATTCTTTAGGATTTCATTCTCAACAGAAAAGTAGTGTATCACATAATCTCTCAGATCCACTTCTATTTTATGTAGAACAATTTCCTCCTTCATTTTCTCAATCACTTGACTCAGGGTTTCCCTATGTATTTCTATGTCAAATTTTTGGGAGACTATCAAATTAAACTCCATTGTCTTCTGCCTTAGCTCTGATGCCAATACAAGTAATTCAAAATCCTTTGCAAACCTATTTAGTATAACAGGCTCATTCTGGCATTCGATGATCTCGTGAACTTTGGCTACTTCACTTATATTTGTACTGCTGGCATGTAGGTCAATTAATTTCACATTAGAGTCAGGGTGTGAATCTAACAAAAGCAGATCTAACTCCTCAAGGAGTAAGCCTGTAAGTGCTACATTGATAATCTTAACCTCATCTACCAACTTATACGCTTTCTCCAGTTCAATATTGAGCTCTTCATTCTCCCTCACAAGTTTCTCTTTGGCTGAAATAGCTGCAGAGGCATTTTTGTTACTTGCATCAAACTCTTTCATCAAAATAGCAAGTTCAGTGCCTATTGAATTTGACCTATCCAACATGCATTCTTCTTGCAATTGCAAACACATGATTTTCTCTTCAAAAGAATTTAACCTTGCTTTAAACTCAGCAGTTTCATCTTCTTTCTTTGTGATGTGGTTAAAACTATTATTAATGTCAACCAAAAGCTTTCCTTTGAGAATGCTACACAATTCAAGTTCTTGTTTTGCTTTAGAATTGTGATTCTTTAGATCAGTAACTACTGAATTTGATTCACACAACCCATGGTAGAGGAAGCCATTCTCTGCATTCAGTCCAGTTATTCTCTCTAGCAAAATTCCCATGTGACAGAGGTGGAACACTGATACAGCACAATCTTTTCCAATGATCTCTGACCAAATTTCTTCTAACCAAGCCCTTACTGACTGTGTTTGATGCTGCAACTGAGATTTGAGCCATTCAAGCTCACATTCTATCAACTTGAACTTCTTTGTAAAAGTTCCTTGTAAAATTCTGAAGGTATCTTCAAGTGCCAAAAACAAACTTCTTGATTCTGAAAGGCTCGCCAAGAAATTTTTCTTCATCGACTCATATTCTTCCTTCTGTATATTAAGGGATGACTGTAAGATCTTCACCTCACTTAATAAGCAGTTCTTCTCATTGTTTACTGTAGTTTCAAATTTTTTGTGTCTTTCTGCCTCAAGTTTGGCAGTTTCATTTGCTTCCATCAGTGCATTCACCATTATATCAGCATCTCGCATAGTTTCTTGCACCTCCTCAATCTTCTTTAAAAGATTTGAAGCCTCAGTTGTTTTTTGAGTTGCAATTGCCTTTGCATTACTGACTTCAAGATCAAGTCCCTAAGGAAAAGGTCACCGAGTTGAAGACTTTAGCATACCTTTCAGATGATTAGGAGTGAAAATACTCAAAATAACATGTATATAAGCAGCAAAACATGATGCAAGCACAAAAATAATTTTTAAACAGCGACAAGAATACAGGTGCTGGACACAAATTTTCCACTGGAGAAGGAAAAGATACAAAAGCAGTTCTCCTACGTATTAAATACTAGGGTATGCAGGTATCTGAAGTCATTGTATTTATTGTATCTTATAAGCTTTTGGAGATCAAATTAATTTTTATAATTACTATTAAATTGTTGGAAGACTTGTAACCTGTATGAAGATATTTGACAGGGGAAGCAATTTCAGTGGGGAAAAAACAAAAGCAATGGCATTGTTACAAGGTCATTATAAGAAATATATATCCTTATTAGGACCTTAACTCAAAGGGATTATCTGTTTGAATATTAAGTATCCCTTTTGATATGGAGTAATTGGCCTTAAATCGCCAATTTAGAGCTTGCCCCTTGTAAATCATAGATGGTAGGCATGCTTACATGGACAAATTGCAGGCATGTACAATTGGACATATGTGTCTAGGCATCTCTATAAAGTGCAAATTCATCTGAGACATGCACTTCATAAACTTCAAGGAAGAGATTAGTTCTTGTAGATATTATATGGCAGACATGCATACTTGGACAAATGTAGACGTGTACATTGGAAAATGCGTCTAAGTATTACCAGAGGCAGAAAGAGAAATTGCATCTTAGACATGCACTTCATAAAATGAAAGGTAGCTAAAGGTGTCAGCCAGATAATAAACAGAAACTCAAGAAATATCTAAAACAAACAGCTAAGAGTAAAATTATGGTAAGGTGAAATTCATGTGGTAAATACAAGAGATGAGCGGTACAAGGTATTTGAGTCCTGAATTCATCTATATTTATTGACTGTTTTTATCAAATACAATAAATTCCTGAAGAAAGAATAGGCAGTTTCAGTTTCCCATTCAACTGACATCCGATTGGCTCAACAACTAGGAAAATAATAGATGACACAACTGGATCAATGAAGGTCGCCTCATTCGGAAGTCAAGAAGTGTAACTTGGTTTTTATACTGCAGAAACCACGCATTAGGCAGTATGTAAAATGTTAGTTATGTATATGCTCTAGAGGCCATTGTTGTACATATGATGTATATTATAATGGATTCTTGGATATATATAGAGATGACTTTCTTGCTTGTCATGATAGTATGCTATTTGGTTTCACTTTATCTTAACATGTTGACTTGTATTGGTTTACTGTCTTTCTCTCACATATTGATAAAGCCCTTAGAATCTGTACTCGACTACTGGGATTATGATGAGATCATACTAGTGAGGCCATAGTAGTCGATGAGTACATCCTATAACTGTTCCTAGTCGAGGGTATATCGAGACAGAGCATCGATACACCAGAGTAGACTAGCGTATACGCATCTTGACCCATATGATGGGCGATGGATGATCCCATATCCATCGGTGTTTGACATCAGAGATGGTGTACGGGTGCTCAGTGGAGACTGGGTACACTGGACGGACTCGCCGAGAACTCCCAGATGGTGATATACCACACGTCAGATGGCAGTTCTCCGGTGACACTGGTACAGGGTAGTCTGTAAATCCGAGATCGTCATAGAGTCTTGTATGATTCCCACTGTGCTTTGATTTCCACCTTACCACGTCCAAGAGGGCGTGCAAAACGGTGGGTTTTGGGTACAGTCCCGAATCACATGGAGGCAATGAGCGATAGGAGGGGATTCGTCTCTCCCGGTATAGGGAGTTGATGTTGTGCTGTGTTCGATTGGCTATAACTGGAAGTCCCTGGCCAGGGCTGATATAGAGATTTACTGGTAAGTGTTACTAGTAGTTTTTCGACCCGTTATGAGTCACACATCGACACGACTTATCGGTTACTGGGGTCTGACGTTTACCACCCCTAGACTTGATATGCGACATATCAGACGAACAAACCAGACTGTACGGGAGTGTTACTGATTGGATTCACAGGAAAACGCACAGGCTAGCTTGTTGATCTTCTAACCGCTCAATACCTGGATGGCTATTACGTTTAGCTGACCGCTTGCAGCTTGTGGGTGTTTGATATGATCATCACTTGCTACCGGCGTATTGACGATTCTTTAGAGTCCTACATAGAGGTATCTTGGCTCAGGCGAAACGGAGCAGAGGCACATATGTGATATGTGCAGGACCGAGGATAATGCGACATGAGATACCGTATTATATTCTCGCGATATTTAGATATGAACCGGGACATCGGATCAAGTGTTGATTCGATGAATCGGTACATGATATATTAGTCGGTAATATTCGATATAGCCGGATCGTCGAATCAAGTGTTGATTCGATGATTTAATATATAATAATATATATAATATATTGTATTACATTATCTAATATTGGCTCACTTTATTATTTCATTTTCTCACTGGATGATACATTGATATATATGCGATATATGTTAATTGTATTATTTTCTTTTGTTGCAAATATATAATATATATGTGATATATATTATTGTGACATGATATGATTTATTATTAAACATGTTTAAGGATGATTAAATGGGATTAGGGTTTGATTAGGGTTAGCTTCTTCTTGCACCTTCTAGAAGCTTTGCTTTTGTCTTAGTTAAGATATTATGGTTGATATTTATCCATGACTCATTTCTAACCTAACCAAACCCTAACTCTAGTTTATTCTCTACAAACTCTTAGCCTATCATCCTTGACCATGGTTCTATAATCAATCATATACATTTCTTTTCTATTCATCACAAAAGGATTATCTTTTCCATTATCATCTTCTTCTCTCTTGAGTTAAAAAGAAAAAGCTTACTAGAAATTCCTTTTGTGATGATTTCTTGTGAGAAAGTGAATTAAAAAGAAAGCATAAATACTACTCCCTCATCCTCATCTAATCTAGCCCATTAGATTAGGGTATTCATCTATTTAGAGTGAGAAGGCTTGCAACTTCGACGTAGATCATCGGAGAATCGGAACACTTCAAGCTAGCATGGATCGTTCGAGTCGTGGAGCCTCTCTTGAGTCCGGGAGATCGAGGATCGCGGCGAAGGGACTTCTACTCGGAGCTTGTGAAGCGAAGGAGCGGACTACAAAGGTTGTAATCCCTCACACTTAGATAAAAAGATGTTATCTTCTTGCATGTTAAACCCTAATAATCTAGCAAAGATTCTGTCTTTGGGTTGTTCGGCACATGTAAAATTTTATTCGTGCATGTTTGATGCTTTATGAACCTTCACAAGTGTGCCTAGGAACCCAACAGTGGTATCAGAGCCTAGCTAGAGCATTAGGGGACGTGTTTACGAAATTAAAACTCCGATCGAACCCGAACCGACGAAAATGAACCCCTCTCTGTACATTTTTTAAAATCTGGATTTTTTTCCTGAATTAAAAATACCTGAAAAATTCAGCAGAGAAAAATAGGAATTACTATGAAATTCGAGCCATTGATCCGTACAAACGACCGCGGAATCGCGGCCTTTCCCTGCTTGGGCCGCGGTTCCGCGGCAGTACTGTTCGATTTGACATTTTTATTTTCACAGTAATTCTTTATTTCTGCTTATATAGTTTCTGGTATTTTTATATTGACTCAAAAGTTGAGTGATCTGGGGTTTGCTTTGTAATCGTAGATTCGATCGGAATATTTAAATTCGTTTTTAATTCCGGATATTTAGAAACTGTTAAACTGTTTGAACGGATATCATTAACTCACTTTTTCCCGGCACGGCAAAGTTTCAAGTGTTGAATTTTTATCGGGTTTAAATCTTTCGGAAAAAATTGTACAAGTTAAGCGGTGGACCCTCTAGAAGACAACAAAGCTTAACTCGATTATGTGACCGTCTTGAACTGCCTTTTGAACCTTCGGGTTTGGGGCAGTACAGCGTGCCACATGTGAGGCGTTGGCTTGACCCTTCTACGGCTGGATCACTGGTACTATGACATATTCTGGGATTATTTGAACTCCGCTCAAGTGTTGAGCACTTTAGGAAATTTTGGATATTTGATTATCTGTTCGAAAAGTTTAATACTATCTATTTATCTGGAATATGATACAATATGTGGAATTCATAGGGTTAGGCATGAAATGCGAAGTATGTGATATTTCGGATTTACGATATCTAAAGTGATTGTGGATTCCAAATATTGTAGTTTTACACTTTCTTTTCTGTGACCGTAAGTATAGTATGTAGTTGTATTGCCGATTGTCGTTGCTATACATCGGCAACGATCGGTGTATGCATACTTACTTACGTTGATGATATGTGATATTATGTGTTGCTGAGATATGATGTGCAGGATTATCGCGATTGAATGGTCGGGGGTTTTATGTGAGATGAGAGTTTTATTTTTCATTCATGTAAATTCAAATGTAATGTAATATTCTTTTATTTGGGGCACTTCCGGGTTGAGGTTGATGTCACCAGTGTTGTATATTATTTACTTTTCCGCATTAGGAAGGACCCAAGGAGGGGAGCACAGGTGACCGGGTTATGGGGTTCAGTAGGAGGCCATCTCGAGGAGTCTAGACCGGGTCTTCTAAACTCCAGAATTGGTAGGGTCGCTTGCCGCTCTCGTAGGGGTCCAGGGTGTGGGCTTGGCTATTCATCGCGACTGTGGAATCCGTATTTTCTATTATTGGCTAAGTACTAAATACGGACGTCCTAGTATATCCCACATTATATCTATGTTTCTGCTGCGATATCTGTGATGTGATCATTTGATATGTTGTGATGGATACAGTATATAGTATATATGATATATTATATAGATGTTACTTATGTTTTACACCCGCACTAGCCCTGCCCTGCTCTGTCGTTAGTTACCTAACCTAACGGTGCACGAGGGGACATCGAGACGAATGCGGATGGCATAAGTGTACGTCGTATTTATCTGTGATGCTTAGGAAGCATAAGCTGATGGGATTTTATTAATGAGATTAATAAAAAGAAAAAAAACCTAAAGATGTTGTAGAATCAAAACTTTATAAAAAGGGTAGCTACAGTTTTGCTTTGCATAATGATATATATGATATATCCTGCACCTTATTCGATGAGGAAAGAGCCGAGATCCCTTCACCGGGAGTGACCTCTTTAGCGAAACTGGCAAATGCTACAAAACTCGTTTGTCTTTTGATTGCTTTTAGAGTTTTGCTTTGCACAGCGGTATATATGATATATCCTGCACCTTATTTGATAAGGAAAGGGCCGACGATCCCTTCACCGGGAGTGACCCCTTTAGCGTAACTAAGAAAAGCCTCAAAACCCTCCTTTTCAAAAACACATGATTCTACAATGATATCAAGTTCATTACGCTCAAGGTTTTCTGAAAAACCTGCGTAGCCCTCCGTCATTTCAGATAAATCCTACTTAGTTTTCGTACTGCGTTTGTTGACCTTGTCAAGGCACAGTGTACGGTAGCTAATTAGTGTTTATCTGTTAAAACGTGAGATGTGATTGGATTAGGGTATTCGTACGGCCTTGTTGATCTTGTCAAGGGTCATGCGGGTGGGTTTAATTCAATCGGGAAATGACGGGTTGAACTTGACTTGCGATTTATGGTTTGTTGACCTTGTCAAGGTCATAGATCGCTAGGGGCAAAACATTATCGGGAATTTCAAGTGTTGAAATTTGCAATGAGATTGCATACCTCCTATGAGATAGTTGGATCCCGATATCCACTGCGAGTAAGTGTTACTCCAGGGAGAGTTTTACACAGGACAATTAGTCATTCAAGTAGGTGTCTAGAAAAGTGTTAACGAGGTTACGCCTCTGGGAAAATGAGGTTTACTTTAATTAGGTCCGTGCGAAAGCACGGGGAACCTCCCTCAAGTACCAACACTGATCTGGCTGAAAGATTGACGAAATTGTAAAGTGTAATTAATCCCTGCTAATCTTACCTTTTAGGGTTTGAAGGAAGATTCAGGACAATTAGTCATTCAAGTAGGTGTCTAGAAAAGTGTTAACGAGATTACGCCTCTGGGAAAATGAGGTTTACTTTAATTAGGTCCGTGCGAAAGCACGGGGAACCTCTCTCAAGTACCGACACTGATCTAGCTGAAAGATTGACGAAATTGTAAAGTGTAATTAATCCCGGCTAATCTTACCTTTTAGGGTTTGAAGGAAGATTTGATAAAAACAGTGGGAGACATCCTGATTAGATAAGATAATAACCAATCTAATCTTGCAAGCATACGCTAAAATGTTTTCTTCTCTCTCTCCAGGTAGCGACCATGTCAGACCATAATCAAGATAATAATATGGATGTATTGACTGAACCCGCTTATTATACTGAGCAGGAGAACGTTGGACCCGTTCTTTCTTATAAGAGTTATAAGATTGAACAGGAAACAGGAGAATATCTGGATTCTGAAGCCGTCCAAAAGAACATACATATTGATGCATCTTCTTCGAGTGTGTTAGTCATTGAGAACTGTTTCTCAGTTCACCCTACGTCCTAGGTATTAGATACCGGATCAGGATCCCACATATGTAAATTGTTACATAGGCTACGTAAAGGTAGAGAACTGGGAAAAGGTGATCATTCCGTTCAAGTAGGGAACGGTGAAAGTATTGCAGCCAAAGCAGTTGGCGAATATCACCTAGTATTGCCAAGTCGTAATACACTGATTCTAAATGAGTGCTATTATATACCGAACATGATGTGCAAAATTATATCAGTTTCTTTATTAAGTAAAGAAGGATATAATTTTGTAGTAAAGGATAATGTTATGAACATATTCCTAGATCAAAAGTTGATTGCATCAGGCTCGTTACATAATGGCATATTCATTCTAAATCAGAATACAGTCCTTAATATACAAAACACACACAAGAGGAAAAGTTTAGATTTGAACGAATCCTACTTGTGGCATTGTAGATTTGGTCATATCAATACGACACGACTGGCTAAGTTACATAAAGATGGATATTTGAATCCGTTCAAATTATCATCTTATGATACTTGCAATTCATGTCTCAAAGGAAAAATGACCAAAGCTCCGTTTAGTGGACACGGAAAAAGAGTTACAGAACTCTTAGGACTGATACATAGTGATGTATGCGGTCCCATGTCTACGCATGCCAGGAACGGTTCTTCCTACTTCATTACATTCACTGACGATCTCTCTAGATTCGGACATGTGTTCCTGATGAAACACAAGTCTGAAACTTTTGAGAAATTCGGAGAATATAAGCACGAAGTAGAGAATCAAACGGGCAAAAGTATTAAGATTCTTCAATCTGATCGAGGAGGTGAATACTTAAGCAGTGAGTTTCTAGATTATCTAAAAGAGAATGGGATTCTCTCTCAGCTTACTCCTCCTTATACACCACAGCACAACGGTGTATCTGAGCGGAGGAATCGCACCATATTAGATATGGTGCGCTCTATGATGAGCACTGCTGAGTTATCTATTTCCTTTTGGGGTTATGCGCTTGAAACAGCAGCATACCTATTGAATCAAGTTCCATCTGAATCTGTACCTACCACACCATATGAGACATGGAATGGGAAGAGACCGTATCTTAAACAAGTTAAGATATGGGGTTGTCCGGCCTATGTCAAAAGGCAAAATCCGGACAAACTCGAGGCACGATCAGTTCTTTGCAAGTTTGTAGGATATCCGAAGAATTCTTATGGATATTTTTTCTACCACAGTGAGGAGCAAAAAGTGTTTGTTGCTCAACATGCCACCTTTTTAGAAAAGGAATTTCTTGCAAAAGAAATTAGTGGCTCTGAGGTAGAACTGGAAAAAGTTCCAGTAACACAAACTGCAACTGAAGATTTAGTGGAACAGGACGATTCAGTAGTACCCGACGAACCCCAGCCTCTGCGCCGATCTAGTAGGGTTTCTCGTCCACCTGAGAGATACTACGGTTTTCTCATTGATGGTGGAAGCGAGGATTGCATTATGGAAGATGATGACCCGACTAGTTTCGAGCAGGCCATCACGAGTGGTGACTCTGTGAAATGGCTGGATGCAATGCGATCTGAGATGGAATCCATGTACACCAATAAAGTATGGATTTTGGAAAATGCTCCTGAAGCGATAAAACCCATTGGGAGCAAGTGGATTTTTAAAAAGAAATTTGGTGTAGATGGAAAAGTTGAGACTTTCAAAGCTAGACTTGTAGCAAAGGGATTTCGTCAACGACCAGGTGTAGATTATGACGAAACCTTTTCTCCAGTGGCTATGCTTAAGTCCATCCGGATCTTACTTGCCATTGCTGCATACCATGACTACGAAATCTGGCAAATGAATGTTAAGACCGCCTTTCTAAACGGTGATTTAGAAGAGTGCGTATACATGACTCAGCCAGAGGGCTTCGTAGATAGTGGGAGCAGCGGAAAGGTGTGCAAGCTGCTTAAATCCATTTATGGATTGAAGCAAGCATCGCGGAGTTGGAATATCTGTTTTGATGTTGTAGTCAAAGAGTTTGACTTCATCAAAAATATAGATGAACCTTGTATCTTTAAAAAGGTAGCAGAGAGTAAGGTTGTCTTCCTCGTATTGTACGTGGATGACATACTCTTGATAGGAAATGATATTCCTATGCTGCAATCAGTCAAGCTCTTCTTATCACAGAGATTCTCAATGAAAGATCTAGGTGATGCCTCCTGTATATTAGGGATTAGGATCTATAAAGATAGATCCAAACGGATACTGGGATTGTCCCAATCCAGGTACATTGACACCATACTAAAGAGATTTAGTATGGAAGAATCCAAGCGTGGGAACCAACCCACGATCTCTGGACTCACTCTCTTCAAAGAGATGTCTCCCAAGACTGATTTGGAGAGAACTCGCATGCAAGGGATACCCTATTCTTCGGCAGTAGGCTCTATCATGTATGCGATGCTATGTACCAGACCCGATGTAGCATACTCACTAAGTGTAATGAGTCAGTATCAAGCAGATCCTGGAGAGAGTCACTGGACAGCTGTGAAGAACATTCTCAAGTACTTACGAAGGACTAGAGACATGTTCTTGGTGTATGGTAACGGAGAACTCCGGGTGGAGTCCTTTACCGATTCCAGATTCCAAAGTGATAAGGACGACTCTAAGTCGCATTCGGGTTTTGTCTTAACCCTCAATGGAGAGGCGGTATGTTGGAAGAGTTCCAAACAGGATACCGTTGCAGACTCGACGATGGAGGCTGAATACATCGCTGCCAATGATGCTGCCAAAGAGGCTGTCTGGATGAAGAAGTTCATTACTGAACTTGGTGTGGTTCCATCCATTGAACATCCAATACCTCTGTATTGCGATAACAATGGAGCTGTGGCTTTGGCCAAGGAACCCAGGTCCCATCACAAGTCCAGACATATTCTGAGGCGGTATCACCTGATCAGGAAGATAGTTGATCGCCGGGAGATCGAGGTCAGGAGAGTAGATACGAAGGACAACACTGTGGATCCACTTACGAAGGTCATTCCCCAGATACAGTTTGAGAGATTATTCGGGATGCTAGGTATGAGATATTACAGCAGCTGGCCATAGTGCAAGTGGGAGATTGTTAGTTATGTATATGCCCTAGAGGCCATTGTTGTACATATGATGTATATTATAATGGATGCTTGGATATATATAGAGATGACTTTCTTGCTCGTCATGATAGTATGCTATTTGGTTTCACTTTATCTTAACATGTTGACTTGTATTGGTTCACTGTCTTTCTCTCACATGTTGATAAAGCCCTTAGGATCTGTACTCGACTACTGGGATTATGATGAGATCATACTAGTGGGGCCATAGTAGTCGATGAGTACATCCTATAACTGTTCCTAGTCGAGGGTATATCGAGACAGGGCATCGATACACCAGAGTAGACTAGCGTATACGCATCTTGACCCATATGATGGGCGATGGATGATCCCATATCCATCGGTGTTTGACATCAAAGATGGTGTACGGGTGCTCAGTGGAGACTGGGTACACTGGACGGACTCGCCGAGAACTCCCAGATGGTGATATACCACACGTCAGATGCCAGTTCTCCGGTGACACTGGTACAGGATAGTCTGTAGACCCGAGATCGTCATAGAGTCTTGTGTGATTCCCACTGTGCTTTGATTTCCACCTTACCACGTCCAAGAGGGCGTGCAAAACGGTGGGTTTTGGGTACAGTCCCGAATCACATGGAGGCAATGAGCGATAGGAGGGGATTCGTCTCTCCCGGTATAGGGAGTTGATGTTGTGCTGTGTTCGATTGGCTATAACTGGAAGTCCCTGGCCAGGGCTGATATAGAGATTTACTGGTAAGTGTTACTAGTAGTTTCTCGACCCGTTATGAGCCACACATCGACACGACTTATCGGTTACTGGGGTCTGATGTTTACCACCCCTAGACTTGATATGCGACATATCAGACGAACAAACCAGACTGTACGGGAGTGTTACTGATTGGATTCACAGGAGAACGCACAGGCTAGCTTGTTGATCTTCTGATCGCTCAATACCTGGGTGGCTGTTACGTTTAGCTAACCGCTTGCAGCTTGTGGGTGTTTGATATGATCATCACCTGCTACCGGCGTATTGACGATTCTTTAGAGTCCTACACAGAGGTTTCTTGGATCAGGCGAAACGGAGTAGAGGCACATATGTGATATGTGCAGGACCGAGGATAATGCGATATGAGATACCCTATTATATTCTCGCGATATTTAGATATGAACCGGGACATCGGATCAAGTGTTGATTCGATGAATCGGTACATGATATATTAGTCGGTAATATTCGATATAGCCGGATCGTCGAATCAAGTGTTGATTCGATGATTTAATGTATAATAATATATATGATATATTGCATTACATTATCTAATATTGGCTCGCTTTATTATTTCATTTTCTCACTGGATGATACATTGATATATATGCGATATATGTTAATTGTATTATTTTCTTTTGTTGCAAATATATAATATATATGTGATATATATTATTGTGACATGATATGATTTATTATTAAACATGTTTAAGGATGATTAAATGGGATTAGGGTTTGATTAGGGTTAGCTTCTTCTTGCACCTTCTAGAAGCTTTGCTTTTGTCTTGGTTAAGATATTATGGTTGATATTTATCCATGACTCATTTCTAACCTAACCAAACCCTAACTCTAGTTTATTCTCTACAAACTCTTAGCCTATCATCCTTGACCATGGTTCTATAATCAATCATATACATTTCTTTTCTATTCATCACAAAAGGATTATCTTTTCCATTATCATCTTCTTCTCTCTTGAGTTAAAAAGAAAAAGCTTACTAGAAATTCCTTTTGTGATGATTTCTTGTGAGAAAGTGAATTAAAAAGAAAGCATAAATACTACTCCCTCATCCTCATCTAATCTAGCCCATTAGATTAGGGTGTTCATCTCTTTAGAGTGAGAAGGCTTGGGTTTTAGCAACTTCGACGTAGATCATCGGAGAATCGGAACACTTCAAGCTAGCATGGATTGTTCGAGTCGTGGAGCCTCTCTTGAGTCCGGGAGATCGAGGATCGCGGCGAAGGGAATTCTACTCGGAGCTTGTGAAGCGAAGGAGCGGACTACAAAGGTTGTAATCCCTCACACTTAGATAAAAAGATGTTATCTTCTTGCATGTTAAACCCTAATAATCTAGCAAAGATCCTGTCGTTGGGTTGTTCGGCACATGTAAAATTTTATTCGTGCATGTTTGATGCTTTATGAACCTTCACAAGTGTGCCTAGGAACCCAACAATGTAAAAGGAATTCTACAATCCTATCAAGCATAGAACCAAGAAATAGTGAAAAGAGATGTCATAAGCAGATTAAAATGCATTAAAGATGTCCAATAATAGATAGTGCTTAGGGGTTCAAACCATAAATAAGTCAGGATGTATGTTCAATAATTCATTTAATAATATTCACCATATTGAATAGAACAGATTTGTACTTAATTAAAGATTACAAAAACAAGAAAAACTAAAGGCCATGATGCAATTCAATCTTAGACACCCTAATTCAGTGTCACCGTCTCTACAAGATATAAGCATATTCAGATTCAACATCATAAGAAGAAAGTAAATCCTTCCACTGCCAGTTAAACAGCAGGTATGGTTATAAATTGATTTATAAAATATAGATTAAGTATTGCCATGACAGTAGAACCTCCTTGAATTCTTAATAACCAAATAACTAACAAAATCAGGGTCCTACCTCTTTCATTTTGCTCCAGCATATATTAGCTGACTCTGTGCTTCCCTCAACTCTCTGCAGCTTTTCTTCCAACTCCTGTAGTCTTAATTCAAACTGTTGTTCTTTACCAATGATCTCTGAGTTTAATCGAAGAACTTCATCTTTCGAGTGTTCAATTTTTATCTGGCTCTGCATCTCAGATTGTTTGATTTCTTTATTCTCTTCATGTATTTTCACCATTTGAGCCTGTACTCCCTTCAGGCTGTCAAGTGCCAACTCTAGCTCCCTCCTGAGAAGGGCTATGGTTGTCTCTCCATCCAAGATATCCTGTGATAGCCGTCCACACTTTGATTTATTTTGACTTTCTATAATACTTGTGTTTCCACCTGAAACGCTTTTAATATTGTGTTGCTTATTACTGCCAATATCACCATTTGATTCAATCCCAATCTGCATACACAATGTACTGATTACTTAATAAATTTGGAGAAATGCCCTAGATTACAAATTAAGAGAGATAACATAAACTAAAGTAAAGAACTTACTGACAGGTGGACATCAGAGAGAGGTTCACATGGTTCAGCTTGATTATCAAATAACAAGTGCATTAGCTTACCCGGTGCTCAGAGCCGCTGTCCGCACCGTCAATAAATTCTTCAGCTAGGCTTTTGAACTCGCTATGTTTCCCTTTTTCTTTCGAAAGATCGTCTCTAGAAAAAGCAGCATCTTCAACTTCATCTTTCCTTGTGAATTCCGAATCTTGGTTGTCAACTATAACCTGAGATTGCTCCAGCTGTGTCATTAGTATATGAGTCCCCTCTTGAAACTGCTCCAGTTGTGCTTTCATAACATGCATCTGGTTTTCTGCATCAACTTGATAAAGCGTCTTGTTTTGTAGGAGAGCATCCTTCTGCTTAAGAGTCTCTGTAAACTCATTGAGCTGGGCTGCATTGATCTCCGATAATCGGTTTACTATGGTAAAGGCAGCAGTTGCACATTTGCCAGCATTCTTAAGTTGTTCTTTACCAAGTTTAATGTTATTCTCCAGCTCAGTAATAATGCATGTCTTTTGAAATAGTTCTGATGCAAGCTGAGTAATTTCTCTTTCTTTATCACTGCTTTTCTTTTGCTGTGCTTCTGTTACAGCTAGTGTTGCTCCTCTCAAGGACCTCAGCTTCCATTCCATATCACATTTTACATTCTGTGCATCCTCCAAACACTTCTGAAGTTCTTCAATTAAAGAATCCTTCTCAGAAATGCTCCTGATAATTTTGCCAACTTGCTCAGTTACCCTACTGCAAGGAAAGGAATCCGATATGGATGCAACCTGATCATATGCATCTTCAAGAGCAATGTTTCCTTCATCAAGAACTTCTGCAATTTCATATGCTAATCTCTCCCAATCTTCTGACAGCAACCTCAGTTCATGTTCTTTCTCTTCTAGCACACCTCCAAGTCTTTCATTTTCCTTAGTCACCATAGAAAGCCTTTCATGTAGCTCTCTCAGCTCAGTTTCCAAAATCACCAGGCTCTCTCTAGCAAGCATCTCATTCGTATTGCTGTCATCAACCTGTTGTTGAAGCGTCATGAGCTCCTCTTGCAAGCATACAATAACTTCGGCTGTCTCCACTTCAGCTTGTTGACGAACTATATCCCTTTCTTGTTCAATATATGTTTGGGATGCCTGATCACTTTGGAACCTTGTGTTCAGACTCCTCGCTTTTTCAAGGGAAGCTTGCATTCGTTTAAGTTTCTCCTGCGAAGGGGAATCCTCATTTGCAGTGTGCTTTGAAGAAACGGTCTTTAGCATTCTATAGGGAGATGAGTATTGTTTCTCTCCCCTCTCAATACCGCCAATTTGTTTTTGCAAAATGGCAACCTCCTGCTCTTGCTTCTTTATAAGCTTTATAAACTGGTCATTGCTTTCTCTTAGTTCGTCGATCTCATTCAACGACAGGATGTGTTGGGATTCAAGAGCTTCAATGACAGACCTTGCATCCTTCAATTCAGTTTCTATGCCTTCAAGATGCAAGATCCTTACATTTGCGGCTCTAAGCTCATTTTCTGCTTGAAAAGCTCTTTTCTCTAGCTCAAAACAAGCCACTTTCTCTTCTCTAAGGATTATCTTCAGTATATCCAGCTCAAGTTGGAAGCTTAAAATTTCTTCAGCATGATTCACTGATAATGTGGGGAGAGGCAATGAATGAGGTGAATCCAAACACAAATCCTGAATAGAGTTATAGATAAGTTAGGGACACAGCTTTTGATTCAAGAAGTACAGGATGAGTGAATTCTGGTTCTATGCAGGCTAGTGTTATATTTATTCAACATTGCATAAAGTGAAATGAAATAACAACAAAACCAAGTGAATGTCAGCCATGCATACCATATTATCAGGTTCAACATTAATATGCTGGTCATGGCTTGCAGATTTGATATTAGTTAATTCACTACGTAGATTATTCATCTCCCTGCACATGAAAAAGAATATAATTTGAGTTAGATGACTCAGAAGGAAAGCAGGTGCAACCAAAGTAAACTCAAATTGACTTGAAGCTGGAAAGAGATACCTAGTGAGTTTTGTGTTGGTCTCTAAGCAAGAGTTCAATGTATTCCTGCATTGCTCCAACTCCTGGGAGGTCTCGTTTAACTAAATATGCAAAAGGTAATTCGGAATCACTATAGTTGCAAAGCAGATTTTTTAAATTAAAAAAAATAGTTATCTACGTTATTGGATGCTATCTATCAGCATGCAGCGATAACCAAATATTTCTATGCATTAAGATTTATAATCTATAATAGAGAGAGGGTGAGAGAGAAATATAAGAAATATGAATCAAGAAAAGCAACCTGGGGGTCTAAATCTTGCTTGGGTTGCTGATCATGCTCAGAGTTCCCATCAAGGATTAATATGAGCTGCGAAACACAAGACATACATGCATTACTTAATACAAGGCTCTCAGAAAAGTTCCACTAAAGACACAATTTCAAATAGACACCTGATTGCGCAACTCGGAAACTTCACTGAGCAACAGTTCTCTTTCTCCTTCTTCATAGAAATCCTGGAGTCTGAGGGCATAATGAAAGGTCCAGATAAGTCAGCAATTCAAAGGCACAAATATAAACCAGCAATTTCCATAAATAAACCTTCTCAGCTGATCTAAGAGCCTGATATTCTCCAATGCAAAACGAGTAAGTTCTGGATTCTTATCGGCTCTCGCTCGTAGCACCTCAATCTCTTTTGATTGAGCATTATACTCCTCCAGGAGATATGAATCCGGTGGCAACTGGCCATTGAGAAGGGTATCCATTCTATGAATCTTGTCCTCGCGAAATTTAAGCATCATTTTAGAGCATCGAGTATCTTCTTCTCTTTGGTGAACCTGTTAAGAAGCATACAAGGTTTAGCAAGAACCTGTATAGACTTCAATAAATATTTAAACTAGTTCCAGTTATTAAATGCTACCAAGAGATTAAGATGTTCAATTTCTGCTTCAAGTTGCTTGATAGTAATGTCTGCCATTTTTTCTCTTCGTAGTGCACCGGCTAATGTTGCTTCCAATGATTTCAACTGCAGATGTCAGGAAAAAGCTCAGGATTATAATATAATATTTTATAGATTAAGAAACTGGGTAAACAGGCGGTGTTTCAGAACAATGATCTGAAGGCACCTGATGTTTTATTAACTGAATTACTATCATCTTCAAGATAGATATTTTAAAAAGAAAAAATGTATATTGAATCAGAGTTGACTGATAGCAATAGCATTGTTTCCTTGCTCACTCAGAAACTTTTAATACTAGAGACAATAATAAAATTTAAACAAGTTGCACTCTTTAACACTGATCAAAATAATTCTTAGAAACAAGCAGCTGCTGGTATTTACCTGCTTAGTAGAAACTCTTACGCTTCGACAAGATTCGACATCACTCAGCTCATCAACACTTTGTTGAGAAGATCCATGCAAATCTTCCATCACAGAGTCGTCAAAGTTTTCATCCTTTGGATTTTCAATAATTGTCGCCCGAAATGACAAAGATCTTGAGACGTTTTGCTTCTTAAGTAATAAGAGCTCCTCCTGATACAAATTAACCATTAATTTACCCCTTAAGACGGAAGGGAAACCATAAAATAACTGATGCAAACCTTTAATAAGCGAATTTGGCTCTGCAAAGCACTTAAATTTCCTGAAGCCTCTTCGTTGACAACAGCCTTAAGTTTTGAGGGAAAACATAAGAGGCGTAATGAATAAATTATGACATACAAATCAATCCATAGTGAAACTCAAATATTTGGAAATGATTTGATACGTACATTGTTTTGAATAAGTCTTGCACGCTGAGCAAATTTGAGAGTACTTAGGGTTTCATTTGCAGAGCTGTGTAGCATTAAGAAAGGAACTCGGTAAGAATTGATATAACACTATTCACTATTATAGTGCCTTTTAAATGAAGAAAGAAAATATTAAGGGAAAAATACACTATGTACCAGACTGAAGGGCTAATGTTTGCGATGATCATAGTTTTTGAATTGCCCCCAAGAGAGTCCTGTGAAGCCTAGATTATGAGCAATAGAAACGATAACGTGGTTATATAAGATAATATAAACAAAAAAAATGCCTGACTTGAAGAAGAAATGTCAGTCTAGAGTCTCGATAAGGAACATGTCTTTGCTTCCCATTCGCCGCATCAGCAAGAACCATTATCACATGACTGTTAATGCAAATTTGGAACCGATCATCAATATCTCAGGGGGAAAACCCTTTATCCATGATGTAAATGTAAAGCCTGGCTACAAGAAATTTCTTTTGAGGACTTTCTAATTATGCAGACAAGATTACATACCCAAGTGTTGATAAGGATTTGTTAATGCTTGCTGCTTCCTTCAGGCGCTCACCTTCAGCACCAGATGTTTTCTGCCTGTATTGAACGAACAATATAATATGGCTAGTATATGGCCTCTGCCAACCATTTATGGGAGAACATAGAAATTAATTTCTTCAGATTTATAAGCAACCTTTCTGAGCCAGCAAGATCTACAAGGTTCAGCCTTGCAAACCGCAGGTTAGTGGTTGAGTCCTTTTCCCATCTACTTTCAATAACACAAGTAAATACGCTATGTGAACGGCTGCTTTCACGATTCATGTTAGTTGCAGCCACCCTCCTATTTGCAGCACCCTAATAAGAAGGTAAATTTATGGTAAATGATGCAATGCAAGTGGATAATTTGCTAACTTAGAGAAAAAGAATGAAGTGATAGGTTTGTGTCACGCCCCGCTTCCCAAAATATGGAATACGGGAAGCGACGAAGGCCAGTCGTGCTACCTACGGTAAGGAAAAGTCCTTCCATAGTCACATAAGGCTGTCTAGATTAACCATAAATATCTATATAAACATTGTCACACAACCAAAACACAAAAGCGAATTAAAACAGGAAATAGCCACAAGAAAATAATGAAAGAGAATATGGTATAACTGAACTAGGGTGTTACATTCTACCCACCTTACAAAAAAATTCGTCCTCGAAATTTGAAGAACGAAAAATACAAGGTCGCGAACTAATTAAGGATCAATGAAAAAGTAGATGGGTATAAAAAATAAAGGATCAAGGAAACAAATGAGGGTATGAAGAGTCACGGTCTTGGCTCGAGAAATCGGCATGTTCAAGAAAATCAAATCAGTGAAAACAAATCAAATAGAACTCTAAGTTACTCAAACAGAATGACGCATTGTAACCATGCCGCGGTACATGGGTACAATATCGTAATTCTATCTCAGTCGCCCAAATTCTATAATCGGAATCAAAGAAATATGCAGCATGACACACTGGGGACAACCTATACGTGTGATTCTAACCTAAAAGGTCGGTAGAACCAAGACTAATTTTGATGTCAGCCTGGGCTCTGATACCAACAAAACCTTGTCACGTCCCGCTTTCCAAAATATAGAATACGGGAAGCGACGAAGGCCAGCCGTGCTACCTACAGTAAGGAAAAGTCCTTCCATAGTCGGATAAGGTTGTCTAGATTAACCATAAATATCTACATAAACATTATCACACAACCAAAACACAAAAGCGAATTAAAACAGGAAATAGCCACAAGAAAATAATGAAAGAGAATATGGTATAACTGAACTAGGGTGTTACAGTTTGCCTCCAACATGAGGCAGAGGTCCTACCTCAAAAAGAAGCTTAATAATATCGTTAACAGTCTCAACTTCAAATTCCGTAAGATTTTCAACATATACGCCCTTGCATATATCTTCTCTTAACTGCACACAATAGCCATTTTTAAGAAATCCATGATGATTTCAAGGGAAAGAAAGCTGAAAGGAATTGATAGATCTTACACAAAGCATAGGAAAGTGTAAGAGTTGAAAGCCTAAAACAGAGAGAATTCACAACTCACAAGCAAGTTAGTAGATGAAGGGTCAAGAAGATCAGTAATCTGTTCATTGTAAATCTCTAAGAACGAACACTTGCAATTGTATTTAAGTTTCTCATCCCTCCTGCTTTCCTCTTCCTGTAATGAAAAGAATAGCGGTGTAAAAATAGCAAAGAACAACTGATGTTTTTATAATGCATCATTATTCTACATCTACATGACATGTTACCGCTTTAATCCGAGCAAAAAGGAACTCAAATATGTGTGGTGTCATTCCACGATGTGCATTGGGCCTAAATTCTGGCTCACTGATCTCCCCAAGCATTGTGTAAGTCTTACCACTTCCTGTCTGCAGTTTCAAATACAAATATGTGATGAAAGTAGCTGGTCATATGATATAAATTTTGAAAAATGTAGCAAGCACTAATCTATGATCAGGTAAGAAAGGTAGAAAACTCATTGAGAAAACGTGCATTACAATGCCCACTGCCATTGGATGGTTAGTATCTGAAATAGCATATCTAACAAGAGAAAAAAGTAAATGTACCTGTCCATATGCAAACATGCAGCTATTGTATCCAGACATGCAATTCTCAACTATTGGAAGGCCAGCTACTCGGAAAAGCATCTCCTGCATATTAATTTAAGATTAACGGCAGCAGATACATTTTTACAAAGGTATCTTATCACTACCAAATTTGTATCCTCTGTGTAGCTAGGCCTCTTGAAAGGTCCTTATGTTTCTTTAAAATCGTACAGAGTTTGATTATGCTTCTTTACAATATAAATGCTGACCTGGCTGATAGTTTCACAAGCTACATAATCAAATGTAAATCTCGCCTCTGGTTGTCCAATCCAAGTAAGGCTTTGAGCACTTTCCTGCTTCAAACATCTGCTGTAACCTTGCAAGGATTGTTCTGTACTATTGATAGGGCGGACACGAATCACAACCTACAAGTATTTTTTTATAAAATTAAATGACTACATTATGGGTTACTATTCCAATCTTTGCCAAAACAATGAGGTAGTATGCTTTATTTTATTATTTTAGCGCTAAACTTGTTTACTCTATTGAAAGATTCTTCTGTTTAAGAAATTACAAATGAACTAAGCAAAAGGAAAGAGATCTCTACTATATAGCACATACATAAATATAAAATATAAATGTACCACATATTTTTCCTGTTGTAAGAAGGAGATTCCTTTCAGAATGAATATAAAATCAAGGATAGTAGTACCATACTGAATTGTGTTGGGAGCATGAGAAAAACTGAGTATGCATTTCTTAATTAATCCTTGCATATTATATCTTAGTTGCATACTTGTATTTTGGATTGATGACCCTTGTTTTGTTTCCACCTGATGTCAGGATAATACATTACTAATTGTCTGAATTCTTGAAGTACAATATAGGTAAAAGAGAACCTACAATCATTGTGCATTTTGCAAGGAAGCCTTGTACTAAACCCTGTGAAAGTTGATCCTGGGGTTTAGACACAAGGACAGGGCTTGTGCGTTCATCAATCATTTACATGCTTCCTTCATTTCAGAGGGTTAATGAATATGGAGGCCTTCTAATATATAGGAAAAAGTTAACAGGACACACATTGAACATGAAAAATATGATTAATTGAGATCAATTCAGGTATCAGATTTTTCTGGACTAGAAATTCATTCTTTTGAGGGGCAGGTTATAAATATTTCTAACAATAGATGTACATGAACTATAGAAGTTGAAGACTCATACATGAGTTTGGAACATGTACATTGTGCTAACTTGAATCTTGTTCAAATCTGGACCGTGGACACCGCTTTAAGATATGAAGATCTTTTATTTTTATTTTTTTATTTGTTTTATAATTTATTTGCTTTTTTTCATAAAGTTTATGGCATCTGGCTTTTCAGGGATGTGGTATTCATATGTTTCTAACTTTGTGAGACAAATTTTGAAGCCCTAGTCTGCATCAAATAAGTAAAGAACATAAAGATAGCTTTTCTCACATGCATTACATATGCAAATTCCAATCAATTGAGATCCATAGCAGAAACAATCTTATCATAAATTAGAAACTGTAGCTGTTCCATACTTTCAGAATAATCCTAATGCACCAGAAAGGGGGTAGAGAGAGGTAGATAGATGGAAGCATCACAACAAAAATACTGTATTATTGCATACTATTGCATGCTAAAATAGGTGAGGACCACATTGTCTACACAATCAATCATGTTCAACACACCACAAACAGATAAAATCAGAAACTAAAAGAGATTCATCTTATTATAAATTAGAAACTGTAGCTGTTTCATACTTTCACAATAATCCTAATGCACCAGAAAGGGGGTAGAGAGAGGTAGATAGATGGAAGCATCACAACAAAAACACTCTATTATCCCAGACTATTACATGCTAGAATAGGTGAGGACCACATTGTCTACACAATCAATCATGTTAAACACACCACAAACAGAAAAAAACAGAAACTATAGAGATTTGGATGCTTCCAAGCCATAATTTTTCCCACATTTATTTTACTATATAGAGATGATTCTATGAAGCGCAGAAACCGACGGAGGCATGTACATGGACACAGGACATTGATAGTATGTAAACATAGGACAGAAACAAGGCTATATAATAATACCAGTATATAATTATTTGTAAAACATACACAATAAATTATGACAAGAAACATAATTTTAGAAGTGTCAACTAGAAAACTAGGGGAACACATGGCTAACCCAAACTAAAATAAATATAAATTGAGAGAATTAATATAAAATTTCTACATTTTAAAAGTGTACACCTCATCAATTCATAAGTTTGAGAAGAAAAAATTTAAGAAAAACATAACAAACTTTTCGAATTTTATCAAATTTTTAAAAATCTCTATGAAAATTCTTAAAAAATCTCTGAAATCTTTATTATCTTAACTAAATTGCTTTACATTTTCTCAAATCTTTTGTCTGTGATGTTAATATATAACACACATTCAAGAATGCTAGTAGTATTATAACTTTAAAAAACAATTAATTTAAAATCAAAGATTCAACTTTCATCCATAATCATAAGCTTTCTTGAGCATACATATAGCATATGCAACCAAAAGCGAAAAAACACATAAGAATGGCAATCCATGAGGCTTGGAGCAAACAAAATGATAACACTTTTTAATTAAGCTAACTTTCATTGAGCTAATTTCATCATATGCTTCATTTCTATTTTTAATTCCTTCTAGCTCCCTTCCATTAGGTGAGATATTTGCAATGATTGATATTCTCCTAAATCAAGGTATCAAAGAAATCTAGACATATATCCCACACTCTTATCTTTTGACCCCGTAAGTTGAGAAATGTCAAACACGTCCAATTTCGGGTAGGCACAGTCCAAATGTGTCGACATTATGTCAAATGGTGTTTCAAAGTGTGTTTGAGTGGCCGATATGTGTTGGACACTGATACTCTGTGCAAAGGGAAGTGTTGATGGTTCCTAGGTAAGCATTATATAATTCTGCTAGAAAAAAAACTAATACATAAATGTCTTTGATAGCCTAGATATAGTTAGTCAAGATATGAAAAATAAAAAATATTTTAGTTTCGGGGGGTATGCGTGTATGTTGTGTACATTGTCTATTATTTTGATATATTTAATAGCTTATCACTCTCTGAAATATTTTCCCTCTTTCTAGTATATTATTCTTTTGCAATTATAAGATAATGGTTCAAGTTAGACAATAGAAAACCAACATTGTCACGGAAAAGAGCAAATTTCAAAAATTGTATTTTAAATTTTTAGAATAATCTTAAATGAATTTGTTACTTGCTGCACATTTTAACAGTTTAAAAATATTATGTTCTATCAATTTCAAATGTGTTGGATATGTATGCCCTAGAGACCATTATTGTATCTGTATACATGTGGATGCTAAGGATATGTATGGATAGGACAATCTTGCTCAATTATATAGTATATTATTTGAGTTGTCTTTATCATGATATGTGTATTTCTTTCTTATGATGCTTTATGTTGCTTGCACATATTGATAAAGACTCGATACAGTAGTATACTATTATGGTTTGACTTTATCTTAACATGTACATATCTTATACATGTCGACCACATGTTGATAAAGGTCCGTAGGATCTTGCTTGACTACCAGTGTTATGATGGAGATCAAACTTGTGGGAGCCGGGTAGTCTATAAGCACATCCTTAAATGTCCCAAGTCGTAGGAGTATCGAGATCGGGCATCGATACTCCAGATTAGACTTGCGTATACGTTTCTAGACCCTGACGAGGGACGGTGGTTGGTCCCACAACCATTGGTGTGATCATCTAAGATTGTATACGGGTGCTCACCGGGATTGAGTATACTGAACGGACTCGCCGAGAACCTCTAGATGGTATTATAAATATCGTCAGATAGCGGTTCTCATGTGACATGTGTACAGATTAGTCTTTAGACCTGAGGTCGTCATTTGTCTCGTGTAAGTTCCCACTGTGCTTTGATTCACTACCCTACCACAGCTTTACTGACTCGTGCAAACAGGTTTTGGTTGGGTGCAGTCCCGAGCCACATGGAGGCAGTGAGTAATTGTCAGGGATTCGTCTCTCCAGGTATTGGGAGTCGATATCGCACTGTGTTCGATTGGCTAGGACTATAAAACCTTGGCCAAGACAGTTGGGATTTACTTATAAGTTGATCAGTAGTTTTCCGGATTGGTCCTGAGCCGCATCAGCACAAATTATCGGGTTATTAGGGTCTGACGTTTACCACCCCCTAGACCCAGTATGCGATACTCTCAGACGAAGAGACCGAACTGTACGAAGATTGTCATGGATAAACTCAGTAGGGAGCCAGATGAGTTTGCTCGTCGGCCTTTCTTTTCGACAGGTACCCGGATAGCCGTTACGTACAGCTAGTGCCGCTGACGTGCTTGTGGTTATGGATTTATCCAGTAACTCGCTGCCGGCGTACTGTCGAGTCTTTAGAAGTCCCACACAGAGGGTTTCCCTGCTTCGGGCGAAATGATGTAAGGCTGTACGGTTTTATGGCAGGGGTTCAATCATATACGTGTACTAGCTACACGGATCATGATTCGGACGGATGATACTAGTGGGCTTTGGTTTAAGCCGGATTCTAGTATTATATTGTTGAATTATTTTTGTCTCTTTGTATTCGTATTTTTCGGAATACGGATACGGGTATGTATATACGGTGAGGGGTATTCTTGTAATTGTGCAAGATATTTCTAGAAGAAGACACCTCATTATTGTTTTAACCATTTTTGTTAAATGGTTAATGAGGTGGAGGCATGAGGTGTTTTTCATTAAATGAAGCATGGCTACTTGGTGACTCATGGGGTAACTCATGTAGTGACTCATGGATTACTATTGAGGCAAGGTGGCTTCAAGATATTTTGTGAATTATTGATATGCTTCATTCTTTCACAAGCCTTAGCCATGATTCATTCTAATGCTCACTACAACACTCTCATCTCCTCCAAGCTCTCTTCTTCTACCTCAAACCCTAATAGTCTCATGTGTTGAGAAACCTAGGGTTCTTAAGACAAAGCAATTCATCATCTTTCTCTACATACTCTAGGCTACTTAGATTAACATACTAAGTAACCTAGTTACCTCGGTTTAAAGATAGGAGCTCAAAGTAGACACTCTCGGGTGGATCATCTTTTAACGCAAGGAGGCCGACGATCAAGCGTGATCCGTACATCCTTAGAGTAGTTAAAGGAGAGGAGTGAAGACCCGAAGGACTTGAGCCTTTAGGTATAAACTTCTATCATAGTAGATAGAACCCCTTTAGCCTGCTAGTTAGGTTTATGGTAGATCCGGTATATGGATTATTCTAGCGCCAGTTTTAAATCGTAGAAAAAAATTTGTTCCGCAAACGGTCACGGATGATGACCAGGGCGTTAGTGTAACCCAACATGGTATCAGAGCCAGCCCATAAACCCTTATAACTAGAAGTTTTAAACGATGTTTAAGTAACGAAACCGAAACAACTCCGAAACGGACCAAACAATATTCAAGTTTCTGTCAATTTTAAAAAGTCTTAAAAAAAATTCTAAACAATTGCAGAAGGCTACTCTTGTGATACCTAGAACACCATTTAAATACGAGCCCCAAAATCCAAAATATGGCCAATGAGATTCATCATTTTCCCGGCCTGGCCGGTCCTATTTGAAGTTTGGGTCTTGAAATTTTTTTGGTGTTCTGGACTCTTGAATATTGGTCTTCAGGTATTGTTTGATTTTGCCCAGGTTGGATATTCTATTATCTTTGAGATTGGGGCAATAAGGAGTATTTCGAAGTCGTTATTTTAACGTCATTTATAAGTTTCAGTACATACACTTCTATCTGCGACCGTGAATGTCAT
Organism: Agapanthus africanus; assembly: GCA_030015575.1. NCBI lineage: Eukaryota > Viridiplantae > Streptophyta > Magnoliopsida > Asparagales > Amaryllidaceae > Agapanthus > Agapanthus africanus. Next base: position 230,797,742 of record JASDDO010000012.1, read on the forward strand.
TTGAGCGGTATAACCCGTCTAACTGTTATATGTTCTATTAGACGGGTTTATGAACATGACATTCACGCTGATGTTCTGTGTTTGTGATGTGGTTGTGGTTGAATTGTCGTGGTGGATAGCTTGCGGTGCAATATTAGTAGTACAGTTGGGATTCATCTGTATATTCATATTGCGGGGCCAACGTCCGACATGTGGACTGCCGTCTTTGCCGGATTGTATATTATTTGATTGGGGCACGACCGGGTTGAGGTCAATGTCGCCTTTGTACATATATTTTTCTTTTTCTGTACTAGAATTACCACGCAGTGGAGTGCTCGAATAGCCAGGTTCTAGATGGCAACAAGCCCGCATCTCATGGCATTGAGACGGAGGGGGCTTCACTCTAGAATTGGCGGGCTATTCGCCGCACTCGTAGGGGGTATAGTATGACCCACGGAGGGATGCTCAAGTTACCGGATCCCGCGGAGTGCTGAATGGCCCATTCACTTTGTTGATTGGAGTTACCTCACTTCTAGGATTGGCGGGTAAACTTGCCGTGCTCGTAGGGGTCCAGATTTTCATTGCACTGGCTATCCACACGACCGGGAACGTCGGGTTTTATTTACGGCTCAAATGAAACCCAAGGCTCCAAGATTATCCACCATTCTGTGTTGCTTGCTGAAATTATGCGATGTTGCTTGCTGAAATTATGCGATGTTGCTTATATCATGCCTGGGACGAATTTTATATATATTTATATATATATATATATATTAGTAAATGTTGTATATGTTTTGCACCCGCGCTAGTCCAGCCCCCGCTCTGCCGTTAGTTAAGTAACCTAACGGTACATGACGGGGTCCCGTGGCGAATGCGGATGGTATATACATACATTGTATTTTCGTTCTTTTCTGATGTGATAGGTTAATTGATGGTGTTAGTGTATATGCCCTAGGAGCCATTATTGTATCATACTAGCTTGTATATTATTTAATGGAAGTTTGGGATATTCACAGTTGTATTAACAGTCTTGCTCAACATAGTAGTATGCTACTTGGTTTATATCTATCTTAATATGTATATATGTTTCTTTTAGCATATCGCGAATACATATTGATAGAGCCCATATGATCTTGTTTGACTACCAGCGTTGTGATGGCAGTCACACTAGTAGGGGCTGGGTAGTCTATAAGCACATCCTTTTTCAGGTCCCTAGTCGTAGGATTATCGAGACAGGGCATCGATACTCCAGAGTAGACTTGTGTGTACGCTTCTCATCCCAGCAGGGGAAATGGTCTGTCCCACAGCCATTAGTACGTTGTACTGGAGATAGTATGCAGGTGCTCGTTGGGTTACGGGTACACCGGACAGGACTCACAGGAAACTGTTGATTGGTATTATATCCGTCGTCAGTTAACAGCTCCCAGATGACATGAGTACAGCATAGTCCGTTGACTTGACACTGCTGCTTCGTCTCGAGTGTGTTCCCACTGTTCTTAGATTGCTATCCTACCACGGCTCAAAGGAATCGTGCAAACAGATAGCAGTTGGGTGCAGTCCCGAAGCACTTGGAGGCAGTGGCAGTTAGAAAGGATTCGTCTCTCCCGGTATTGGGAGTTGATATCGCACTGTGTTTGGAGAGCCATTACGCAAAATCCCTGGCCAGGGCAAACGAGATTTACTGGTAGGATTTGCAGTAGCTTCTCAAGGTGTAATGGGCTTCACTCCGACACGACTTATACCGCTTTTAGGGGACTGACGCTTGCCGCCCCCTAGGCCCGATATGCGATAGTATTAGACGAACAGACCAGACTGTACGGAGATTGTCACATCAGGCTCAGTAGGAGTTCGGATGGGTTTCCTCATCGACCTTCTTATCGACATCTACCTGGGGACCGTTACGTACAGCTAGTACCGCTTGCGGCCTGTGGTTAAACCCACTGCCAGCGTAGTGTCGAGTCTTTAGAGTCTCACACAGAGAGTTTCCCTGCTTCAGGCGAAACGATATAGAGGTCGTATGGTTTTACGACAGGGTTCGGACATATATGTGTACTTGTGCACGTATGATATTCGGACAGTTTATACTAGCAGGCTTTGGTTTAAGCCAGATTCTAGTATTGGATTATTGGATTTATGCAGTCTCAGTATATCCGTGTTTTCGGGAATACGGATAGGAAGGGCATTCTCGTAATTAGTCGAGAAGCTTCTAGAAGGAAGGTGACTTATTTAGATTTAATTCATTTATGAATTAAACTAAATGAGGTGGAGAGCTTATGTGTTATTTGCATTAAATGAATTGGTGACTCATGAGATGATTCATCCAAGTGAGTTAATGAAACATTAATTGTTTTAATAACTCATGAGATGATTCATTCATTTATATTAAATGAAGCATGGTTGTAATTATCTCATATGATTTATTTGATAATTATTATGCTTCATAAAATATAGAAATGAGTTATATTTTCATTTCATTCTCACATACACACTCTCTCTCCTCAAGCTCTCCTCTTCCTCAACCTAACCCTAATCCTCTCATGTGTTGAGATCCCAAGGGTTAGAAAGACTAATAGATCCTTAATCCACTTCTATATCATCTAGGTCACTTGGATTAGCAATCCTAGCCACTTAGTTATCTCAAGTGAGAGGTTAAAGCTTGGAGAAGGAACTCTCGGATGGATCTTCTATCACATCGAGGAGGCCGACGAAGAGGTGAACAACAAGAACAAGAAGGACTAGTATCTTGAGGTATAATCATCTATCATAGTAGTTTAGCACTTCTAGATAGTTTGTTAGTTAGGGTTTAGCAAAGATCCGTAAAGTTGGTCGATGTTACCTTAAACAAAATGATTGTTTTACCTATTCCGTCTCCCCGCATCTTGTGGGGTGTGTAACGTCAACTTACAGATGGGACCGCATTAATTTTGATTAATGCAAGAAAAGAAACATAAAAAGATGTTAGAACAAATTTCGAAAAACTATAGTTATATTCTTTCGCTTTGCATAGTGATATTCGGTTGTGAATATCCAGCACCTCATTCTATGAGGCAAGAGCCGAGATCCCTTCACGGGGAGTGACCTCTTGAGCAAAAGTTTATACCGCAAATTACTCGATTTTCTTCAAAACCACAAGTTTTCAAAAGCGGGGCCTAAACCACTCCTTTTCAAAACTGCTCAGGTTTCTTCAACGATATGAAGTTCATTACGTTAAAGGGTTTTTCGCCAAAAACCCAGCCGTAGCCTTCCTGTTGGAGATAGTGCCCTCAGAGTCGATTATTGGATCACAGGCACGTGATTGCAATGATTGAGGGAGGACCTATCCCGGTAGGACAGTCTTACTCGAGATGATAGTATGCTATCTGGTTTACCTTTATCATCGTGTACTGCTTTAGGCGACCTGACAGGCCGCTATTACACGTTGATAGAGCCCCTAGGATTCTTGCTTGACTGCCAGCAGTATGAGGGCGATCATATAAGTGAGAGCTGGAGTCTATAAGCACATCCTTAAATGGTCCTTAGTCGTGGGAGTTTCGAGACAGGGCATCGATTCTCCAGAGCAGACTAGTGTATACAGTCGAGACCCCGACGAGGGGCGGTGGCCGGTCTCACAAGCCACTGGTGTCAGTTGGTTCACCTAAGATGTATACAGGTGCTCATTGGGTTATGAGTACACCGGACAGGACTCGCTGGGAACATGCTAGTTGGTCTTATCGCCGGGAACATCGATTCTCCAGAGCAGACTAGTGTATACAGTCGAGACACCGACGAGGGGCGGTGGCCGGTCTCACAAGCCACTGGTGTCAGTTGGTTCACCTAAGATGTATACAGGTGCTCATTGGGTTATGAGTACACCGGACAGGACTCGCCGGGAACATGCTAGTTGGTCTTATACCTGACGTCAGATAGCAGTTCCCAGGTGACATGTGTACAGGTTCATCGACCTGGGGATCGTCATTTGTCTCGTGTGAGTTCCCACTGTGCTTTGATTACTACCCTACCACGGCTCAAAGGAGTCGTGCAAACAGGTTTTAGTTGGGTACAGTCCCGAGCCACATAGAGGCAGTGAGCGGATCTTCGGGGGTTCGTCTCGCCCGGTATTGGGGGTGAGGTCGCGCTGTGTCTAGGAGAGCCATTACACGAAGTCCTTGGCCAAGGCAGGAGATTTACTGGTAGGTATTCCAGTAGTATCTTAGGGTGTTCTGGGCTACACTCCGACACGACTTGTACCGCTTTTGGGGGTCTGACTTTTACCAACCCCCTAGGCCCGACATGCGATGCTCATAGATGAACGGACCGGACTGTACGGATATTGTCACTGACAGGCTCAGTAGGGTGTCAGGATGAGTTCGCTCATCGACGTCCCTTTTGGTCAATAGCTGGTGGCCCGTCACGTATTGGCTTATACCTCTGACGTGCTAGTGGTTAAATCCACAACCATAGTATTGACGAGTCTTTAGAATCCACCACACTTTCAGTTACTCAAGCTTTCGGGCGAAACGTTGTAGAGGCCGTATGGAGATATGGCAGGGTCCGATCAGATACGTGCGATATTGCACGGATCAGGATCGGACGGTTAGTACTATAGGCCGTATAGATATATGGCAAGGTTCGATCGGATACGTGTGGTATTGCACGGATCAGGATCGAACGGATATTACTAGCCGGCTTTGGTTTAAACCGGATCCTAGTATAGTACAGTGTAGATTTTGTCTCATTGCATTTGTATCCGGTCGGAATACAGATGCGGGTGTGTATGCACAGTATCGGGGTTTTCCTGTAATTTATTACGGGACCAGTTTTCTGGAGTTGCCAGTTTGCATTCCGTTCCGGCCGGTTTTCCTTTGTTTTTTCCCGGCCGGACTTTTCCGATGGAGGGTGTTATTTGCAAGTTTGCAAATAACACATTGTGGAGGATTTTCTTGCAAATGTATTAATTATGAAAGCATCTTTTGATACCATTCTTATCCATCATCATCACTTGCTTTTTGTTGATTTGAGGTGATTAGAGTTTGATGTAGATTTGTTATGATGATGTTTAGGTTGTGGTCACCCTCCACCTTTTCCTACACTCACCTTCCTTCTAAGGGTGTGGTTTTGTATTCTTTTCCTCCACCATTCTCATTTGGAGATGGTTGAACACATTTGAGAGAAGAGAAGATGAGAGCTTCATTTTGAGAGGGTAGCATTTTGATCTCTTTTCATGTTAAGAAAAATGCAAGCACCATTTTTCTTATCATCTTCAAATGGCAACAAACCCAAATGAGACATAGCCTCTACACTACACTTCCTACAGCAAATCTTGGACGCGTCGACTTGCCAGCTTCGCGCCCGAGTTGCCTCGGTATTGAGGTGGGAGCCCGTAAAAGATGCAGGCGATGTGGTGCCCTTCCGGCGAGGAGGCGACGACCGGAGTTTCCACAGGAGATCGGGACGACGACGAGAAGACCGGAGGACTCGGATCATTCGGTATATCTCTAACCCGTCTTGTAGTTAGCTAGAACTAGTTTAATGGTCCGATCCGGGTGTTTAGTGCGCGGTGGTGCCGGTTTGCTAAGTTCGCAAAATTAAAGTTTATCACCGCTTCCGCATTTGGCCGTCGGACTGACGGCCGGGGCGCCGCCGTGCACTTCCACTTCCGTCATTTCAGATGGGTACCACCTAGTATTCGTGCTATGTTTGTTGGCGAGCGTTAAGACATAGTGAACGGTAGCTGAGTGATATTTATCTGTTGCATGGATATGCGATTAATCGAGACAGTCGTACAACTTTGTTAGCAAGTGTCAAGAGTTTGTGCGGGTGGGTTCGAATTAATCCAGGACAATGACGGGTTGAAATTGACTAGTGGCCTATAACTTGTTGGCAAGCGTCAAGGTTATAGGTCGTTAGGGGCAAAAACCATATCAGGAGTTTCAAATATACATGAAACTTGCAGGTTTAACATACCTTCTGGAGTGTGGTGACTAGAGTGGCTTCCATCTAGTTTATCACGTGATGATAGTTGGATCCCGATCCCACTGATGAGTAGGATTACTCTTGGGAGATTATTTCACTTAACAATCAATACTATAAACCAAATAGGTGTCTAGAACGGTGTTAGCGAAGCTATACCTCCAGGGAAAAGAGGTTATATAATTAAGGAACTTCGCGAAAGCGTTGGAAAACCTCCTTCGAAGTACCGACACTAGCCTGGCCGAAAGGTTAAGCAAGTATTGTGACGTGCGATTAATCCTGATTAGTTCTTCTTTTAGGGTTTGAAGAAGAATTCGAGGAAACAATGGGAGCCATCCTGATTAGATAAACTAATAACCAATCTGATCTTGTAAGAGCGCACGCTGAGTGCTTCTTTTCTCTCTCTCCAGGTAGCAACCATTTCACATCCTAATCAAGGTAATAAAATGTATCGCCTGACCGATCCGGATTCTTATTCAGGGCTGGGGAACGTCGGTTCGGCTCTAACTTATGACAGCTGTCATGAGTATGAGTAAGGGAAAGAGGATTGCATGAATTCCTTGATGACCCCAACGAAGAAGAATCACACTATTGTATCTTCTTCAGGTGTTCTTGTTATTGAGAACTGCTTTTCGGTCAGTCCTACCTCCTGGGTACTAGATACCCGATCAGGATCTCATATCTGTAATTTATTACAGGGACTGAGAAAAAGTAGGATGGTTGGACATGGTGATATGTCCCTCAGAGTAAGGAACAGAGCACAAGTTGATGCTGCTGTTGTCGGTGTATATCACCTAGTGTTGCCAAATGGCAATAATATGATTTTGAACAATTGCTACTATGTACCTTCCATAGTTTGCAATATCATATCAGTTTCTTTACTTGATAAAGATGGATATAACTTTGTTCTTAATAAGGTATTGGTTGTTAGATATGTATGCCCTAGAGGCCTGTATTGTATAGGATGCTAGGCATGTATATGTACAGAAACAATCTTTGCTCGAAATGATAGTATGCTATCTGGTTTATCTTCATCTTAACGTGTGATGTGTTGTATTTCATATCTTTATATACATGTTGATGAAGCCCTTAGGATTATGCTTGACTACCGGGATTATGATGTAGATCATACTAGTGGGGCTTGGGCAGTCTATAAGCATATCCTTTAATAGTTCCTAGTCGAGGGTATATCGAGACAGGGCATTGATATTACCAGAGTAGACTAGTGTGTACGTTTCTTGACCCTGGGGGCGATGGTTGATCCCACAACTATTGGTGTTTGACATCAAAGATTGTACACAGGTGCTCATTGGAGAATGGATACACCGAACAGGATTCGCCGAGAACTCCTAGATGGTATATATACCTATTGTCAGATAGCAGTTCTCCGGTGACACTTGTACAGGTTAGTCTGTAGAGCCGAGATCGTCATAGTGTCTTATGTGATTCCTATTGTGCTTTGATTTCCTCCCTACCACGGCTCTACTGAGTCGTGCAAACAGGTAGATTTTGGGTACAATCCCGAATCACATGGAGGCGATGAGCGATAGGAGAGGTTTCGTCTCTCCCGGTATAGGGAGTTGATGTCGCGCTATGCTTGATCGGCCATAACAGCAAATCTCTGGCCAGGGTTGTCGAGATTTATTGGTAAGAGCTATCAGTAGTTTCTCGAACCGTTATGAGCCATATATCAGCATGACTTATAAAATTACTGAGGTCTGACATTTACCACCCTTAGACTTCATATACGACGTATCAGACGAAAAGACCGGACTGTACGGTAAGTGTTGCTTACAGGCTCGTTAGGGTTGGGATGAGTTCGCTCGCCGGCCACCTTTTCGTCATGTACCTGGGTAGCCGTTACGCACAGCTAGTGCCGCTGACGTGCTTGTGGTTAAACCCACTGCCAGCGTACTGTCGAGTCTTTAGAGTCCCACACAGAGGGTTCCCTGGTTCAGGCAAAAGATGTAGAGGCCGTAAGTTGTTACGGCAGGGTTTCGATCATGTTCGTGTAATGGTTACAGGAATGATGATCGGAAGGATAATACTGGTAGGCTTTGGTTTAAGCCGGATACCGATATTATATTATTGGATTATTTGTATTTGTATTTTTCGGAATGCGAATACGGGTATACTTATACGGTATACGGTAAGGGGTATTCTTGTAATTGTACAAGAATACATTCTAGAAGGAGACACATCATAATTGGGTTTTTATTTTGTGAAAATAAAACAATGAGGTGGAATTTGGAAATATCAAAGCATGGATGAAGGAATGGCTTATTTCATTTTTTATTCATTTGAGTTTACTAGTGAAGCATGGTGCATTATTTTTGGAGAAAAATAATGCATGCTTCAATTATTGTTTTGAGCCATATTATTTGTTCATGCTTGAGACTTGCTCATTATTACATTCATTTTCTCTCTCCAAATTATCTCCTTCTCCTACCTCCAAGCTTTACCCTTCACATGAGTTGTGAATCAAAAGCTTAGGGATCACTTTAATCCTTTACTTAATCTCTACATCATCTAAGTAATCATTTCTAGCACACTTGATTTCTTAATTAACTCTTGTGAAGAGTTTGAAGCTTGTTCTATAGCTCTCGGGTGGATCATCTACGTTCTAGAGGTGACCGGAAACCGAGTTCCTTTCAAGCATCCAAAGAGCTTAGGAGTCGTATCCAAAAGAAGACCCGAAGGACCGGTTCCTTAGGTATAACCCTATCATAGTAGATAAGATCTCTAGATAGGTTCGCTAGTTAAGGTTTAAGCACAAGATCTAGGTTTTAAGTGGGTGTTACATGCAAGAAAAATTTTGTTTGCCACTTCCGCCTCCTCACAAGTGTTGTGAGGGTGTGCAACATCCACTAACATTGGTTGCAAAAGGTATATTGTTTAATGGTATCTATGTTCTAAATCAAAACGCTGTTTTCAATATACAAAACACACGCAAGAGGAAGAGTTCAGAAGAGAACGAATCCTACTTGTGGCATTGTAGACTTGGTCATATCGGAGAGAAAAGACTGACTAAATTGCATAAGGATGGATATTTGAATACGTTCGAATTTTCATCTTATGAAACTTGTCAGTCTTGTCTCAAAAGATGATCAAATCTTCGTTCACCGGACACAGAGAAAGAGCAGCAGAGCTCTTAGGACTCATACACAGTGATATGTGTGGTCCGATGTCTATACATGCAAAGGGTGAGTTCTCGTACTTCATCGCATTCACTGACGATCTCTCTAGATTCGGATATGTGTATCTTATGAAACACAAATCTGAAGCTTTTGAGAAATTCAAAGAATATAATAACGAAGTAGAGAACCAGACTGGCAAAAGTATCAAAATCCTCCGATCTGATAGATGAGGGGAGTACTTAAGTACGGAATTCCGGTACTTTCTAAAAGAAAATGGAATTCTCTCTCAGCTTACTCCTCCGTATACACCACAGCACAACGGTGTATCGGAACGGAGTAACCGTATCCTATTGGACATGGTTCGCTCCATGATGAGTAATGCCGAGTTGCCTCTTTCATTATGGGGATATGCACTTGAAACGGCTATATATGTATTGAATAGGGTTCCTACCAAAACTGTACCTACCACTCCACATGATATATGAAAGCGGAAGAAACTATGCCTTAATTTTGTTAAGATATGAGGTTGTCCGGCTTATGTTAAAAAACACCGGGATAAGCTAGAGGCACGATCAGTTTTGTGTAAGTTTGTAGGATATCCTAAACATTCGCAAGGATATCTATTCTACCACACTGAGAAACAAAAGGTGTTTGTTGCTCGCCACGCCGTCTTTTTAGAGAAAGAATTTGTTGCAAAAGAAATTAGTAGGAGCGCGGTAGAACTGGAAGAAATTCCAGAGGGACAAACTATAACTGAAGATTTAGTAGAACCAGATAATTCAATAATCCCGGACGAACCTCAGCCACTCCGTAGATCTGGTAGGATTTCTCATCCGCCCGAGAGATACCACGGTTTTCTCATAGACGGAGATCGAGGAGATTGCGTCTTGGAAGAAGATGATCCTACTAGTTTCAGGCAAGTTGTTATCAGTAGGGACTCTGATAAGTGGCAAGATGCTATGCAATCCGAAATGGAGTCCATGTACGCCAATAAAGTGTGGGCCTTGGAAATTGCTCCACCTGGGATAAAACCCATTGGATGCAAATAGATCTACAAAAGCAAGATTAGTGTAGATGGGCAGGTGGAAACCTATAAGGCTAGACTTGTTGCAAAAGGTTTTCGTCAAGGACCAGGATTGGACTATGACGAAACTTTTTCTCCAGTGACTATGCTCAAATCCATTCGGATCCTATTTGCCATTTATGCCTTCCATAACTATGAAATCTGGCAAATGGATGTAAAAACGGCCTTTCTAAACGGAAGTTTGGAAGAGTGCATTTATATGGATCAACCGGAAGGTTTTGTAGACAGTGGGAGCAGCGGGAAAGTGTGCAAGTTGCTTAAATCCATTTATGGATTAAAGCATGCATCGCGGAGCTGGAACATCTGTTTTGATGAAACAGTCAAGGAATTTGACTTCATCGAGAACGAGAATGAGCCTTATATATATAAGAAGATTGTAGGACGAACTATCGCATTCCTAGTCTTGTACGTGGACAACATTCTTTTGATAGAAAATGATAGTCATATGCTACAATCGGTCAAGCTGTTCTTATCGCAAAGGTTCTTCATGAAGAACCTGGATGATGCCTCGTACATTCTGGGGATCAAGATCTACATAGATGGATCCAAAAGATTATTGGGACTTTAGCAGTCCAGGTACATAGAGTTCGTACTAAAAAGATTTAGTATGGAAGATTCCAAGCGCGGTAACATACCCGCATTGCACGAAATCACCCTCTCCAAAAAGATGTTTCCCAAGACTGATGAAGAGAGGGTTCGCATGAGCACTATACCCTACACTTCGACGGTAGGATCTATAATGTATGCGATACTATGTACCAGACCAGTTGTAGCTTACGCGCTTAGCGTGGTGAGCCGGTATCAGTCGAACCCAGACGAGAATCACTGGACAGCTGTGAAGAACATACTCAAGTACCTGAGAAGGACTAAGGAGATATTGTTGGTTTACGGTAATGGAGATATACGGTTCGAGTCCTTTACCGATTCAAGCTTCCAGAGTGACAAAAATGACAGCAAGTCTGTCTCGGGTTTTGTATTTACCCTCAACGGAGGGACGGAACTACCTGAAGTTCAGTAATGAACTTCTTCATCCAGACCGCTTATTTTGCGGTATCGTTCGCAGCAATGTATTCAGCCTTCATCATCGGACTCGCCGAAAACCTCTAGATGGTATTATACCTATCATCAGATAGCGGTTCTCATGTGACATGTGTACATGTTAGTCTTTGGACCTGAGGTCGTCATTTGTGTTGTGTAAATTCCCATTGTGCTTTGATCACTACCCTACCACGGCTCCGCTGAGTCGTGCAATCAGATTTTGATTGGGTGCAGTCCCGAGCAGTGAGTGATTGTCAGGGATTCGTCTCTCTAGGTATTGGGAGTCGATATCGCACCGTGTTGTAAGTCGACGTTACACACCCCACGGGTTTGCGGGGAGACGGAACAGGTAAAAAACGATTTTTACAACAAGGTAACATCGACTTTAACACCAAGATCATAGCTAAACCATAACTAACAAACTAACTAGAGATGTATCTACTATGTAAGAAGATTATACCTAAAGTTCCAAGTCCTTCTAGTGTTCTCGCTGTCCTCGTTCACCTCGCAAGCTCCTTGGAGTAGAAATGGAAAGCACCTCCTCGTCGGCTTCTCGAAGTAGTAGAAGATCCACCCGAGAGTTCCAACCTTGAACTAAACCTCCAAGTTGAGGTAACTAGATCACTTGGTGTGCTAAACAAAGTAGCCTAGAGTGTGTAGAGTGTGATTTTGAGTAGCTTACCCTCATTAATCCCTTGATTCTCAACACATAAGACACTAGGATTTTGAGAGGAAGAAGGAGAGAGCAAGCTTGAGGAAAGAGAATGTATTTTTGATCATGATAATTGATAAATGGCATGGCTCCATGATATGACAATAAGCATGGCATGAAAATAATATTTTAACAAAAATATCCATGTCTCAAAATATCTCACCAAAAATATCTAGAGTCAACAAGTCAAGCCAAGTCAAAAGATCAACCCAAATAGCCATGCCATACAATAATCATTTACCAAAAAATAACAAATTCTTTTCTCCACCTCATTTTTGTTTTGACCAAGTCAATGGTCAAAACCCTAATAAGGTGTCTCCTTCTTTACCTCCTCTCATCCGTATATACATACCCGCATTCGTGTTTCGAAAAACATGAATACAATGAGACGAAGCTAATCCAATAATCAAATACTAGGATCCGGCTTAGACCAAAGCCCACTAGTATTGTCCGCTCGAACACCACGCGCGTACAAGTACGCGTATGTGATCGAACCCTGTCGTAAAACCATACGACCTCTACATCGTTTCGCCTGAAGCTGGGAAACTCTCTGTGTGGGACTCTAAAGACTCGACAGTACTCTGGCAGTGGGTTTAACCACAAGCACGTCAGCGGCACTAGCTGTACGTAACGGCTACCCAGGTATCTGTCGATAAGAAGGCCGACGAGCAAGCTCATCCAAACTCCTACTGAGCCTTATCTGTGGCAATCTCCGTACAGTCCGGTCTATTCGTTTAAGAGTATCGCATATCGGGTCTAGGAGGCGGTAAACGTCAGACCCCTAATAGCGGTATAAGTCGTGTCGGGGTACAGTCCAAAACACCCTGAGAAACTACTGGAGTACCTACCAGTAAATCTCGCTTGCCCTGGCCAGGGACTTTGTGTAATGGCGTTCCGAACACAGCGCGACATCAACCCCCAATACCGGGAGAGACGAATCCTATCTAACCGCCACTGCCTCCAAGTGCTTCCCTCAAAGTGCTTCAGGACTGCACCCAACTACTACCTGTTTACACGACTCAATAGAGTCGTGGTAGGGTAGAAATCTAAGAACAGTAGAAACACACTTAGGCGAAGTAGCAGTACCAAGTCAACGGACTAAGCTGTACTCATGTCACCTGGGAACTGCTAACTGACGATAGGTATAGTACCAATCAGCAGCACCCCACGAGTTCGTCCAGTATAACTCATAACCCAATGAGCACCCGCATACTATCTCCAGTACGACGTACTAATGGTTGTGGAACAGATCATCTCCCCTGCTGGGATGAGAAGCGTATATACTAGTCTACTCCGGAGTATCGATGCCCCATCTCGATAATCCTACGACTAGGGACCTGTATAAGGATGTGCTTGTTCCCAGCCCCCACTGGTGTGACTGTCATCACAACGCTGGTAGTCAAACAAAGATCCTAAAGGCTCCATCAATATGTATTAGCGATATGTTAAAAGAAACATATACACATATTAAGATAGATACAGACCAAGTAGCATATTACTATATCGAGCAAGACTGTCATAAATCCGTGTATATATCCCAAGCTTCCAAAATGTAATATACAAACTAGTACTATACAATAATGGCCTCTATGGAATATTATACAAACTAGTACTATACAATAATGGCCTCTAGGGCATATTACACTAACAATCTCTCACTTGCACTAAGGTCATGTCTGGCATATCGCAGACCTATCATCTCGAATAGCCTCAAGATGATACCGCCTGGCGATCCACGATCTCCCTGATCTCCTGGCGATCCATGATCTCCCTGATCAGGTGATACCGCCTCAAGATGTGTCTAGACTTCTGATGGGACCTGGGTTCCTTTGCTAAAGTTATAGCCCCGTTGTTGTCATAATACAGAGGTATTGGATCAACAATGGACAGAACCACCTGAAGTTCTGTTATGAACTTTCTCATCCAGACTGCTTCTTTTGCGGCATCAGAAGCTGCGATATACTCCGCTTCCATCGTCGAGTCAACAACGGTATCCTGCTTGGAACTCTTCCAACAGACCGCCCCTCTATTGAGGGTAAAGACATAACCTGACATGGACTTGGAGTCATCCTTGCAGGGTTACCTAAGACGGCAGCAAGGTTTCGGGAGGTATCGTCCATGCCATATTCAAAAAATTGTCATTCTAGCTAACCCTAACTAAGAATCGTTAACTAGAAATCAACGGAAAAGTAAATGCAAACACTTTGCAAGTCTAGTGAGCAAGAAATACAACCTTTGTAAATCGATCCTTCACTTCAATAGCTCCGTGTAGTAGTCCCTTCGCTGCGATCATGAACTCCGGACTCTAGAGAGGCTCCCTTGAAGAACGAACATGCTTGCTTCGAAGACTTCGAGGCCGAAGATGATCTACGTCGAGGAGACACTAACCCCAAGCTATCTCTTCACTAATTGTGAAATTAGTGAAGCAAACACCCTATACTAAATGGCAAGTAGTAGAGGATGATGAAGTAGGAAGTTTGCTCACATTAGAAATCATTTTCTCATTCAAAATCATCACTTTGTCACAAACTAGATAGCAAGCTCAAGAGGAAGAAGAAGATGAAGTCAAGTGATGAAATGAATTATTGTGTGAGGTTAGAAATGCAACCAAGGGTTAAGCATGTCATGCTTAACCCTTGTAGAAAGTTAACCATGAGCTAGGGTTAATGGTTAGGTCAAGAAATATCTTAAGCAAGACAAAGAGAGTGGACAAAGTCAAAGATTCCTTAAAACTTCTACAAGCTTTCAACAAATATCATCCATGACAAATATCCACAATATTTGAATTACTTAATGATAAATTATAAACCCTAATCTTAACCCTAGTCAATGCGATATGTGATAATCGACTAATATCAAATGTAATATCTTATCGAATCAACACTTGATCCGATGTAACCAATCATGTCACATCTTAACCCGGCTATATCACATGTAACCAATCATGTCACACATCGCGAGAATAGAATACGGTATCACATATCGCATTAATCTCGGTCCCGCAAATATCACATATGTGCTCCTACTCCGTTTTGCTTGAGCCAGGAAACCCCTGTGTAGCACTCTAAAGACTCGTCAATACGCCGGAGTATGTGATGATCATATCAAATACCCACAAGCCGCAAGCGGTCTGCTAAACGTAACGGCCACCCGGGTATTGAGCGATCAGAAGATCAACAAGCAAGCCTGCTCGTACTCCTGCGAATCCAATCAGTAACACTACCGTAGAGTCCGGACCGTTCGTCTGATATATCGCATATCTCGTCTAGGGGTGGCAAACGTCAGACCCCAGTAACTCGATAAGTCGTGCCGATATGAGGCTCATAACGGGTCGAGAAACTACTGATAACACTTACCAGTATATCTATGAAGCAGTCTTGGCCAAGGACTTCCTGTTATAGCCAATCGAGCACGGCGCAACATCAACCCCCAATACCGGGAGAGACGAAACTCCTCCTATCGCTCATTGCCTCCATGTGATTCGGGATTGTACCCAAAAGCCACCGTTTTGCACGTTCTCTTGAACGTGATAAGGTGGAAATCAAAGCACAGTGGGAATCACACAAGACTCTATGACGATCTCGGGTCTACAGACTAACATGTACCAGTGTCACCAGAGAACTGCCATCTGACGTGAGGTATAATACCATCTGGGAGTTCTCGGCGAGTCCGTCCAGTGTACCCAGTCTCCACTGAGCACCCGTATACTGTCTCTGGGGTCAAACACCAATGGATATGGGATCATCCATTGCCCATCTGTATGGGTCGAGAAGCTATACGCTAGTCTACTCTGGTATATCGATGCCCTGTCTCGATACACCCACGACTAGGAACATTTGAAGGGCATACTTAGCGACTACGCTGTCCCTACTAGTATGATCTGCATCACAATCCTGGTAGTCAAGTACTCATCCTAAGGGCTTTATCAACATGTAACATAGAGACAATCAGTGTACATGTTAAGATAAAGAGCAACCAGATAGCATACTATCATGTCGAGCAAGAAAGTCCTCCATATATATGCCCAAGCATCCACTACAATATACATCATATGTACAGTAATGGCCTCTAGGGCATATATATAACTAACAATCCTTGTCACTCTGGAAGCTGGAGTCAGCAAAGGCCTCGATCTGGAGGTCTTTTGCGCCATAAACCAAGAACATATCCTTAGTCCTTCTCAGGTACTTGAGAATGTTCTTTATAGCTGTCCAGCGCTTCTCCCTAGGGTTTGACTGATACCGGCTTACCACGCTCAGTGCGTAAGCAACATCTAGTCTGGTACACAATATCGCATACATTATAGAGCCTACCGCAGAAGCGTAGGGTATAATAGACATGCGATCCCTTTCCAAATAGACATTTCTTTGGAGAGGGTGATTCCGTGACAAGTCGGTAAATTACCGCGTTTAGAATCTTCCATACTGAATCTTTTCAGTATAGTGTCGATGTACCTGGACTGTGAAAGTCCCAACATCCTCTTAGATCTATCACGATAGATCTGGATCCCCAGAATGTAAGAGACATCACCCAGGTCTTTCATGGAGAGCCTGTGTGACAAGAACTCTTTGACAGATTGTAGCATAGGAATGTCATTTCCTATCAAGAGAATGTCATCCACGTACAAGACGAGGAATACAACAGTTCGTGCTACAATCTTACTATAAATGCATGGCTCATCTGGATTTTTGATAAAATCAAATTCTTTGACTGTCTCATCAAAACAGATGTTCCAATTCCGAGATGCCAGATTTAGTCCATAAATGGACTTAAGCAAGTTGCACACTTTACCGCTGCTCCCACTCTGAATGAAACCCGCTGGCTGGTCCATATAGACGCACTCTTCCAAATGTCCATTTAGAAAAGCGTTCTTTACGTCCATCTGCCAAATCTCATAATCGTGGAAGGCAGCAATGGCAAGAAGGATCCGAATGGATTTGAGCATAGCTACTGGAGAAAAGGTTTCGTCATAGTCCAAACCAGGTCTTTGACGAAATCCTTTTGCAACAAGTCTAGCCTTATAGGTTTCAACCTGTCCATCTACACCAATCTTCTTTCTGAAAATCCACTTGCAGCCTACGGGTTTTACCCCTTCTGAAGCAATGTCCAAAGTCCATACTTTGTTGGTGTACATAGACTCCATCTCGATCCGCATTGCATCCAGCCATTTTACCGAGTCAGTACTCTGAATGGCTTGCTGGAAGTTAGTCGGCTCATTATTATCAATGATGCATCCTCTCTATCCCCGTCTACGAGAAAACCGTAGTATCTCTCGGACGGATGAAACAGCCTACTACTCCTGCGGAGTGGTGCAGGAATGTCCTATTATTTTGGAACTTCTGGTTCCACCAAGCTTTCAGTAATAGCTTGTGGTTTTGGAATTTCTTCCAGTTCTATTGCGCTCCACTTGTTTCTTTTTCTAAAAACTGATGTTCCAGAAAATGGGCCTGACGAGAAACAAAAACCTTTTGTTCCTCAGCGTAATAGAAAAGATACCTCCTGGAGTTTTTTGGGTATCCCACAAACTTCCACAGTACTGAGCGTGCCTCGAGTTTGTCTGCATGCTGCTTTTTAACAAAAGCTGGACATCCCCGTATCTTCAGATACTGAAGATAGGGTTTCTTCCCACTCCACATCTGATATGGAGTGGTAGGCCAGTCTTGGTAGGAACCTTGTTCAAAAGATATGCAGCTGATTCTAGTGCATAGCCCCAGAATGATCGCGGTAACTCAGTGTTACTCATCATGGAAAGGGTTCGGTTCCGTCTCTCCGATACACCGTTGTGTTGTGGCGTGTATAGAGGAGTAAGTTGAGAGAGAATTCCATTCTCTTTTAGGTAATCCAGGAACTCGGCACTCAAGTTGTAAAGTTTTAGAAATCGTTTTGCGAATTTTCGCGTTTTAGGGCAAAATTGTCGGTTTTTCCCGTTTTAACCCGATTTCGATCAAACGACCGTATAAGCTTACCGACACCTAGTTTGGCTAAAATAAAGCTTGTGCGCGAACTTTGGAAGTATTTGGGAGGTTTTGTTCAGATAAAATTTTTCCCAAATAAAATATTATTTTAAGCGGTATTTTGTGCACGTAAATCGGGAAAAAATTTCTTTTGTGAATAAATTAATTTTGTCACTAGAATTATTTAAAAACTTCTTTTTAAAAATCTAGATATTTCTTTTGTGCAAAAGGAATTGAATTAAAAAAGAAAAGAAAAGAGAGAAAAGGTGGCAATTTGCTTTAATTAGCATTTATTACCCTTTTTCCTAGCAATTTCCTCACACAAATTTCACAAAACTAACCCCATTCCTCCTTGGCCGAAACCCCTCCCCATTTCTGCCCTCTTGCTTTTCTTTGCTCAATTTCTTCATTCCAAGATCAATAATTCATCAAAATTCCTTAAAAAATTCCACAAAACTCATAAACAATCAATAACCAATCTTTTTCCTTCACTAATCTTGCTTATACCTTCAAGGAAAACATCATTTTTGGAGGAAAAAATGATGGATCTAGTTGCTTGTTTGTGTTCTTGAGAGGTATAATTTCAAACCCTAATCTTTAATTGTGGTATTTAAATCTTTTAGCTAGCTAATTTAGTTAACTATTTATGTGCTTAGTTTAGCTTTTAATTCATGATTAATTCATTATAATTGGTTTAAGAAATTCATGTTAGGGTTAATTTTTGATTAAGTGATTAGTGTTTATTTGAAGTGTTAAATTGGGTTTAGAAAAGATTAATCTAGTAGAAAATGTTAAAATTTTCTAATAAGCATTTTGTTTAATTAAGCAAAGTTGGTTACTAGATTTTTCCTAAAACATAATTAGCGAGTGTTAAAAATATAGGATTGGTTTAGATAGCTTAGTTAAGCTATTTTAAGGTATTTGTAATTGTTAGATTTGCGTTATCTTGAATCTAGTGCGATAGGTTGCTTACTAGATTTCGGGGTTTTTCCGACGTAGGGTTCGTTTGGTAGTTGCGAGATTATATCTAGTGTATTCCTCGTAATTTTTGTGTTGTGTTGCGCGATCGGGACGATCGGGATCCAGAATTGGTGTTTTGTAGTTTAGCGACCCCAATTAGGGTTTTGGCCGGTATCGTGCGCGATAGATGCGCTAAGCGCGCAGTGTAATTTTCCGGGCGTTTTCGTCGCGTTTCGTTGTCTTTTCGTTATTATAGGATATTTAGCTTATGTGTTGTATTTATGAAATTTTAGGTTCGCAAGCAGGGATTTCAGGTGCTGCGGACAAGGAGAAGCAGGTGGTCGGATTTTCATAGCTCGAGACCATCGGTGAGTAGATTTAACATCTACGGGGAAATCGCCCGTATGGCGTTATGCGTCGGGGCGAATATGATATGATAGTTGCATGTATTTGCATATTGGTTACTTTCATATGAATGTCATTGCATAGCATTATATGTTGTACTTGACTCGTAACTTTAGATATAACACATTACTGACGGTTCATGTTGCACGAGCACTAAATTGTATGCTACACCCACACCGTCTGTAATTTCCATGACACGCACAAACACCTACATATGTGATATGATAGTGGATAGAAATGATGGGAGTAGTAACTCTTATTCTATTGTGCATATGAAATACTGTGGACACATACATACGTGATATTGCATTGGGCACGAATAGTTAAGGTAGTGAACCTTATTCCACTTCACTTATATCTTGCTATATTTACTTATACATCATGCATACATATTGACATGTACACCCTCGTACTCGATTACATGTAGATACTTAAACCTTGCTACACTTACATGTACACTTCATATGATACTACATTTATTTTCGAAGGAATTGGGAACCGCATGATATGTTTTAAAGCTAGATTCAATTTAAAGAACGGTTTTCCCTTTATATGCTCATATTGATGTTTTATGTTGCATATATCAGCTTTATATGGATTTTACGCATTGAGATATGGATTTCATATGATTTATGGATTTGAGAACCGTGGGGGATATTTTCAAGAAAACCATGTATTGTTTGAAAACCCGGTTTCTCTTGATATGATATTTGATGCGTCCACCATGTGATTTCTCGGTTCTGAGATTTGGCTTGTGATACCCGATTCGAGGAGCGGGACGCACCGTCTGCGGGTACATGATGGACCCGGTATGGTACCCCGAGGTAAGTGGTGATTTCGTGGTGTAGACGATAAGCCTGACGGTGGGACCACTACCTACCGGTGATTGTATTTGGACTCGGCGGTTATCATGGAGATACCGACCGGAGTGAGGTATGACATATCGTCAGGGCCAGTCATGGTGACAGCGCCTGAGTTATGAGGATTTACGTGTCGATGCTAGACACGGGTTTCATGATGTTTCAAGTGTCGGTGTTTGACACTCAGGTTTTCGTGAGACATACAGGATGTGAGGGCCGATCTGAGAATGCGGTGTCTGAGGATTTGGGATTTGATGTGTCAGTGAGGGACACTGGTGTTTTTCCATGCTGATGATTTTTGCATGAGATTTTATATTATATCATCACACACTCAGGATTATGTTGATATGCATTGTTTCATGTAGTTGTAGTACCCTGATGATGTACCTTTACATGATTGTTGCATATTCACCAATCATACTTATGCTATCGGATTACTTGTGATAGATAGATCGCTGTTCGTGCATACTTGCGATTACTGTATGATGTTATTTACTATTCACGAGTTGGCAACTCACCCCCGTTGTCCCACAGTGTTGTGCAGGACTTACCCTCTGAGTAGTCGCGGCAGGGCATCTTTTCATCTTTACTTTTGCGCATACCGCTACAGTTGGCTGTGAAGCCTTTCTTTTAGGTGGGTTGCGGTTATCTGTTTGTACTTTGTATATTTTTTGTTGAATCTAGTATTCTCCATCTACCACTATGTTGTATATGACTTAGAGACGACTTGTGAGGATTCAGTGTTATATTTTGTGGTGACTTTGGGTGCCGTGCTCGTGGGAGCCGGTTTTGTTGAAAAGTTTTACTTCTTTATGCAGTTTCTTTTATATTTCTTCGCTTCGGCGTCGTATACATGTTGTGGTGGTTGTCTCCGCCGTTGGGCGTGATTTGCTCCCGTTTGGGATGCTTTTATTATTTTCTATGTTGTACCCGTTTTCGGGGTTAGTTTTTACAAAGGAGGTGCTGCCGAAATTTTTAAGAACGAAAACTAAACTTAAAGATTTTTACTTGAAAATTTCCGAATGTTTAAAACTATGTTTTTCTCCGTTGATCCAGTTTTGGGGGGTTTAGATTTCTGGGTTTCGGCTTACTTAAGTTGCGTACGCCTTTAGACGTTACGTAGTTTAAGTGTCGGTTACGGGCCAATTTGGGTCGTGACAAAGTTGGTATCAGAGCGCTAGGTTTTTATCTTTCGGAGTGTAGGATGACCTTGGTATGATGGAGTAGGTCGCTTAAGCAGAGTGGCGTAGCGTGTGTATGTTCCGCGGCATACTTACGACACGGTACTCCGCCTAAGTGACCTTAGGACTTATTGATTGAAATTCCTTCCGTGATTGATATACATCTTTATGATTCGATTTCCGTTTCCTTATCGAATCTTGTTTCAATTTCCAGCCTATATGCCGCCGAAGACTACGAGGGCACAGAGAGCGGCCGCGAGGGCCGAGGCCAGAGTCGACCCGTCTGAGGCGAGGGTTGACCAGGGCGATACACCTGTGGTACCGGAGCACATTGCTATGATTGGGGTTGGTATGCAGGATCTGCGCTAGATTGTGGGGACTTTAGTAGAGGCCATTCGAGCACAGGGGCAGGCTGTTGTTCCACCCGTTGCAGGGACCACGATGGTACCTACTGATCCGGCAGTCGTAGTTACAGCTCCAGAGGTTATTACCGTGTCACTGACGGAGTTCATGAGGCTGAGGCCTCCGGTGTTTACTGGCACAGATGTTACCGAGGATCCGCAGTCGTTCATCGACCGGATGGCCAGAATTTGTCGCTCACTCCGATGCTCCGACGAGAGATGGGTAGAGTTTGCGAGTTTCTGGCTGGAGGGTATGGCCCAGAAGTGGTGTGAGTCGTTGGAGAGGGGCAGAGCTGCTGGTCTTGCTCCTATGACCTGGGCTGAGTTTGTGACGTCGTTTCTTGCCCGTTTTCTTCCACCGAGCGTCAGGGATGCACGAGCGCGCAGATTTGAGTCGTTACGTCAAACGCCGGGGATGACGGTGTCGGAGTATGATGTTTTGTTTACTGAGTTGTCGGTGTATGCTCCGTACCTGGTAGCGACTGAGGAGATGAGGGTGAAGAGGTTTGTTCGAGGCCTGCTTACCCAGTTGTTCCTAGCCATCAGCATTCAGCATTGGGACACGTATGCGGCAGCTGTCGATGCAGCCCTATTGGTGGAGGAGCGTCTAGCTGAGTCATCGGTTGTTCCAGAACCGAAGAGGACTCGTACGGATGAACCAGCACGAGGACCGAGGTTTGTCCGCAGAGGCAGAGTTCCTTCAGACTCGGGGAGTAGCAGAGACGTGGGACGTGGCCAGTTATTCAGTTCTTATTCCCAGGAGGGCCAGCGACCGTCTTATGGATGCTTCGGTTGTGGCAGTTTGCATCATCTTGTTCGGAATTGTACTGTGGTGCGTCAGAGAGGGCCAGCAGTACCGCAGGTTACCTTACCACCTTCTCCGCCTCAGAGAGCGTTGGCTCTTATTCCTGTTGTTGCGCCGCGTCAGACTCCTGCTCAGAGATGTCGTGGTCGCGGTGGTTTTGTGCCGAGAGGACGAGGTGGCAGAGGCAGAGGACAGCCAGTAGCCGGTAGAGGGCAGGCACGGGTTTTTGCCTTGACTCACCAGGACGCTCAGGCGTCCAATGCTGTGGTTTCAGGTACCCTTTCCTTATGTTCTTTTGATGCACATGTTCTTTTCGATCCGGGATCTACGCATTCGTATGTTTCTACGCACTTCGCGCCGAGGTTAGGCCGAGAGTCATGTTTGCTTGATCAGCCGCTAGTAGTGACTACTCCTGTGGGAGAGTCGTTTGTTGCGCGGCACGTGTTCCGATCATGTGTTGTCCGTTTAGGAGGACAGAGATCTGTCCGTCGACTTGATCCTTCTTGAGATGTTGGACTTCGACGTTCTGTTGGGCATGGACTGGCTAGCGACTTGCTATGCGTCCGTGGACTACCGCGAGAAGACAGTTAGATTTTTTTTCCCGGCGAGCCAGTGTTTGTTGTGCAGGGAGACCGTAGTGTCGCCCCTCACTGTTTGGTTTCTGTTCTGTGCGCTAGTCGGCTTTTGAGGAGGGGATGTCGGGGATTCTTGGCTTTCATTCATGATACTGGAGCCACTGTAGAGTCGTTGGACCGGGTTTCTACCGTGCGAGAGTTTTCCGATGTCTTTCCCGATGAGTTACCTGGGTTGCCGCCAGAGCGCGATATTGAGTTTTGCATTGATCTGATTCCTGGCACGGAGCCTATTTCTATACCGTCTTATCGGATGGCTCCGGCAGAGCTTAGAGAGCTTAAAGATCAATTGCAAGAGTTGCTTGTTTTGGGACTTGTGCGTCCGAGTGTTTCGCCGTGGGGAGCTCCTGTTCTATTCGTCAAGAAGAAGGACGGCAGTTTGAGGCTATATGTGGATTATCGTCAGTTGAACCGAGTTACGGTGCGGAACAGGTATCCTTTACCCCGCATTGACGATTTATTTGATCAGCTCCAGGGTGCGAAACATTTTTCGAAGATTGATTTGCGTTCGGGTTATCATCAGTTGCGGGTTCGGAATGATGACATTCCGAAGACTGCTTTTCGTACGCGCTATGGGCATTATGAGTTTTTGGTGATGTCGTTCGGGCTCACCAATGCGCCAGCAGCGTTCATGGATCTGATGAACCGGATTTTCAGGCCGTTCCTCGACCAGTTCATTATAGTGTTTATTGATGACATACTGGTCTACTCTAGGAGTCATGAGGAGCATGAGCAGCACTTGAGGACTACTTTGCTGATATTGAGAGAGCACCGGCTGTATGCTAAATTCTCAAAGTGCGCATTTTGGCTTGATAGAGTTGACTTCCTGGGTCATGTGGTGACTGGTGATGGTATTCTTGTGGACCCGAGGAAGATCGAGGCTGTACAGCTTTGGCCCAGACCTGTATCGGTGACGGAGGTCCGCAGCTTTTTGGGCTTAGCTGGTTATTATCGCCGTTTTGTCCAGAATTTCTCGAGTATCGCTGCACCGCTGACTGGACTGGCCCGGAAGGGAATTCCTTTTCTCTGGACTGATGCGTGCGAGCAGAGTTTTCAGCAGTTGAAGACTCGGTTGACGACAGCACCAGTTCTTTCTTTACCTTCTGGATCAGGCGACTATGTTGTTTATTATGATGCTTCTCGAGTGGGGCTCGGTTGTGTTTTGATGCAGCATGATAGGGTGATTGCATATGCTTCTAGGCAGCTGAAGAAGCACGAGCAGAATTACCCCACTCACGATCTTGAGATGGCAGCGGTAGTCTTTGCGTTGAAGATTTGGAGACACTACTTGTACGGAGAGTCGTGTCAGATCTTCACGGATCACAAGAGTTTGAAGTATATCTTCCAGCAGCGAGATCTGAACCTGAGACAGCGCCGATGGATGGAGCTAGTGAAGGATTATTATGATGCTTCTCGAGTGGGGCTCGGCTGTGTTTTGATGCAGCATGATAGGGTGATTGCATATGCTTCTAGGCAGCTGAAGAAGCACGAGCAGAATTACCCCACTCACGATCTTGAGATGGTAGCGGTAGTCTTTGCGTTGAAGATTTGGAGACACTACTTGTACGGAGAGTCGTGTCAGATCTTCACGGATCACAAGAGTTTGAAGTATATCTTCCAGCAGCGAGATCTGAACCTGAGACAGCGCCGATGGATGGAGCTAGTGAAGGATTATGATTGTGAGATCCTTTATCCCCCGGACAAGGCGAATGTGGTAGCTGATGCTTTGAGTCGTAGGCCCGTGGGTAGCTTGTCCCAGTTGAGCGCAGTTCAGTGTCAGTCTTCTGCAGATTGGCAGCTCTTGTGTGATAGTAGAGTGCAGTTCGAGTTCATTTCCGCTGGGGGACAGCTTGCTCATGTCCGCGCCCGTCCTCTTCTTTTTGATCGTATCCGTGAGGCGCAGCCCAGTGATACCCGTTTGATTGAGATTCTTGAGCTTGTTCGGCAGGGAAGAGTTTCAGAGTTCATGATTGATGACCAGGGTGTGCTACGATGCGGGACTCGCTTGTGTGTACCAGATGTTGATGGGTTGAGACGCGAGATCCTAGAGCAGGCGCATCAGTCGGCCTTTAGCGTTCATCCAGGTTCCACCAAGATGTACCGTGACTTGAGGGACTTCTACTGGTGGGAAGGAATGAAGCGTGATATATCGGACTTCGTTTCTAGGTGCCTGACTTGTCAGCAAGTCAAGGCTGAGCATCAGAGACCGGCTGGAGAGTTGCAGCCTTTACCCGTTCCGGAGTGGAAATGGGAGCAGATTTCCATGGACTTCATTGTGGGTCTACCCAAGACCAGTCGGGGGTATGACTCCATTTGGGTTATTGTAGACCGGTTGACGAAAGCGGCTCACTTTCTTCCAGTGAAGACCACTTTCGGTTATGCTCAGTATGCTCAGTTGTACATAGATGAGATTGTGCGTTTGCACGGTGTTCCCACATGCATAGTATCCGACAGAGGCACCCAGTTTACTAGCCGTCTTTGGCAGAAGCTTCAGGAAGCTTTGGGTACCCGGCTGAGTTTTAGTACCGCTTTTCATCCACAGACCGATGGCCAGTCGGAGCGGACTATACAGACTCTAGAGGATATGCTCCGTGCATGCGTGCTTGATTTTGGTGGCAGTTGGGATCGTCACTTGCCGTTGATTGAGTTCTCCTACAACAACAGCTTTCAGGAGACTATTCAGATGGCACCTTTTGAGGCTTTATATGGTAGGAAGTGTCGATCGCCAGTCTGTTGGACCGAGCTTAGTGAGAGTCTGGTTTTGGGACCCCAGCTAGTTCAGGAGACCACGGAGAAGATCCAGCTGATTCAGGATAGGATGAGAGCAGCCCAGTGCAGGCAGAAGTCTTATGCCGACCGTCGTCATCGCAGACTTGAGTTCGCAGTGGGGGATCATGTATTCCTGAGGATTTCTCCAATGAAGGGCGTTATGCGATTTGGGAAGAGAGGGAAGCTCAGTCCCAGATTTGTAGGTCCTTTCGAGATCCTTGAGCGAGTGGGTTCTGTTGCTTATCGTTTGGCGCTCCCGCCCAGTTTTCCGGATGTTCACCCTGTTTTTCATGTGTCGATGCTTCGTAGATACCTTCATGATCCTTCTCACACGATTCAGCACGGGACCGTTCAGCTTGAGCGCGATCTTTCGTTCACCGAGCAGCCGGTAGTTATTTTGGATCGGCAGGTGAAGAAACTTCGGTCAAAGGTCTTGCCATCTGTGAAGGTTCTTTGGCGTAGCCCGACTAGTGAGGAGATCACTTGGGAGGCCGAGAGCGAGATGCGGAAGAAATTCCCTCATCTTTTTGAAGGTACGCCTAGTATGAAATTTTAATTCGGGGACCGAATTTCTATAAGGAGTGGAGATTGTAACGTTTTAGAAATCGTTTTGCGAATTTTCCCGTTTTAGGGCTAAATTGTCGGTTTTTCCCGTTTTAACCCGATTTCGATCAAACGACCGTATAAGCTTACCGACACCTAGTTTGGCTAAAATAAAGCTTGTGCGCGAACTTTGGGAGTATTTGGGAGGTTTTGTTCAGATAAAATTTTTCCCAAATAAAATATTATTTTAAGCGGTATTTTGTGCACGTAAATCGGGAAAAAATTTCTTTTGTGAATAAATTAATTTTGTCACTAGAATTATTTAGAAACTTCTTTTTAAATATCTAGATATTTCTTTTGTGCAAAAGGAATAATTATTTAGAAACTTCTTTTTAAATATCTAGATATTTCTTTTGTGCAAAAGGAATTGAATTAAAAAAGAAAAGAAAAGAGAGAAAAGGTGGCAATTTGCTTTAATTAGCATTTATTACCCTTTTTCCTATCAATTTCCTCACACAAATTTCACAAAACTACCCTCATTCCACCTTGGCCGAAACCCTTCCCCATTTCTGCCCTCTTGCTTTTCTTTGCTCAATTTCTTCATTCCAAAATCAATAATTCATCAAAATTCCTTAAAAAATTCCACAAAACTCATAAACAATCAATAACCAATCTTTTTCCTTCACTAATCTTGCTTATACCTTCAAGGAAAACATCATTTTTGGAGAAAAAATGATGGATCTAGTTGCTTGTTTGTGTTCTGGAGAGGTATAATTTCAAACCCTAATCTTTAATTGTGGTATTTAAATCTTTTAGCTAGCTAATTTAGTTAACTATTTATGTGCTTAGTTTAGCTTTTAATTCATGATTAATTCATTATAATTGGTTTAAGAAATTCATGTTAGTGTTAATTTTTGATTAAGTGATTAGTGTATATTTGAAGTGTTAAATTGGGTTTAGAAAAGATTAATCTAGTAGAAAATGTTAAAATTTTCTAATAAGCATTTTGTTTAATTAAGCAAAGTTGGTTACTAGATTTTTCCTAAAACATAATTAGCGAGTGTTAAAAATATAGGATTGGTTTAGATAGCTTAGTTAAGCTATTTTAAGGTATTTGTAATTGTTAGATTTGCGTTATCTTGAATCTAGTGCGATAGGTTGCTTACTAGATTTCGGGGGTTTTCCGACGTAGGGTTCGTTTGGTAGTTGCGAGATTATATCTAGTGTATTCCTCGTAATTTTTGTGTTGTGTTGCGCGATCGGGACGATCGGGATCCAGAATTGGTGTTTTGTAGTTTAGCGACCCCAATTAGGGTTTTGGCCGGTATCGTGCGCGATAGATGCGCTAAGCGCGCAGTGTAATTTTCCGGGCGTTTTCGTCGCGTTTCGTTGTCTTTTCGTTATTATAGGATATTTAGCTTATGTGTTGTATTTATGAAATTTTAGGTTCGCAAGCAGGGATTTCAGGTGCTGCGGACAAGGAGAAGCAGGTGGTCGGATTTTCATAGCTCGAGACCATCGGTGAGTAGATTTAACATCTACGGGGAAATCGCCCGTATGGCGTTATGCGTCGGGGCGAATATGATATGATAGTTGCATGTATTTGCATATTCGTTACTTTCATATGAATGTCATTGCATAGCATTATATGTTGTACTTGACTCGTAACTTTAGATATAACACATTACTGACGGTTCATGTTGCACGAGCACTAAATTGTATGCTACACCCACACCGTCTGTAATTGCCATGACACGCACAAACACCTACATATGTGATATGATAGTGGATAGGAATGATGGGAGTAGTAACTCTTATTCTATTGTGCATATGAAATACTGTGGACACATACATACGTGATATTGCATTGGGCACGAATAGTTAAGGTAGTGAACCTTATTCCACTTCACTTATATCTTGCTATATTTACTTATACATCATGCATACATATTGACATGTACACCCTCGTACTCGATTACATGTAGATACTTAAACCTTGCTACACTTACATGTACACTTCATATGATACTACATTTATTTTCGAAGGAATTGGGAACCGCATGATATGTTTTAAAGCTAGATTCAATTTAAAGAACGGTTTTCCCTTTATATGCTCATATTGATGTTTTATGTTGCATATATCAGCTTTATATGGATTTTACGCATTGAGATATGGATTTCATATGATTTATGGATTTGAGAACCGTGGGGGATATTTTCAAGAAAACCATGTATTGTTTGAAAACCCGGTTTCTCTTGATATGATATTTGATGCGTCCACCATGTGATTTCTCGGTTCTGAGATTTGGCTTGTGATACCCGATTCGAGGAGCGGGACGCACCGTCTGCGGGTACATGATGGACCCGGTATGGTACCCCGAGGTGAGTGGTGATTTCGTGGTGTAGACGATAAGCCTGACGGTGGGACCACTACCTACCGGTGATTGTATTTGGACTCGGCGGTTATCATGGAGATACCGACCGGAGTGAGGTATGACATATCGTCAGGGCCAGTCATGGTGACAGCGCCTGAGTTATGAGGATTTACGTGTCGATGCTAGACACGGGTTTCATGATGTTTCGAGTGTCGGTGTTTGACACTCAGGTTTTCGTGAGATACAGGATGTGAGAGCCGATCTGAGGATGCGGTGTCTGAGGATTTGGGATTTGATGTGTCAGTGAGGGACACTGGTGTTTTTCCATGCTGATGATTTTTGCATGAGATTTTATATTATATCATCCCACACTCAGGATTATGTTGATATGCATTGTTTCATGTAGTTGTAGTACCCTGATGATGTACCTTTACATGATTGTTGCATATTCACCAATCATACTTATGTTATCGGATTACTTGTGATAGATAGATCGCTGTTCGTGCATACTTGCGATTACTGTATGATGTTATTTACTATTCACAGTTGGCAACGCACCCCCGTTGTCCCACAGTGTTGTGCAGGACTTACCCTCTGAGTAGTCGCGGCAGGGCATCTTTTCATCTTTACTTTTGCAGATACCGCTACAGTTGGCTGTGAAGCCTTTCTTTTAGGTGGGTTGCGATTATCTGTTTGTACTTTGTATATTTTTTGTTGAATCTAGTATTCTCCATCTACCACTATGTTGTATATGACTTAAAGACGACTTGTGAGGATTCAGTGTTATATTTTGTGGTGACTTTGGGTGCCGTGCTCGTGGGAGCCGGTTTTGTTGAAAAGTTTTACTTCTTTATGCAGTTTCTTTTATATTTCTTCGCTTCGGCGTCGTATATATGTTGTGGTGGTTGTCTCTGCCGTTGGGCGTGATTTGCTCCCGTTTGGGATGCTTTTATTATTTTCTATGTTGTATCCGTTTTCGGGGTCAGTTTTTACAAAGGAGGTGCTGCCGAAATTTTTAAGAACGAAAACAAAACTTAAAGATTTTTACTTGAAAATTTCCGAATGTTTAAAACTATGTTTTTCTCCGTTGATCCAGTTTTGGGGGGTTTAGATTTCTGGGTTTCGGCTTACTTAAGTTGCGTACGCGTTTAGACGTTACGGGCCAATTTGGGTCGTGACAAAACTTCCCAGGAGGTCACCCATCCCAGGACTTCTTTGGCCCGAGCACGCTTAACTACGGAGTTCTTCAAACTCCGGAGTTCCGATTCATCCAAAAGACAAAACCGTGCGGCTTCGGCCAGAGCGGACAATACTCTCTATATTGGGGGCGGGTCGTGACACAAGTATTCACCACCTCGATCAGATCTCAGTGTCTTGATACTTTTGCCGGGTTTTTTTCCACTTCATTCTTATATTCTCGGAATTTCTCAAAGGCCTCGGATTTATGTTTCATCAAGAAGACATGTCCATACGGAGAGAAATCATCCATAAAAGTAATGAAATAGGAATAACTACTTCTTGCATGTGTAGACATTGGACCACACACGTCGCTGTGTATGAGTCCCAAGAGCTCTCTCGCTCTTACTCTGTGTCCAGTGAACGGAGTCTTTGTCATCTTTCCTTTGAGACATGATTGACAAGTTGTATAAGATTGATATTCGAACGGATCCAAATATCTTTGTTTATGTAACTTGGTCAACCTTGTCTCATTGATGTGACCTAGTCTACAATACCATAAGAAAGCTTGATTTAATTCTGGAGTCTTTCTTTTATGTGTGCTCTGGACATTGAAAACTTGTAGTTGGTTTAATACGTATATACCGTTGTTTAGAGTACCTGACCCAATCAGACCATGATTAAGGTGGATGTTTACGACATCGCTTACAAATGTAAAATCATAACCTTCTTTAGATAACAAAGATACTGAAATGATATTACAAGTCAAACTAGATACACAAAAACAGTTACGCAAAACCAAAATATGTCCACTCGTCAATCCAAGGTGATATTCCCCTACGGACACAGCATCCACGCTCGCTCCGTTAGCAACCCTGAGGCTCATATCATCGGTCTTCAGAACCCTACGGCTTCTCAGTGCCTGCAAAGAATTGCAGATTTGAGATCCTGATCCGGTATCCAATACCCAGGAAGTAGAGTTGATTGACAGACAGTTTTCAATAACAAACACACCTGAAGGCGAAGCCACAACTTGCTTCGGGTCCTGGTTCTTGGCCTTCCAAGCCCTACAATTTTCTTCCAATGACCCTTCTTATGACAGTAGAAGCATTCTTCCTTTCCTACTGTCGGCCCTGCCACTTTTGCCTTTCCCTTTGCTTCCACCTTACTAACACCTCCTCTCGGTTTGGTGGGGGCCTTCTTCTTTCCTTTGGCTTTCGCCTTAGATCTAGAAGAGGAAGCACCACCATCAAAAAGAGCGGGTGTTTCCCTGGCTTTCTGCAGGGTGCCCTCTGCACTCCTCAACATATTGAGGAGTTTCGAAAGTACAACTTCTTTACCTTGAATATTAAAATTCAAGATAAACTGGGCGTAGGTGGAAGGAACGGACTGGAGAATCAAGTCTGTATGCAGCTCGTTCTCTAACGTGGTCCCGAGGTCCGCGAGCTTCTCAATGTAGCCAATCATCTTAAGGGCGTGCTCCCCTACAGATGATCCGACGGCCAACCTCGTCTGAAATAATTTCTTCGAGGTCTCGTATCTTACGATACGGGATTGCTCTCCATATAATTCCTTGGTATGGAGGAATATGGATTCAAGATCCATATTCTCGTGCCGCCTCTGGTGTTCATTATCCATAGAGGCCAGCACAATGTACTTGGCCTTCGCGCTGTCAATCTCTCAGGTTTTACGGATTTCCTTATCCGTGACACTGGATTCTGGACCTAGGACGGCGGGGGCTTTAGTAGTAAGAAGATACCCCAACTTGTCATAAGTGATTGTCATCTTGACATTTCTGAACCAATCTTTATAGTTTGGCCCTGTCAATATATTTTTATCTAATAGTAACTTAAGGCCCGTCATGTTTGGTCGCTGCAATTAGGAGAGAGAGAAGAAACACTTTAGCATGATACTCTTGCAAGTTTAGAATGGTTTTTAGTTTATCTAAACAGGATGGCTCCCACTGTTTCTCGAATCCTTCCTCAAACCATAAAAGAAGAATTAGTCAGGATTAATCTCACCGTACAATTCTTGCTTAACCGTTCAGCCAGGCCAGTGTCGGTACTTCGAGGGAGGTTTTACGACGCTTTCGCGAAGTTCCTTAATTAAATAACCTCTTTTCCCTGGGGGCGTAGCCCCGCTAACACCTTTGTAGACACCTACTTGGTTTATAGCATTGATCGTTAAGTGAAAATATCTCCCGAGGAGTAGCATATACTCACAGTAGGATCGGGATCCAAATATCATCGTGTGATAAAGTCGAAGGAATCCTACCAAGATTATCACACTCCAAATGGTATGCAACACTAGCAAGTTTCAGTTTCTTTATAAACTCCCGATGTGGATTTTTGCCCCATGCTCTTATGACCTTGACGAAGGCCAACATATCATAAGTCACATATCAAGTTATACCCGTCATTATCCAGGTTAATTTGAACCCACCCGTACATACCCTTGACGAGGCCAAAATAGCAGTACGACTGTCCCAAACCAACGCATCTATCTATGCTACAGATAAATATTCAGCAGCTATCAATCACTATGCCTTGGCGAAGGTCAAAATACATAACTTGAATACTACTGAATATATAACTGAAATGACAGAGGGCTACGAATGGTTTTGGTGAAACCATGAACATAGTGAACTTGATATAATCGAAGGAACCCGATAGCTTTTAAAAGGAGTGGTTTAAGCTCCGCATTTTAAAAGTTTTGTTGTTTTGAAAAAACCGAGTGGTTTTGAAATTGTTCCAACGATTCAACTTTGGTTTGTTTGCTTAGCATTAATTTAATGCAGTCCCATCAATTAATCCTACCATTGCAGAAAACAATGAAAATATAACGTACGCTTATGCCATCCGCATTCGCCACGGGGCCCCGTCATCACCCGTTAGGTTGCTTAACTAACGACAGAGCGGGGGCTGGACTAGCGCGGATGCAAAACATAAGCAACGTCTACTAGATATCATATATAGATATATACATTCGTCAGAAGCAATGATAGGCATTCCAGATCACAGATGAACACATTGGATATACTAGGAATCCGCGTTTCGTTTGAGCCTGAAACGAAAGACGGATTCCACGGTCGTGACGAATAGCCAAACCCCACCCAAGACCCCTAAGGGTGCGGCAAACTACCCTCCAAATACCCGAAGTGAAGCAACCTCCCTCAACAAAGTGAGTAGGCCACTCGGCACTTCAAAGTACCCGGTAGTTTGTGCACCACACATTGGGTCTATCCTAGGAGCAAAAACAGTAAAAGAAATAATACAACGGTGGCTACAACCTCAACCCGGATGTGCCCCGCAAAAATAATATTACATCACTTTACAATTTTTACATCGAATGAAAGAATGAAAACCCTCATCCCACATCCCCGGCTATTTATCACGACGATCCAACAAGTTCATATACACAAACCAATATAATCATCACAGAAATATGCAACCCCCAACTAACGACATATAGCAATTAGCAGAAGTTTACAAACACATTTAACAGAACTTGAAACATTAAACGACATTAAATTGCGACTTCGAAACACCCGGTATTTGCCATAGTAAAGAATTTACAGTAAAATCAAAATTGGCAAAAACAAACAACTCCTGAAGCCCTAGATCCAAGTCACAAAGCTACACACCAAAATACGAAGCATTTCCCTAAAATTGAACCGAGCTCGCCGGTTTTATGGGCATTGTGGCCGGCCCAGTTTGGGTGGAAATGTCCCGTTTTTGTTCTGTGTTCATTTTACAGTTCAAAGAGTACTCTGCAGTTGCTAACATAATTTTTAGAGCCCCATTAAAAATCGACAGAAACTTGAATCTATGCTTCGATGTTTTCGAGTTATTTTGGTTTCGTAATTTTACTTGTCGTTTAAACTGTTAGTTATGGTTTAGTCGGCTCTGATACCACTGTAAGTCGACGTTACACACCCCATGGGTTTGTGGGGAGGCGGAACAGGTAAAAAACGATTTTTACAACAAGGTAACATCGACTTTAACACCAAGATCATAGCTAAACCATAACTAACAAACTAACTAGATATGTTATCTACTATGTAAGAAGATTAAACCTAAAGTTCCAAGTCCTTCTAGTGTTCCCGTTGTCCTCGTTCACCTCGCAAGCTCCTTGGAGTAGAAATGGAAAGCACCTCCTCGTCGGCCTCTCGAAGTAGTAGAAGATCCACCCGAGAGTTCCAACCTTGAGCTAAACCTCCAAGTTGAGATAACTAGATCACTTGGTGTGCTAAATAAAGTAACCTAAAGTGTGTAGAGTGTGATTTTGAGTAGCTTAGCCTCACTAATCCCTTGATTCTCAACACATGAGACACTAGGGTTTTGAGAGGAAGGAGAGAGCAAGCTTGAAGAAAGAGAATGTATTTTTGATCATGATAATTGATAAATGGCATGGCTCCATGATATGACAATAAGCATGGCATGAAAATAATATTTTAACAAAAATATCTGTCTCAAAATATCTCACCAAAAATATCTAGAGTCAACAAGTCAAGCCAAGTCAAAAGGTCAACCCAAGTAGCCATGCCATACAATAATCATTTACCAAAAATAACAAATTCTTTTCTTCACCTCATTTTTGTTTTGACCAAGTCAATGGTCAAAACCCTAATGAGGTGTCTCCTTCTTTACCTCCTTTCATCCGTATATACATACCCGCATTCGTGTTCCGAAAAACACGAATACAATGAGACGAAGCTAATCCAATAATCAAATACTAGAATCCGGTTTAGACCAAAGCCCACTAGTATTGTCTGCTCGAACACCACACGCGTACAAGTACACGTATGTGATCGAACCATGTCGTAAAACCATACGACCTCTACATCGTTTCACCCGAAGCTGGGAAACCCTCTGTGTGGGACTCTAAAGACTCGACAGTACTCTGGCAGTGGGTTTAACCACAAGCACGTCAGCGGCACTAGCTATACGTAACGGCTACCCAGATATCTGTCGATAAGAAGGCCGACAAGCAAGCTCATCCAAACTCCTACTGAGCCTATCTGTGGCAATCTCCATACAGTCCGGTCTGTTCGTCTAAGAGAATCGCATATCGGGCCTTGGGGGCGGTAAACGTCATACCCCTAATAGCGGTATAAGTCGTGTCGGAGTACAGTCCAAAACACCCTGAGAAACTACTGGAGTACCTACCAGTAAATCTCGCTTGCCCTGGCCAGGGATTTTGTGTAATGACGTTCCGAACACAGCGCGACATCAACCCCCAATACCGGGAGAGACGAATCCTATCTAACTGCCACTGTCTCCAAGTGCTTCGGGACTGCACCCAATTACTACCTGTTTGCACGACTCAATAGAGCCATGGTAGGGTAGCAATCTAAGAACAGTGGGAACACACTTGAGGCGAAGTAACAGTGTCAAGTCAACGGACTAAGCTGTACTCATGTCACCTGGGAACTGCTAACTGACGATAGATATAGTACCAACCAGCAGTACCCCACAAGTCTGTCCAGTGTAATTCGTAACTGTCACGACCCACCCCCAATACAGATAGTATTGTCCACTCTGGCCGAAACCGTACGGTTTTATCTTTCGGAGCGAACCGGACCCGACCAGGGACCACTTCCCAGGAGGTCACCCATCCCAGGACTTCCCTAGCCCGAGCACGCTTAACTACGGAGTTCTCAAACTCCTGTAGTGCCAGCTCACTTAAAAAGGTGCCTCTGTATTGAAGAGTGGTTTCATTCCATTTATAGTACAGATATGTCCTCTTTCGGAATGTATTCCAAAGATTCCCCATTGTTTTATAGTGGGTCCCCATGCTTATCTGGTATAAATGGGTATACCGGATAATACATGGGGTATTACATTCTCCCCCACTTAGAATAACGGTTCGTCCTCGAACCACAGACCTACTATTGAGGAACCAGCTCTGATACCATTCTGTCACGACCCACCCCCAATACAGAGAGTATTGTCCACTCTGGCCGAAACCGCACGGTTTTGTCCTTCGGAGCGAACCGGACCCGACCAGGGGCCACTTCCCAGGAGGTCACCCATCCCAGGACTTCCCTGGCCCGAGCACGCTTAACTACGGAGTTCTCAAACTCCTGTAGTGCCAGCTCACTTAAAAGGTGCCTCTGTATTGAAGAGTGGTTTCATTCCATTTATAGTACAGATATGTCCTCTTTCAGAATGTATTCCGAAGATTCCCCATTGTTTTATAGTGGGTCCCCATGCTTATCTGGTATAAATGGGTATACCGGATAATACATGGCGTATTACAGTAACCCAATGAGCACCTGCATACTATCTCCAGTACGACGTACTAATGGCTGTGGGACAGACCATCTCTCCTGCTGGGATGAGAAGTGTATACACTAGTCTACTCCGGAGTATCGATGCGTCGTCTCGATAATCCTACGACTAGGGACCTGTATAAGGATATGCTTATAGGCTACCCAGCCCCCACTAGTGTGATTGCCATCACAACGCTGGTAGTCAAGCAAAGATCCTAAGGGCTCCATCAATATATATTAACGATATGTTAAAAAAAACATATACACATTAAGATAGATACAAACCAAGTAGCATACTACTATATCGAGCAAGACTGTCATAAATCCGTGTATATATCCCAAGCTTCCAAAATATAATATACAAACTAGTACTATACAATAATGGCCTCTAGGGCATATTACACTAACATGTGTTCGATTGGCTAAAACCATAAGACCTTGGCCCAGACAGTTGGGATTTACTGATAGGTTGATCAGTAGTTTTCCAGATTGGTCCTGAGCCGCATCAGCATGAATTATTGGGTTATTAGGGTCTGACGTTTACCACCCCCTAGACCCGGTATGCGATACTCTCAGATGAAGAGACCGGACTGTACGGAGATTGTTACGGATAGGCTCAGTAAGGATCCGGATGAGTTTGCTCGTCGGCCTTCCTTTTCAACAGGTACCCGGATAGCCGTTACGTACATCTAGTGTCGTTGATGTGCTTGTGGTTATGGATTTATCCAGTAACTCGCTGCCGGCGTACTGTCGAGTCTTTAGTCCCACACAGAGGATTTCCCTGCTTCGGGCGAAATGATGTAGAGGCCGTATGGTTTTACGGCAGGGGTTCGATCATATACGTGTACTAGCTACACGGATCATGATTCAAACGGATAATACTAGTTGGCTTTGGTTTAAGTCGGATCCTAGTATTATATTGTTGGATTATTTTTGTCTTTTTGTATTCGTATTTTTGGAATACGGATACGGGTATGTATATACGGTGAGGGGTATTCTTGTAATTGTGCAAGATATTTCTAGAAGAAGACACCTCATTATTGTTTTAACCATTTTTGTTAAATGGTTAATGATGAAGATATGAGATGTTATTTTTCATTAAATGAAGCATGGCTACTTGGTGACTCATGGGATGACTCATGTAGTGACTCATGGATTACTATTGAGGCAAGGTGGCTTCAAGATATTTTGTGAATTATTGATATGCTTCATTCTTTCACAAGCCTTAGCCATGATTCATTCTAATGCTCACTACAACACTCTCATCTCCTCCAAGCTCTCTTCTTCTATCTCAAACCATAATAGTCTCATGTGTTGGGAAAGCTAGAGTGCTTGAGACAAAGCAATACTCTAGGCTATTTAGATTAGCATACTAAGTAACCTAGTTATCTCGGTTTAGAGGTAGAAGCTCAAAGTAGACACTCTCGGATGGATCGTCTTTGACGCGAGGAGGCCGACGATCAAGCGCGATCCGTACACCTTTCGAGGAGCTAAAGGAGAGGAGTGAAGACCCGAAAGACTTGAGCCTTTAGGTATAAACTTTAGATAGAACTTTTTAGCTTGCTAGTTAGGTTTATGGTAGATCCGGTATATGGATTATTCAAGCGCCAGTTTTAAATCGTAGAAAAAATTTTGTTCCACAAACAGTCACGGATGATGATCAGGGCGTTAGTGTAACCCAACAAAATGAACATTAATTACAGTTACAACAAAAAAAAAGAATAGGAATGAGCATATACTTGATAACAAACATTGTGAATTTATATAAATCAGTTACAAAAATAGGAATGAATCAGATCTCACTGGTTTTGTTAGAAGGGAGTAAGGACTGTCTATTATCAATGTTCTCCCCCTACCACAGCACCATTTATGCAAGCAGATAAACGTATGGGTGGGTGGGTGGGTGGGTGCACATAAAGATGGATTTTGAACTGTATCGTTATATAATTGGAATTGCTGCCACATGGATATGATAGCAAGGGCCGGTATGGATATGTATTTTCATACAATAATCAAAACTATAATTGGAATAACTACTACATTGATGCTTCCACATTGTTATATACACCCAAATCCAGTACCCATGAGCCAGGTATGTGTCTGAAGTCTAAACTCAAGCCCACAATAATATCATGTATGACTTGCTCGAATTTAACCTTATCGTATATAAATCGAGTAAATCTAAGGTAAACTAACCAACTATGTTGTATTCATGCTTAATTTTTCTTTTCTTCTTTTTACAGGCGGACGGAGAGAGTATGCAATCCAGTTTATCACTTTCTAAATTTAGACCATGCGAAAAGATATGGTTGCCAAAGGCCTCAATGAAACTATATTGTTCGATAGGAGTAAGTGGAGGCGGAGGATTCATATGCTGGACCCGGTGCGATTCTCATGTTGGTTCATGTAGCCTACACCATTTGCTTGGGATAAAAGGCTCAGTTGTTGTTGTTGTTGACTTGCTCGAATTTAACCTTATCGTATATAAATCGAGTAAATCTAAGGTAGTTAGCCAACTATGTTGTATTCATGCTTAATCTTTCTTTTCTTTTTACAGGCGGACGGAGAGAGTATGCAATCCAGTTTATCACTTACTAAATTTAGACCATACGAAAAGATATGGTTGCCAAAGACCTCAATGAAAGTATATTGTTCGATAGGAGTGAGTGGAGACGGAGAATTCATATGCTGGACCCGGCGTGATTCTCATGTTGGTTCATGTAGCCTACCCCATATGCTTGGGATAAAAGGCTCAATTGTTGTTGTTGTTGTTGTTGTTGTTGTTGTATTGCTATGATGGATAAAGCTCTACAAAAGAAATTAAGAAGTTCATATATCTGGATATCAACCTAACATCAACATTTTCTCCCTAGTCATTTGTGTCAACGTCGCAGGGAATGACAAAAGTGAAGGACAGTAATACCATATTTCCAACGACAAAAATTATATCTATGCTTATTTTTCATCATGAAGTCTAAATCTAGCAAATAAGGGGCACCTCCAAATTTCTCATCACTGAATCCCAAATTGTTTCCACATTATTTTCCTATAAAATTTCATTTACTATATAATTCATGCAATGACTACTCGAAATGTTAATAAATGCCGTAATAAAATGAAATGTCGTGATAAAATTGGTATGGTTGTCAATTCTCATATATTGCATCATGGTCAAAAATTGAAAAAAGAAAAACCATCTAAATTCAAGTAAACATGAAAGGTATTAGGTATTACCTGCACATTGTGATCCATCCAAAAAGAAGGGTCCTCCCTAAGTTCAAAATGTGGCACTTCAGCAGCAACATAAACCAATGGGGCTGCACCTGACATTGGCATTCCATTAGAAGGCATTGCATAGTTCATTGTTCTTCCGACACTCATAGGAGGCCTAGAACTACTGAACCCCGGGTAGCTGGGCTTTGTAACACTCTTAGTTGGTGTGCTTTGCGTCGAACTACAATCTGATTGAACCGAAGACGCCTTACCAATGGTCCGATATGTCCGAGGGGTACCAAAATTATACCCGCCCCCTTTTCCATGACTTAAACCCTTGCTCGATGGAGGTAATTGAGCCTGACTCTCGCTGTCCCCACAATTGGAACCTGACTCGCTCTTGGGGCCGTACCCAAACCGGTTCTTTGACGACGCCGGTTTCTCTGGTGTGCGAAATTGGGCATCCAAGGCAGCTCTAGTCTGATTTTTTGAAGGGGTTCTTTCAAACTTCCTTCGCAAGATAGAATCTTGATCGGCAACGGGTCTAGGGTTTCTGACTAGCTCTTGAATCGCATTCAAAGGGGGTCGATTCGGATCTGAATCGAGGGGAGGTGCAGATGACGAATCTATGGGAATATTCTCGTTGGATCCTTCGGATTGAGCGATCTTGCCTGAATTTCGACGGAAAACTTTCGTATCCCTCAACATCCTGCAAAGAAATCAAAGGATCGGTGATAACATTCTGCAAAGAGATAAAATTTCGACTGAAAACTTTTATAACTCTCAAACCCTAGAATCAAGCGAATGACAGGAGAATGAAGGAAATACCTGGCTGAGGAAATCAAGAACAATATCTGGAGTCGAAGAATGCTGAGATCCTTTGTTCTTCACGAATCGTGGTTAAATTTCTAGGGTTATTAACTGAAATGATCGTTGGATCGAATCAGATTCGTTATTGGAGAAACCCTAGATCGTGTGTCAGAGATCGATGTCTCTCTCTCGTCACTCTCTGAGCTGTGAAATGAGGACGAAAAATTATTGATTTCAAATTTCTAGAGAGAGAGGATGATGAATTGGAAGGCTGAGATTCGAATGCGATTTGAATTTGAGGGTTGAGAGAGCACCCGCTGTGGCCGTTTGAATTTGGGGGTTATTATGGAAAAGGAAGGTCATATAAATACGGTCACATGACACATGGGAGGAGGTCCACGTGATTATGGGAACAGTTCAACGGCTACCTTTTTTTATTTGAAATGTTGAGCTTGGGAATAGAGTGATAAATTTGAAAGTAAGCTTCTTCTTTATGGATAAATGGTTAATAATACCATAATGCCTTAAACACTTATATATCTTATAGGTTCATTTGAACACTTATATACCCAAAAGTTTTATTTTGCATTTTAATACCTTGACATCGTTAACGGTGGATAGAAAATGACATTTCTACCCCTCTTTTGTAGAGTGTTTTTCGTCACCAAATGAAGATGGGCGTGCTCATGTTTCAGGGTTGTACAGATTCCCCCTGCTCGTTACAGGCAGGGGTTTATTGATTGTGGAGATTCTAGTCTCCAGAGGCTGAGGGATAAAACTGTTGTTAATTACCTCTCGTTTTGACACGAGATAACCTCCGATTAACAGGTCATACGTATCATACAAACTCACTCTGAAATATGTGTTGTATTTGAAAATGATTTTAGGCCTATGATTGGTAGAATTTTTTTTGCTATGCGTTCTATGTATTTTACTTTCCGCAATTATGTCGGTTTCGCTTGGTAGCTAACCGGTTGAGTACGAGTCGATCAACGGAGAGATGGTATGCATTTCCGTTCTCGTTTTAAACGAGTCAAGTAAAAATATGTCCAAGAGTGTTAGAGCTATCCTAAGCGATGTGTATTTTTATGTTCAAGAGAACTTGTTAGGGTTAGGATTGATTAGTAGAGTTAGAAATTATCCTTGTATTTTGCCTTGTGCCATCATTTAAATGTTGTTGAAATAATTGGAAGTAACAGGGATTAGAAGAACATAGAAATGGCATTTACAAGTTTAAGTGAGTTTTCCAACACTAAATCTATCCCTAATGCGTCTTGTCCGTCCGTTCCATTCTCTTATTTCCAATTCTAGGCCAAACTGTAACATTTCAGAAAAATAAAATATTATTTTGGGAATTTTTATAATTAAATAATAAATATTATGAATATTTTAATATGCGGTATAATTAAATACCGATAAATCGGGAAATATTTGGAAAATTATAGGAATTTCTGAAATGAGGCGTTTTATGTGATTTAGGCAAATTATGAATTTTTATAATTAATTATATACAATTTTTATGCAAATCGCGATTAAATATCGCTAATCGTGCATTAAACTAGTTTTGTGCACATGACATGCACCATGTCACATTTTAGCACTTGTTGCATTTTATGAACTATGACATTTTTGTTTTGGGTTGTATTTGCTTTAAAATGAAATGAGAGAAGAAAAGAAAAGAAAAAAGAAAAGAAAATGGGAAATGTATAAACAAAAGAGTATGGGAGGTATGGGCATGAGAGAGAGAGGGTGAGGGGTCAACTTAGACCATGGCTCATTGTTTCCTCTTCATCTCTTTATCATTCTTCTTCCTCTCAACTCTCATGGCTGCCCTCCTTCATCCCCCTCCTCTATCTCCTCAAAACACCCTCAAAACAACATCAAAAGTACATCCCCATTTCATTAAAAATGTGCGCAATCTCACTACAAACACTTTGGACCAAGAAAGCAAGGATTTTGAGCACTTGAGGCAACTCAAGAAAATTCTTGAGTTGCCAAATGAGGTAATTTCATCACCATTAGTATTGTATTTGATTCACTTTAGTATCATTGCATGTTTAGAAGTGGTATTGTAATGTTTAGTGAGGTTAGAAAATTCCAAGTTAGGGTTTTGATGAAATCTTGAGTAGTGAAGTGTAATTGAGGCTTAATAGTGACCTTAAACCCCTGTGGTGTATGATTAAAGACCAAAACCTGAGAGTAAACCCCCAATTCATAAACTTAGAAACACCGATATTGGGAATTTGTGGAAATTTAAGGAGTTATTGGAGATCTGCTAACACCTGGGTGACCTGAAAATTATTTAGCAAACACAGAGTGATGTGCAGGCAACCTGGAGTGTACCCTGAAGACCCGAGACCCTACCTCTTTACTAGGCCGCAATTTTAATGTTCCTGGCCGCAATTTGCGGCCAGGGTAGGGTAAAATGTGTCCATTTTTGGTTTAGGGCCTCTTTGTCCAGTAAATAGCCCCTCCACATGTGCAAAATTGGCTAATTTCACCTAGGGTAAAATCTGGAAGTGTTTTGCATCGTTTTTGATTTCGTTTTGCGAATTATGTTAACTTGAAATTTGGGTTTTTGTGTTTGTCTCGATCACTTGACATTTGCACGTCAATCGTCGAGAGTTGTTGGTTATTCTTGCATGCGTAGTCCGTAGGTTCTAACCTATAGGCTTTTAGCGTGTCGTTTCGGTTTTGAATTTGATTTTTATGCGACACGATATATGTTGACATGTAGGTACCCCTATGTGGACTTCGAGACGACGAGGATGAGCGTGGCGTCATCGACTCCAGCCAACAAGGATCGAGGTGAGTAGA
Organism: Agapanthus africanus; assembly: GCA_030015575.1. NCBI lineage: Eukaryota > Viridiplantae > Streptophyta > Magnoliopsida > Asparagales > Amaryllidaceae > Agapanthus > Agapanthus africanus. The sequence continues at coordinate 230,840,816 of JASDDO010000012.1, forward strand.
TATATATATCTACGGGGGAAATCGGGTGGATGGCGTATAGCACCCCCGCAGTTCGTAGTGTAGTGTATGGTATATACTATATGGATATATTTATATGTTTATTATGAGATTATGATTATCTAGATAGACTTTGGGAGTCATGGATAATTTTAGTATAATTGGATGATAGTGTCGTTAGTTAGTTTAGTCGCGAACCCTAGAATAAGGTTTACACCCACACGCACACACATGCTTACTTTGTTTTACTTGTGCGTATATGGGAATATGTATATATATACACACACATAGGTATGGGACTATGTATATATATACGTATACCTATACATGGATGATGAGGATTGTACATGGTACTTGGAGATGAGTCGATGAGATTAGACATGATGCCATGAGATCGGTGATAAGTTTTGATTCGTATTATGAGATACGACATGAGATTATAGCGGGCCTTTAGGTGTGTGTTTTCATACACGCATATATATGCAGGTGGTATCAGTTTATACTAGACTTAGATCAGTACCCCTAATACAGGATATGATGATAAGGATACCAGATAAATGATGAGATAAATGTGAGATTCGACCCGTACCCAGATTGGGATGCCGTACGATGGATTAACCGTACGAGCTTTATATTGATGATAGATCCGCACTCTTGACTCGAGAATGTCATGTTTTATTGTATCGTATGTGATACTATTGAGGCGGGATCACCGACTATTATATTTATATGTATCGACTCAGATTTAGGTGGTTTCCGTACCTTTTCGATTAGCCTGTTAGTTTAGTCATGTAGTTACTTGTAGATGTTAAACCAGACTCGAGTCATACCTATTTCAAAACTAACGAATCATGAGTATTTTAAAGACGGGCCAAAAGATTCTACGGATATTTCAAAGGACGTACCTTTTTTCATAAAAACACCGTAACTCCTATTTTCCAAACATCACGATTCGTGTGATTTCAAATGACAAACTGTATGACTCGTATAACTAATGTAGATTCCTTATTGTTGAATTTACTTTTCCATTTCCATATATTCATGTTGTTATTAGCGCATTGCATGCTTATATACTTGTGATTTATGTTATATTAAACCCATACTTGCGTACATACATATTGTACACACATACTTGCGTACATACATATTGTACACCCATACTTGCGTACATACATATTTGCATATACATAGATGATGCTGGCTTGATTTTGGAGATTTGGGAACCACATGTTATATTTTTAAAACTGGATTCATTTAAAAGAGCAGTTTTCCCTCGATATGTGCATATTACTGTTTTATGTTGCATGATATACGGATATGCTTACATTTCTAGTATATGTCGCATACATCATACTTTATGATTATACGCATTGAGATATGCTGTTTTCATGAGATTTCTGGATTTGAGAACCGTGGTTATTTCAAAAGATAGTATGTATTGTTTTAAAAATCCGGTTTCTCTTGATATGATATTTCAGTGCGTCCACCATGCGTTTTCTCGGTTCTGAGACGTGTGATATGTGAAACCTGATTCGAGGAGCGGTAGGCACCATCTGCGGGTACATGGTGGACCAGGTGAGATACCCCGGGGCAAGAAGACTCGTATTGTTAGACGGTGAGCCCGGCAGGGGAGCACTACCTACCGATGATAGTATTTGGACCTGGCGGTTATCCAAAGGATACCGACCAGAGTCATGAGATGGATATAGGCTGATCCGTACTGCCGGAGCCTGCGGGCCGACCCCGCAGATGATACGGAGTCTGAGATATATGAGGATTTTGTGTCGATGCTGGACACGGTTTTCATGATGTTTCGAGTGTCGATGATGGACACTCAGGTTCCATGATTTTGATGTGTCGCGAGAGACACACGTTGATTTATATTCTCATACTTTCATGCATACGCTTTTATGATATTTACATGCATGATGTTGTTGTGTCATTGGTTGACACGTGGACGAGATCCACATGCATACATGTATTGATTACATAGTTGGATGATATCCACATGCTTATAGACTTCATGATATAGTTGACACTGTTTTCATGTTGATTACATTGAGCGTACCTCATATTTATGATATGTTGTTACCTGAGACACTGACACGAGCACTTGGTATTACACTTATGTATAGATGTTTACCTTTGCCACCTTATCATGCTTCAGACTCTATCATATTGAGGATATATATATTACTGATCGTATTGACCTAGGATTGAGTCATACATACGATTTATGCTCTGTGATGTTTTCTACTCACGAGTTGGCAACTCACCCCCGTTGTGCCACAGTTTCTTGCAGGTTTTGCCGTACAGGTTCGTTGCGGCTTTGCTGGCACACTGTCTCTTTTCGGGTGATTGCTTTGGTAGGTGGATTCGCTCGCATCGTGACCACCCTTGTATTTTTTTTTATTCTGTTGTATCTAGTAAACTCCATCAACCAGACTTGTATATTTATTTCAGACTTAGAAAACCAGTTGTTTATTCTTTCGACCTTAGAGTCACGCGTTGTATTATTATGATTTTCTTGATGATTTTGAGTTTCCTTTTGAGTTTTGATCCTCACCTTTCGGCGTTGTATATTATATTGCTTGTGTGGTTGTGATCGTCAATTGACGAAGAGTTAGCTCCCGCTTAGGGATGCCTTTATATATATTATGCATGTTGTACCCTTTTGGGGCCAGTTTTTACAAAAGAAAATCTGCCGAATTTTTCAGAAAAAAAAATCTCGATGTTTTAAAAATGCAATACTTCGGCTTATGTTATTTAAAACCGCTTGCTTTAAAGACAAGTTTTCCTCACTTCTTCTTTAAAATGGTTTAGATTTCTGGGATTTTTTGGCTTACTTGAATTAGATGGGGTCCTATAGACTTCATATGATTCAAGTGCCAGTTACGTGCCATTTCGGGTCGTGACAAAGTTGGTATCAGAGCGCTAGGTTAACCTTGGTTCGAGTCTGTGTTTGACTATGCGGAGCCTAGGACGTTTGTATATATACGAAATCTAGGCTTGACCTTACGGAACTTAGACTTGGTCGAGGGAGTATTAGACTCGAAATTTCGTCGCGTAGGTTGACCTTGGTTGATGGAGTAGGTGACTTAAGTAGAGTGATGCACCGTGTATGTGTTCTGCGGCATACTTACGATACGCTACTCCGCTTAAGAAGCCTTAGGATGTACATTTCCTTGCACAATATTATATTCATTCATATGATCTATCCTCATCGATATTGGTTTATGGTTTTGCTGCCACGATTACACGGGCAGAGAGAGCTACGGCTAGAGTTGTGTCAGCACGAGCTCGTCACGGACGAGGACTGACCAGGGCGTGATTCCAGGGACATACGATTTGCATAGATGCGTCGTTTTATTGTGTTTTCGCGCCATGAGCATTTAATGGATCGCTTTTACAAGATTTCTCGGACGTGCAGATCAACACCAGAGGATTGGGCCACTGCTAGAGGCCGGCCAGAATGTGATGACCGTCGATGCACCGATTATTCTTGATGATGGAGGTACTGTTCAGCGTGAGGACGAATGATTCATTTGATGCTGCGACTGACGAGATGCCGCCCAGATGTTTGAAGCTAACGCCGCATGAGTTGTACTTAGAGATATGATAGAAGATCGCTAGTCACCCAAGGAGGAATGACTAGGATGTGTGATTCGTTGCCTACCCCAATGCGAGGTCATCAGACTGATTGATTCCAGCTAGAGACGACTTCACGCAGGTACGTTGGGAGTCGATAGAAGACGATCAAATGTCAGAAACCCATTTTCCAAGTTTAAAGTATTCGGAAAAATATGCAAGTAATTCCGTGGACCCTCTAGAAGAATGAAACCCTAACTCGATATAATGACCATGAGAATGCTTTGAAACCTTAGGGTTTGCAGCAGTTCATCGGTGCCATTAATGAGGCTTGGGTTTGCCCTTCTACGGTTGGTCCATAGGTGTTGTGGCATGTACTGGAATACTATTAAACTGTGCTCAAGATGCTGAGCTCTTGGGGGATTATGGAACTTTGACGAATCGATCGAAAGGTTCGACGTCATTCGGATATCATGTGATGGGATACATTGCTTGGGAGACTCCAGATACGAGTATAGCCGTTGGAGCGCGGTCCATGCAGCCACGAAGAGACGAGTTCGAACCAGTCGATATTAGAGAAAAGTGGAGTAAGAGGTTCGTACGAGATCTTGATGAGATGACGTTCCACTCCACTGACATCAGAGATGTGATACGCATGCAGAGGCGTTGTATATGGATTTATCTTCCAGAAGGAGTCGCGATGAGTTTGCAGCCGTTCCGAAACAAGAAATAGATTTAGTAAAGGGTGATAACTTCCGGGAAGTTCGGCAGAAACGATATTTGGGAGAGACTTCGACAGAACCTTTCTGTAATACTATACGAGAAGACTTAGACCCAGGGTCATATTACGCACACCCAGTAGGCCAGAGTTCGGCATCGTCGACGAGACATGTTACGAGCGACCATGACAGTTGGCTAGAGATCTTTAGAGGATGTGATAGAGCGGGTGAAAGGTCTATGTTACCCACCCCGGTACTTTCGGGGAGGCGGAATAGGTAAAAATCAAAATTTTCTCACAAGGAAATATAGATCAACCATGAAGGATCTTTACTAAACAAAAACTAACAAACGAACTACAAGTTCTAGCTACTAGGTTAGATGGTTACACCTAGTTCTTGAACTCCTTCTCTTCTTGTTGTGGTCCTCCTTCTTGCTTGCTCCTTGGAGTGGTGTAGACGGCTCCTCCTCTTCGTCTTCTCTTTGCCGAAGAAAGATCCACCCAAAGGCCTCTACCTTGAGCTCCTACTTCAACCAAGAGGTAACTAGAGTGCTTGGCTTGCTAGACTAAGAACCCTAGAATGAGCAGAGAGTTGTATTGATGGTTTTATCTCACAAAGCTCATGTTTTTCAACACATGAAAGAAGAGAGCTTTGAGAGAGGAAGATGGAGAGCTTTTTATGAAAGAGAAAGAGCAAGAGAGAATGAGCAAGAATAACAACCATGCTCTCATATGAAAATAATAATAATAATAACTAAAGAAAATTGTGATGGTTAGTTGAAATGACCATTATCATTTCACATTTAATGCAATTTGCAAGAATCAAGAAGCATCTTGCAAAAGAAATGATCATGGTCAAATGGTCAACCAAAGTCAAATGGTCAACCAAAGTCAAATGGTCTACCTAACCATGGCACAATTATCCTTAATTAATATTATTAATCATATTTCTCATTCTCAATAGGGTTTAGAAAAAGTCAACTGTCAAAAACCCTAATGAGATTCCTCTGCCTCTGTCAACTGTGCATACACATCCGCATCCGTGTTACGAGGAACACGAATACAATGAGACAAAACCAATCCCAAAACAAATACTAGGATCTGGCTTAAACCAAAGCCCGCTAGTAATAACTGCCCGGACACCAAACGTGCACAAGTGCGCAGATGTGAACGAACCCCGTCGCAAAACCATGCGACCTCTACTCTGTTTTGTCCAAAGGCGAACAACCCTCTGTGCGGGACTCTAAAGACTCGACACTACGCTGGCAGTGGGTTTAACCACAGGCCGCAAGCGGTGCTAGCTGTACGTAACGGTCCCCAGGTAGATGCCGATAAGAAGACCGATGAGGTAAACCCATCCGAACTCCTACTGAGCCTGAATGTGGCAATCTTCGTACAGTCCGGTCTGTTCGTCTAAGAATATCGCATGTCGGGCCTAGGGGGCGGTAAACGTCAGACCCCTAATAGCGGTACAAGTCGTGTCGGAGTGTAGCCCAGAACACCCTGAGAAACTACTGGAAACACTACCAGTAAATCTCGCTTGCCCTGGCCAGGGACGACTATGTGTAATGACTCTCCTAGACACAACGCGATATCAACTCCCAATACCGGGAGAGACGAATCCTGTCTAACCGTAACTGCCTCCAAGTGCTTCGGGGCTGCACCTAACCACTACCTGTTTGCACGACTCAATAGAGCCATGGTAGGGTAGTAATCTAAGAATAGTGGGAACACACTCGAGGCGAAGTGACAGTATCAAGTCAACGGACTAAGCTGTACTCATGTCACCTGGGAACTGTTAACTGACGATAGGTATAATACCAACCAACAGTTCCCGACGAGTCCTGTCCAGTGTACTCGTAACCTAACGAACACCAGCATACTATCTCCAGTACGACGTACTGATGGCTGTGGGACAGACTGTCTCCCCTGCTGGGATAAGAAGCGTATGCACCACTCTACTCTGGAGTATCGATGCCCTGTCTCGATAATCCTACGACTAGGGACCAAAACAAGGATGTGCTTATAGACTACCTAGCCCCCACTAGTGTGATCGCCATCACAACGCCGGTAGTCAAGCAAAGATCCTAAGCGCTCCATCAATATGTATTAGCGATATGTTAAAAGAAACATATACACATATTAAGATAGAAACAAACTAAGTAGCATACTACTATATTGAGCAAGACTGTCGTAAACCCGTATATATATCCCAAGCTTCCAAAATATATTATACAAACTAGTACTTTACAATAATGGCCTCTAGGGCATACATATCCAACAGCGGGATTATTTCCGTCATCTTTGAATTTGGTATTTTGGGCGATTTATTTGCAGGATTGAGATTTTGTGCACCATAGTTGCACTTGACTTCGATTAGATGTCATTCGAGATGTGGATTTTGATTTCATACCTATGGTATGCATGTGATTTGACTTATGCTTTCGGCATAGTTTTCATGCACTTTTAGTATTTTGATTCGATTTTTGTGCACGCTGATGCACATGATTATATATATGCCCTAGAGGCTTTCATTGTATAGGATACTGGGATATGTATGTACATAACAGTCTTGCTTAATATGAAAGTACGCTATTTGGTTTGTCTTTATCTTAACGTATGATATATTTTGCATAGTATTCATATATATATACATGTTGATAAAGCCCTTAGGATGTTTGCCTGACTTCCGGCGTTATGATAGCAGTCATACTAGTGGGAGCTGGATAGTCAATAGGCACATCCTTAGATGTCCCTGGTTGCAGGAGTATCGAGACTGGGCATTGATACTCTAGAGTAGACTGGTGTATACATATCTAGACCCTGAGGAGGGGCGATGGATTGGTCCCGCAGCCATTGGTGGAGTGCACCTAAGATTGTATACAGATGCTCACTGGGTGTGAGTACACCGGACAGGACTCGCCGAGAACTGACTGGATGGTATTTATACCTAACGTCAGATAGCAGTTCTCAGGTGACATGTGTGCAGATAGTCCGTTGACTTAAAGTCGTCATTTGTCTCGTGTGAGTTCCCACTGTGCTTTGATTACTACCCTACCACGGTTCAAAGGAGTAGTGCAAACAGGTTTTAGTTGGGCACAGTCCCGAGCCACGTGGAGGCAGTGAGTGACTGTTAGGGATTCGTCTCTCCCGGTATAGGGAGTTGATATCGCACAGTGATCGGTTGGTCATTACCATAAGTCCCTGGCCAGGGCTGATTGAGAATTACTGATAGATTGATCAGTAGATTCTCGGATGGTGATAGAGCCATACCGACACGACTTGTACGGTTATTAGGGGTCTGACATTCACCACCTCCATAGACCATACATGCGATACTCTTAGACGAACAGACCGGACTGCACGGATATTATCACGCACAGGCTCAGTAGGAGTTCGGATGGGTATCCTCACCGGCCTTCTTATCGATATCTACCTGGGGATCATTACGTACAGCTAGTGCCGCTTGCGGTCTGTGGTTAAACCCACTGCCAGCGTAGTAGTCGAGTCTTTAGAGTCCCACACAGAGTTTTTCCAACTCCAGGCGAAATGATATAGAGGTCGTACGGTTTTACGACAAGGGTTCGGACGAATACGTGTTTAAACGTACGTACGACATTCGGACAGTTTTTACTAGACGACTTTGGTTTAAGCCAGATTCTAGTATCAGGTTATTGGATTTATACAGTCTTTAGTTTTTCCGTATTTTCACGGATGTGAAGGACGTTCTCGTAATTATCCGAGAAGCTTCTAGAAGGAGGGTGACTAAGGAGGTTAAGGTGGCATTTTCATTAATTGCTTTTGTGACTCATTTATATGATTCATCATATCATTAATGCTTCATTAATGATCTAATGACTCAAATAATGAATCACTCTCTTTGAATAAATGAAGCATGGTGAATAATCATTTAATTGATATTATTTGATAATTCATTATGTATCATATATTCAAGTGAGAAGGATTTTATTCTCATTATTCTCTCCACCTTCTCTTTCCTCAAGCTCTCTCTCCTTCTCCAAACCCTAATCCTACCACTCATGAGTTGAGTACAAGGATTAGTAAAGACTAAACACTCCATAACCTAACTCTACATCATCTTAGTTACTTTGGTTAGCAACTAGAGAAACAAAGTTACTTCAAGTCTTGAGGTGTAGCTTGGATTAAGGTACTCGGGTGGATCATCTATCATGGATAGAAGGCCGAGGAGGACATAGGGATCACAAAGACGAAGGAATAGAATCGTTTGGCATAATCTCTTCACATAGTAGCTTAGAACTCTATGCTTATCGTTAAGTATTGTTCAGAAAAGATCTTCGGTTAGTCGATGTATGCTACCAAACAAGATCGTTTTTCATATTTCCGCCTCCCCGCAACTCGTGGGGTGTTGCACATCTACTTACAGTGGTATCAGAGCCTCACTAAACAATAATTAAATCACTTGCAAAGTTGTATGAATTTTGAACGGAAAACAAATCGGAAAAGACACGAATATCATGAAGTTTCTGTCGATTTTAAAATGAGGTCCAAATTTTTTCAGGGACCTCCAGAATGACCAGTGAGAAAATATAAGAACACACAAGAAAAATGGAATCCTGAATCGCCCAAAGAGCCGTGGAACCGCGGCCGAACCCACCGATCCGCCGCGGATCCGCGGCCGAGTTGGCTCCGATTCATCCCAGTTTTCTTCTGTGCATCTGTAGTGATATTTTGTAGTTTCTGGTATTTTTATTTTCTGCTCAGGTTTCAAATTTACAGTAAAGATTTGGAGTAGAATTTAAAGTGTTTAATCGATCGAAATTATACAATGTTTGCTTGTTTGATTATATCTGTTTTGTATTATGTGTTCGTAAACCTCCCCTAACTGCTAGTATGTCGGTTGGCAGGGGGTTGCACATATCTGTGATGTTATTTATAGCTGTTTGTATATATAAACTGTATTGGACTGTTGTGATGATTAGCCGGGTTTTGTGATGGGTTATTGTATTAATTCATTCGATGTAATTGTAATAAGTTGTAATATTATTTTGCGGGGCACATCCAGGTTGCGGTTGTAGCCACCATTGTATTATTTCTTTTTACTGTTTTTGCTCCTAGGATAGACCCAAGGTGGGGTGCACAAACTACCGGGTATTTCGAAGTGTTTAGTGGCCTACTCACGTCGATGAGGGAGACCGCTTCACTTCGGGTACTTGGCGGGTAGTTTGCCGTACCCGTAGGGGTCTAGGGTGGGGTAATGGCTATTCATCACAACTGTGTAATCCGTCTTTTCTTACAGGCTCAAAAGAAACGCGGATTGCTTGCAAATCCAATATTGTTTATCTGTGATCTGGAATGCCTATTATTGCGTTTGACGAATGTACAATATCTATATATGATAGCTATTTAGACGTCACTTATGTTTTACACCCGCGCTAGCCCAGCCCCCGCTCTGCCGTTAGTTAAGTAACCTAACGGGTGATGACGGGACCCCGTGGCGAATGCGGATGGCATAAGAGGACGTTGTATTTTCGTTGTTATCTGTAATGATAGGTTAAAGATGGGACGCATTATTTTTTAATGCGAAGAAAATAAAACCTAAACTGAATCGTTGGAACAATTTCTAAAAACCACTCGGTTTTCTTGAAAAAGCAAAACTTTAAATGCGGAGCTTAAACCACTCCTTTTAATAAAAGCTATCTTAGTTCCTTCGATCAAATCAAGTTCACTACGTTAACGGTTTTTTGCCAAAAACCAGCCGTAACCCTCCGTCGTTTCAAATAGACAGCACATCGTATTCATGCTATGCTTGTTGGCCTACGTCAAGGCATAGTGTATGGTAGCAGTGTGTGTGCCTATTTGTTGCATAGATAGATACATTAGTTTAAGACAGACGTACACCTTGTTGGCCTACGTCAAGGGCTTGTACGATGTACTTAAATTGATCAGGACAACGACGGGTAGAACTTGACTTGCGTCTTATGACTTGTTGGCCTACGTCAAGGTTTATAAGAGCTTGGGGTAAAAATCACATCAGGATTTTCAAACATAAAGGAAACTTGCAGATTAAGCATACCTTTTGGAGTGTGGTGACTAGAGTGGCTTCCATCTAGTGCATCATGCAATGATAGTTGGATCCCGATCCCACTGATGAGTAGGATTACTCTCGGGAAACATTCTCACTTAACAATCAATGCTATAAACTAAGTAGGTGTCCAGAAAGGTGTTAGAGGGGCTACGCCTCCAGGGAAAAGAGGTTATTTAATTAAGGAACTTCGCGAAAGCGTTGGAAAACCTCCCTCGAAGTACCAACACCAACCTGGCTGAAAGGTTAAGCAAGTATTGTGACGTGTGATTAAATCCTGACTAGTTCTTCTTTTAGGTTTTGAAGAAGGATTTGAGGGAACAGTGGGAGCCATCATGTTTAGATAAACTAATAACCAATCTAAACTTGCAAGAAGCATATGCTGAGTGTTTTCTTTTCTCTCTCTCTAGCAGCGAACATGACAGGATTAAAACTATTACTTGAGAAAAATATACTGACCGGACAGAACTATAAAGATTGGCTAAGGAACGTCAACATTGCGCTGACTTATGACAAAGTAGCATATGTTACCACCGCTGTTCCTCCCCTTATCCCTGGACCAGATTCCTCAGTTGTGGACAAGGAAGTTCCTAAAACTTGGGATCTGGATTGTGAGCGAGCTAAGTGTATCGTGCTGGCGTCCATGAACAATGAACTCCAGAAAAAGCACGAGAGTATGGATGTTGTATCCATCTTCCTCCATGTAAAGGATTTATATGGAGAACACTCCCGTATCGCAAGATACGAGACCTCAAGGAAACTCTTCCAGATGAGGTTAGCTCCAGGATCGCTTGTAGGAGAGCACATCCTCAAAATGATCAGCCTCATTGAGGAACTCGCAAACCTGGGATGCGTGCTAGAGAATGATTTGTATATCGACTTGATTTTGCAGTCCCTTCCCCACACCTTCTCTCAGTTCGTGCTTAGCTTCAACATGCACGAAATGGAAGCCGATCTTCCAAAGCTCCTCAACATGTTGAGGGTAGCAGAGACCTCCTTGAAAAAGGAGAAGACCCCCGTTCTGTATGTTGGCCAATCATCCTCTTCTAAATCTAAAGCGAAAGCTAAAGGGAAGAAGAAGATGAAAGCCACCAAACCGAAGGGTGGGGTCAAGAAGGTGCAGGGAAAGAACAAGGCGGGAAGGGTGAAAGCGGATATAAACGAATGCTATTATTGTCACAAGTAAGGGCACTGGAAGAAGGACTGTATGGCCTTCAAGGCAAAGGACACGAAGCAAGCGGTTGCTTCTGCTTCAGGTATGTTCGTAATCGAATATTGTCTTTCAGTAAACTCTACTTCATGGGTACTTGATACCGGTTCTGGTTCTCACATCTGTAATTCATTACAGGATCTGAGAAATAGTAGAGTACTGGGGGCAGGTGATATGACTCTCTGGATGGGCAATGGAATGCATGTAGATGCTGTTGCAATAGGGGAGTATCACCTAGGGTTGACTAGTGGGCACGTTTTGGTGTTGTACAGCTGTTTTTGTATTCCCAGTATGCTGTGCAATATTATATCAGTATCTTTGTTGTCTAATAAAGGATATAATTTTGCGCTTGAAAGTAATGTCATGAACATTCTCCTAAATCAAGAACTGATTGGGTATGGCACACTGGAAAACGGCATATACATACTTAATCAACCTCGAATTTTCAATATTCAAAACACACATAAAAGAAAGGCTTCAGATTCAAATCAAGCCTTCTTATGGCATTGTAGACTTGGTCATATAAACGAAACAAGGTTGACTAAGTTACATAAAGATGGATATCTAGATCCGTTTGAATATTCATCATATGCAACTTGTCAATCATGTATCAAAGGAAAAATGACCAAATCTCCGTTCTCCGGACACGGAGCAAGAGCTACTGAACTCTTGGGACTTGTACACAGTGATGTATGTGGTCCAATGTCTACGCATGCACGAAGCGGTCACTCCTACTTCATCACTTTTACTGATGACTTCTCTAGGTATGGACATGTGTTCTTAATGAAACATAAATCAGAGACCTTTGAGAAGTTTAAAGAGTATAAAAATGAAGTAGAGAAACAAACTGGTAAAAATATCAAGACACTTCGATCTGATCGAGGTGGAGAATACTTAAGTACCAGTTTCCTTGAATACTTAAAAGAGAATGGAATTCTCTCTCAGCTTACTCCGCCTTATACACCTCAGCATAATGGTGTATCAGAAAGGAGAAATTGCACGCTATTAGATATGGTGCGTTCAATGATGAGTAGTGCTGAGTTACCACTTTCCTTCTGGGGATTTGCTCTAGAATCAGCGGCATACTTATTGAATAGAGTTCCAACTAAGTCTGTGCCTACCACTCCATATGAAATGTGGAGCGGGAAGAGACCATATCTCAAGTATATTAAGATATGGGGGTGCCCGGCATATGTTAAAAAGCATAAACCGGACAAGCTCGAGTCACGATCGGTGTTGTGCAAGTTTGTAGGACACCCCAAACATTCAAGGGGGTACATGGTCTACCACACTGAAGAACAAAAGGTGTTTGTCGCTCGCCACATTGTCTTCTTAGAGAGCGAATTTCTTGCAAAAGAAATTAGTGGGAGCGCGGTAGAGATGGAAGAAATTCCAGAACCTCAAACTGCTACCGAGGACTTAGAAGAACCTCAGATTTCAATAGAACATGACGAACCAACGCCACTCCGCAGATCTAGTAGGCTTTCTCATCCTCCAGAGAGATACTATGGTTTTCTTCTAGATGGGGATCGAGAGGATTGCATCATCGACGATGATGAGCCTACTAGTTTTCAGCAGGCTATCACGAGTATTGACTCGATGAAGTGGCTGGATGCTATGAGATCCGAAATGGAATCCATGTACACCAATAAAGTATGGACTTTAGAAGTTGCTCCTCCTGGGGTTAAACCAGTTGGATGCAAATGGATCTTCAAAAAGAAGATTGGTGCACTTGGACAAGTGGAAACCTACAAAGCTAGACTCGTTGCAAAAGGTTTTCATCAAAGACCAGGACTGGACTATGATGAAACCTTTTCACCTGTAGCTATGCTTAAATCCATTCGGATCATGCTTGCCATTGCTACCTTCCATGACTATGAAATCTGGCAGATGGACGTAAAAACAACTTTTCTAAATGGACATTTAGAAGAGAGTGTTTACATGGATCAATCAGAAGGTTTCTTAGACAGTGGGAGCAGCGGAAGGGTGTGCAGGTTGCTTAAATCCATTTATGGATTAAAGCAAGCATCACGAAGTTGGAACATCTGCTTTGATGAGACAGTCAAAGAGTTTGACTTTATCAAAAATGTAGATGAACCATGTATTTATAGGAAGATTGTAGAAGAAGCAGTAGTCTTCCTCGTTTTGTACGTCGACGGCATATTACTGATAGGGAATGATGTCCCTATGCTATAATCAGTAAAGCTCTTCTTGTCACAGAAATTCTCCATGAAAGACTTGGGTGATGCAACCTACATTTTGGGCATTAAGATCTATCGTGATAGATCTAATAGAATGTTGGGACTTTCACAGTCCAGGTATATTGACACTATACTAAAGAGATTTAGTATGGAAGATTCCAAGCGTGGTAACATGCCCGCTTGTCACGGGATCACCCTCTCCAAAGAGATGACTCCAAAGACTGATGAAGAGAGGGATCGCATGAGCATTTTACCCTACGCTTCGGCGGTAGGATCTATAATGTATGCGATGTTATGTACAAGACCGGATGTAGCTTACGCACTTGGTGTGGTAAGCAGGTATCAGTCTGACCCAGGTGAGAAACATTGGATAGCGGTGAAGAACATTCTCAAGTACCTGAGAAGGACTAAGGAGATGTTCTTGATTTACGGTAATGGGGACCTCCAGGTAGAGGCTTTTACCGACTCCGGCTTCCAAAGTGACAAAGATGATTCTAAATCCATTTCGGGTTTTGTGTTTACCCTCAATGGAGGGGCGGTATGTTGGAAGAGTTCCAAACAGGATATCGTCGCAGACTCAACTATGGAGGCTGAGTATAGAGCTACTAGTGAAGCCGCAAAAGAGGCTGTCTGGATAAGGAAGTTCATTTCTGAACTTCAGGTGGTTCCATCCATTGCCAATCCAATACCTTTATATTGTGATAACAATAGGGCCGTAGCACTGGCAAAGGAACCCAGGTCCCATCAGAAATCCAGGCATATCTTGAGGCGTTTTCACCTGATCAGGGAGATCGTTGATCGTCGGGAGATCGAGGTACGGAGAGTGGATACAAAAGACAACACGGCAGATCCATTCACAAAGGCCATTCCTCAAATTCAGTTCGAGAGGCTGTTTGAGATGTTGGGCATGCGGTACTCCAGCAACTGGATATAGTGAAGACAGTGGGTACTCATTGCGCCAATTATAGGCCCTAGTGCAAGTGGGAGATTGTTGGATATATATGCCCTAGAGGCCTTCATTGTATAGCATATTGGGATATGTATGTACATAACAGTCTTGCTTAATATGATAGTACACTATTTGGTTTGTCTTTATCTTAACGTATGATATATTTTGCGTAGTATTCATATATATATACATGTTGATAAAGCCCTTAGGATGTTTGCCTGACTTCCGGCGTTATGATGGCAGTCATACTAGTGGGAGCTGGATAGTCAATAGGCACATCCTTAGATGTCCCTGGTCGCAGGAGTATCGAGACTGGGTATTGATAGTCCAGAGTAGACTGGTGTATACATATCTAGACCCTGAGGAGGGGCGATGGATTGGTCCCGCAGCCATTGGTGGAGTGCACCTAAGATTGTATACAGATGCTCACTGGGTGTAAGTACACCGGACAGGACTCGCCGATAACTGACTGGATGGTATTTATACCTAACGTCAGATAGCAGTTCTCAGGTGACATGTGTGCAGATGGTCCGTTGACTTAAAGTCGTCATTTGTCTCGTGTGAGTTCCCACTGTGCTTTGATTACTACCCTACCACGGTTCAAAGGAGTCGTGCAAACAGGTTTTAGTTGGGCACAGTCCCGAGCCACGTGGAGGCAGTGAGTAACTGTTAGGGATTCGTCTCTCCCGGTATAGGGAGTTGATATCGCACAGTGATCGGTTGGTCATTACCATAAGTCCCTGGCCAGGGCTGATTGAGAATTACTGATAGATTGATCAGTAGATTCTCGGATGGTGATAGAGCCATACCGACATGACTTGTACGGTTATTAGGGGTCTGACATTCACCACCTCCATAGACCATACATGCGATACTCTTAAACGAACAGACCGGACTGCACAGATATTATCACGCACATGCTCAGTAGGAGTTCGGATGGGTATCCTCACCGGCCTTCTTATCGACATCTACCTGGGGACCGTTACGTACAGCTAGTGCCGCTTGCGGTCTGTGGTTAAACCCACTGCCAGCGTAGTAGTCAAGTCTTTAGAGTCCCACACAGAGTTTTCCCAACTCCAGGCGAAATGATATAGAGGTCGTACGGTTTTACGACAAGGGTTCGGACGAATACGTGTTTAAACGCACGTACGACATTCAGACAGTTTTTACTAGATGACTTTGGTTTAAGCCAGATTCTAGTATCAGGTTATTGGATTTATACAGTCTTTAGTTTTTCCGTGTTTTCACGGATGTGAAGGGCGTTCTCGTAATTATCCGAGAAGCTTCTAGAAGGAGGGTGACTAAAGAGGTTAAGGTGGCATTTTCATTAATTGCTTTTGTGACTCATTTATATGATTCATCATATCATTAATGCTTCATTAATGATCTAATGACTTACATAATGAATCACTCTCTTTGAATAAATGAAGCATGGTGAATAATCATTTAATTGATATTATTTGATAATTCATTATGTATCATATATTCAAGTGAGAAGGATTTTATTCTCATTATTCTCTCCACCTTCTCTCTCCTCAAGCTCTCTCTCCTTCTCCAAACCCTAATCCTACCACTCATGAGTTGAGTACAAGGATTAGTAAAGACTAAACATTCCATAACCTAACTCTACATCATCTTAGTTACTTTGGTTAGCAACTAGAGAAACAAAGTTACCTCAAGTCTTGAGGTGTAGCTTGGATTAGAGTACTCGGGTGGATCATCTATCACGGATAGAAGGCCGAGGAGGACATAAAGATCACAAAGACGAAGGACTAGAATCGTTTGGTATAATCTCTTCACATAGTAGCTTAGAACTCTATGCTTATCGTTAAGTATTGTTTAGAAAAGATCTTCGGTTAGTCGATGTATGCTACCAAACAAGATCGTTTTTCATATTTCCGCCTTCCCGCAACTCGTGGGGTGTTGCACATCGACTTACAGATGCACATGATTATGAGATTATATACCACGGTATACCTGATTTGGATTTGGATTTGGATTGAAATGTGTTGTATACCGTCGATTGTTAGTTGTATGTATGCCCTAGAGGCCAGTATTGTACAGATGATGTATATTATATTGGATGCTTGGACATATATAGAGAGGACTTTCTTGCTCGATATGATAGTATGCTATCTGGTTGCTCTTTATCTTAACATGTATACTTGTCTCTTGATACTGTTTTATAGTTACATGTTGGTAAAGCCCTTAGGTTGTGTACTTGACTACCAGGATTATGATGCGGATCATACTAGTGGGGACATGGTAGTCCATAAGTACATCCTTCAAGGTCCCTATTCGTGGGTGTATCGAGACGGGGCATCGATATACCAGAGTAGACTAGCGTATACGCTTCTCGACCCATAAGATGGGCGATGGATGATCCCATATCCATTGGTGTTTGACATCAGAGATGGTATACGGGTGCTCAGTGATGACTGGGTACACTGGACGGACTCGCCGAGAACTCCCAGATGGTATTATACCTCACGTCAGATGGCAGTTCTCTGGTGACACTTGTGCAGGTTAGTCTGTAGACCCGAGATCGTCATAGAGTCTTGTATGATTCCCACTGTGCTTTGATTTCCACCTTACCACGTCCAAGAGGGCGTGCAAAACGGTGGCTTTTGGGTACAGTCCCGAGTCACATGGAGGCAATGAGCGATAGGAGGGGTTTCGTCTCTCCCGGTGTTGGGGGTTGATGTTGCGCTGTGCTCGATTGGCCGTAACAGGGAAGTCCCTGGCCAGGGCTGATTTAGAGATTTACTGGTAAGTGTTACCAGTAGTTTCTCGACCCGTTATGAGCTTCACATCGGCACGACTTATCGGTTATTGGGGTCTGACGATTACCACCCCTAGACTTGATATGCGACATATCAGACGAGGAGACCGGACTGTACGGGAAGTGTTACCGGCAGGCTTTTACAGGAGTTGGAGCGGGCTTGCTTGCTGATCTTCTGATCGCTCAATACCCGGGTAGCCGTTACGTCCAGCTAGTACCGCTGACGGCTTGTGGTTGCTTGATGTGATCGTCACTTACTGCCGGCGTATTGACGAGTCTTTAGAGTCCTACATAGAGGTTTTACTGGCTTAGGCAAAACGAAATAGGAGCACGTATGTGATATGTGCGGGACCGAGAATAATGCGTGTATGTGATATCGTATTCTATTCTCGCGACTTTTTGTATCGGTCGGTTTTATATATGATATAGCCGGGTTATCGAATCAAGTGTTGATTTGATAAGTCGATACATTGGATGTTAGTCGGTTATATGTGATATAACCGGATTATTAAGTCAAGTGTTGATTTAATAATTTATTGTATAATTGTATATTTGATACACTAGTTTACATTAACTAACACTTGTTCACTTTAGGTTTTTTTTCTCACATGTACACAACTTTAATATATATGTGATATATATTAAAATGTGTTTTCTTCTTGTATCATGGTTGATGATATAACATTCATGGGTGTATGAGACTTACATCATGCTATTTGTTATGTTGGGATTAATATATTTAAAGTAATTACAAAATTAGTGGAAAATTAGAAAATGCATGAAGCTTGTGGAAGCTTGTGGATGCATTGACTAAAGTCCACTAAATTTGTTTTTACTTTGGATTTTTAACCTAACCATCACACTTAGCTATGGTAATGTCTTTACATGAGTTAGTATATGATACTCACTCACTATGGTTAGCTCACTCACTTGATCATTATCTTCATCTCTTTCTTTTGTTCATCTTCTTCTTCATTTGTTCAAAAGAAAAGCTTGCTAGGGTTTGATCCAAAGTGAGAAAGATTGTGAGAAATAAAATTCTAAAGAGAACCCACTTCCTATTTCTCCATCCTCTACTAGACTAGCACTTTAGTTTAGGGTGTTTGCTTCACTAATTCTCTAGTTAGCGAAGTAGTAGCTTGAGTCGTTATTCCCTCGACGTAGATCATCTTCGGCCTCGAAGACTTCAAGCAATGACGCATCTTTCGCCTCGTGAAGCCATGCAAGGGCCCGGGAAAACCATGATCGCAGCGAAGGGACTACGACAAGGAGCTTTAGAAGTGAAGGACCGATCTACAAGGTTGTATTTCGTATTCCCTTAGTAGTAAATGTCCTTTACTAGCATGTGAAACCATAATTTTCTAGAAAAAATCTTGTTTAGGGTTATTCGGCAAGGCTAAAGTTTTAAACGGGCATGGTTGATGCATTGTAGAACCTTATTAGAGTGCCTAGTAACCCTACAGTGGTATCAGAGCCTAGCTAGAGCATTAGGCGATGTGTTAACGAAGTTAAAACCCCGATCGAACCCGGAAACGTCAAGATAACCCCCTCTCTGTTCATTTTTTAAAAACTGGGTTTTTTCTGAATTAAAAATACCTAAAAAAATCAGCAGGGAATTCTAAGGGTTACCATGAAAAACGAGCCCTCAAATCCTCCACGTGGCCGCGGAACCGCGGCACTAAGCCACCTTTCGCGGCGATTACATGGCAGAAAAGGAGTATTGGGGACGGTTCTTTTTACAGTAATATCCACTACCATTCCTGCATCTTTCTGGGTATTTTTATTATGACTCGAGTGTTGAGTATTTTGGGGTTTATTTTGTAATCATCGATTCGATCGGAGAATTTAATTTTGTTTTGTTATTCCGGATAATTTCGAAAGTATTAAAATGTTCGAACGGATATCATTAACTCAATTTTTCCCGGTACGAAAAACATTCAAGTGTTGAATTTTTCTCGGGTTTAAATCTTTCGGAAAAACGTGCAAGTAATACGATGGACCCTCTAGAAGGCAACAAACCTTAATTCGATTATGCGACCATCTTGAACTGCCTTTTGAACCTTAGGGTTTGGGGCAGTACGGCGTGCCACATGTGAGGCGTTGGCTTGACCCTTCTACGGCTGGACCGTTGCTACTGTGACGTATTCTGGAATTTTTGAACTCCGCTCAAGTGTTGAGCTATTAAGGAAATCTTGGGTATTTGATTATTCGATCGGAAAGTTTAATACTATCTATTTATCTGGAATGTGATACAATATGTGGAATTCATACAGTTAGGCATGAAATGCGAAGTATGTGATATTTCGGATTTTGGATGTCTAAAGAGATTGTGGATTCCAAATGTTGTAGTTTTACACTTTCTTTTCTGCGACCGTAAGTGTAACGTTTTCAAAATAATAAAATATGATTTTTGGGAAATTTTATAATTTAATATTATTTTAATGAATATTTTAATATTTTGGTATAATTAAATACAAATAAATGGGGAAAAATTATGGAAAATTCTAAAATAGGGTATTTTATGGAATTATGCCATTTTAATGTTTTTAAGACTAGTTATATGCTAATTTAGTGCTAATCGCGATTAAAAATCGCTAATTGGATTTTTAGCATTTTTGTGCAAAAATGTGCACATATCATTTTCCATACTTTTTACACTTGTGTTACATTTCTTTTGCCATGGTTGTTCTTTTGGGTTCACTATTGGAGTGAGAAGGAAAAGAAAAGAAAAGGAAAAAGTAAGTGATGATGAGAGAGAGAGAGTAGGTTGCTTTGACTTTTGACCCTTTCCTCCATCATTTCCCTTCTCATTTCTCTCCCCTCTCCCTTTAGAGCTGAGCTGCTGCTGCTCCCTCTCCCCCTCTTCATGAAATCTTAGATCCACCATGAAATCCAAGCCAAAACCCCATTCCCACTTCACAAAACTTACTCCCAAGCTCACTAGCTACACATTGAACCTAGCAAGATTGGATTTGGAGGACTTTGAGCAACTCAAGAATTTTCTTGAGTTGCCAAAGGCGGTAATTTCTGCACCTATTAGAGTAGTATCTCATTTCCTTGTGCATCTATTCTAGTTTTGTATCGATAATGTGTTGTTTGTGGACTTTAGAGATTTCTAGTTAGGGTTTAGGGTAAAACTGAAATCAAAGATGGAATTGAGGATTGTGGTGACCTTAGAATCCCTTGTGTGATGCTAATTTGGACCCAAACCTGAACTTGAAACCAGAATACGGAATTACGGAATCGATATCGTGGAAAACTGTAAATTTGGAAGTGTTTTGTGGAATCTGCTATCACCCCGAGACCCCAAAAAAAAAACTGAGTTGACAGTGAGATGTGCAGGCACCATAGAACCACCACACCAAACCCTAGCCCCCAACTCCAAGGTGAGGCCGCTAATTATTTCCTTCTAGCCGCAAATTGCGGCCAGAGCAGGGGGGATCTGTCTCGAATTTTGTGCATGGCCCTATTTCATCTATTCTTGACCCTGGGTATGTCTAGTT
This sequence comes from Agapanthus africanus, assembly GCA_030015575.1. Lineage (NCBI taxonomy): Eukaryota > Viridiplantae > Streptophyta > Magnoliopsida > Asparagales > Amaryllidaceae > Agapanthus > Agapanthus africanus. Next base: position 230,861,828 of record JASDDO010000012.1, read on the forward strand.
TTGACTGATTCCATCTAGGGTGAAATCTGGGTTGATTTGCTTGAGTTGGTGTATGATTTACGACTTGTTTTAGTATGGATTTTGGTATTTGGTGATTCATTCCTGTCGGGTGGCGTTTGGACGTCAACGACAAGTGGATATTGATCGTGTTTACAAGCGAGTCGATAGGTTTTTACCTATGCGGGTAGCGTGTGCTATTTTGGTTTCCGATGTGATTTTCATGTGCTTTAGCATTGTGATATACTTATAGGTACCCTACGAGATGTTGAGGCAAAGAAGATGAAGATGGCGACATCGGCACCGATACACGAAAAGCAAGGTGAGTAGATTATATCTACGGGGAGAAGTCGGGTGGATGGCGTATAGCACCCCCGCAGTCCGTGGTGATGTATACGAATACGTATGCACACACATATTTATTATGTGTTGTTTAGGATTATTGATGGTAATAATGGATTATTGGTGATAAGGATGTATTGGTTGAGTATAGTGCGAAACCCTAGAGTAGTGGTTGCACCCACACTCACACATACACACATACTTGCATACATTCTTTCATATATCTGTGCGCATATGATGTTGTGTATATCTACACATGGGTATGGGACTATGTGTTCATATACGAGATTTGAGGATGATACGTGGGATTGAGATGAGTCGATGAGATTCGATTGAGGCCGTGAGATTTGGCGACATGACAGAGTTTGTATTGGAGATGTGATATGATGGTAGTGATACCTGTCATGTGATGAGATAGTGTGATATCGACTCAGATTTAGGTGGTTTCCATACCCCTCTCTTAAGACTTGATTGTTGGGTTCGTAGTTCGCATAATAGGCGTTAGACTAGACCCGAGTCATACCTATTTCAAAACTAATGAATCAGGGATATTTTGAAGATAGGCAAAAGGGTTTATACGGATATTTTCAAAAGGCGCATTTTTTCTTAAAACACCGTAGCCCTTATTTTACCAAAAGCCCTGATTCGTCTTATTTCAAAAGGCAAGGTTGCATGATATATCTATTGAGGCAGGTTCTCTACTGTTGCGTTGACTACTCGATTCCGCACATTCATGCTGTTTGCATTGCATCGCTTATATTGTTGATATATTTCAGTCATGCTGCTAGGACACCAGCACCATTATCGATGATGCGTATGTTCCACGTACACTTGTTTGCCGGCTCACACACTTCATCATCGATAATTGCCATGTCACTACACTGTAGTACTGTTGCATTCAGGATATGACCCTTGCATGACATATTGATATGCTTACCTTTCTGCTATATGTCGTATACATGCTGCTTTCTGATTATACGCATTGAGATATGCTGTTTCCATGATATTTCTGGTTTTTGGGAACCGTGGGTGTTTCAAAGAGGACATGTAATTGTTTTGAAAACCCGGTTACCCTTGATATGATATTTTAGTGCGTCCACCATGTGTTTTCTCGGTGCTGAGAGCGACATGTGAAACCCGATTCGAGGAGGCGGATGAGGCCGATTGCGGGTACATGGTGGACCCGGTATGGTTCCCCGGGGCAAGAAATGTTTTTCGTGGAGCAGACGATGAGCCTGGCAGGGTGGCGAGTACCTACCGGTGATTTTGTTGGACCTGGCGGTTATCCGGAGGATACCAACCAGAGTCGATAGATGGATATGGGCGTACTGCCGGGGCCGAGGGCCGATACCGCAGACAGAGCCTGTGGGCCGATCCGGACTGACGGAGCCCGATATATGAGGATTTACGTGCCGATGCTGGGCACAGTTTTCATGATGTTTTCGAGTGCCGATGCTGGGCACTCCGGTTCCATGATTTTGACGTGTCGCGAGGGACACAGGTGGTTTATATCCTCATATTTCCATGCATATGCTGATGATATTTACATGCACGATGGTTATTGTCATTGGGTGACGAGTGGACGGGATCCACGTACATGCAGATTGATTTCATTGATTGTACCTCACATTTATGTTATGCTATTATGTGAGGCACTGGCACGAGTACTTGGCACTACACTCATGTATAGAGAATACATTGCCAGTTTAGCATGTTTCAGACTTATTCATATTGAGGTTTATATGTATATCTGATCGTATTGACCTAGGATGGGTCATGCATTCGATCTCTGCTTGTAGATATTTTCTATTCACGAGTTGGCAACTCACCCCCGCTGTGCCACAGTCCTTGCAGGTTTTTGCCGTACAGATTCCATAGCGGCATTTCTGGCACACTGCTTCCATATGGGTGACTTGAGTTGGTAGGTGGGTTCTTTTGTATCAGAACCGCCATTGCTCCTGTATTATTCATTGTATCTAGTAATTCCATCAACCAAAAACTTGTATATTGTTTCAGACTTAGAAAACAGTGTTGTATTATTTCGACCTTAGAGTCGCGCTTGTAGATTACGGTTTTCTGGCTGTTTTGAGTTTCTTTTTGGGTTTTGATCCTCGCCCTTTGGCGTTGTATATTATTATTGCTTGCGTGGTTATGACCTTCGATTGACGAAGAGCTAGCTCCCGCTTGGGGATGCCTTTTTATCATTTCTTATATTATTCTTGTTGTACCCCGTTCGGGGCCAGTTTTTACAAAGGAAACTCTGCCGAAATTTTCAGGAAAGGTTACACATTTTAAAAATACACATTCGGCTTAGTTATTTAAAAACTTTGATTTTCGAAACATGATTTCTTTACTTTTCAAAACCAGTTTTCTTTATTTACTCTTTAAATGGTTTTAGATTGCTGGGCTTTTGGTTTACTTGGATCAGATGGGGTCCTATAGACTTCATATGGTTCAAGGGCCAGTCACGTGCTCTTTCGAGTCGTGACAAAGTTGGTATCAGAGCGCTAGGTTGACCTTGGTTCGAGTCTGAGTTTGACTATGTGGAGCCTAGGGCGTTATTTATATACGGAACTTAGGCTTAACCTTACGGAACTTAGATTTAGTCGAGGGGGTATTAGACCCGAACTTTCGTCGTGTAGGATGACCCTTGGTTGATGGAATATGTGACTAAAGTAGAGTGACGTACCGTGGGTATGTTCCGCGGCATACTTACGACACGCCACTCCGCTTAAGAAACCTTAGGTTGTACATTTCCTTGCACCGTATTATATTCCTTCCTATGATCTATCTTCATCGATACTGGTTATGGTTTTGCTGCCGTGATTGCACGGGCAGAGTGAGCTACGGCTTGAGTTGCGTCAGCATGAGCTCGTCGGGGACGAGGGCTGACCGGGGCGTGAATCCAGAGACATACGGTTGCATTGAGGCTTCGTATTTTTGTTTCCGCACTATGAGCGTTTGACAGATCGCTGTTGCGAGATTTCTCGGATGTACCGGACGGTACCAGAGGATTGAGCCACTGATAGAGGCCAGCCAGGATGTGATGACTGTTGATATATCGCTTATTCATGATGGTTGAGGCGCTGCTTAGCGTACCGACGAATGAACCAGTTGGGGCTGCGAATGATGAGATATCGCCCAGATGATTGGAGCTACTGCAGCATGAGCATATACTTAGAGATATGATAGTGAGTCGCTAGTCACCGAGGATTAATGACTAGGACCTGTGGTTCGTTCGCTTACCCCGATGCGAGGTCATCAGGTAGATTGATTCCAGCTAGAGACGACTTCACGCAGGTTCGTTGAGAGTCGATTGAGACGATCGAATGTCAGGAACCCATTTTCCAAGTTTAAAGTATTCGGAAAGACATGCAAGTGATTCTATGGACCCTCTAGAAGAATGAAACCCTAACTCGACATAATGGCCGTGTGAAAGCCTTTGAACCTTAGGGTTTGCGGCAGTTCCTCGGCGCCATTAGTGAGGCTTGGGTTTGCCCTTCTACGGCTGGACCACCGATGCTGTGGTATGTACTTGATACTATTAAACTGTACCCGAGATGTTGAGCTCTTGGGGGATTGTGAGGTTCTGACGAGTCGATCGGACGATTCGACATCATTCGGATATCATGTGATGGGACACTGCTTCGGAGACTCCAGATACGAGCATAGCCGTCGGAGCGCAGTCCGTGTAGCCACGATGAGGTGAGTCCGAATCAGTCGATATTGGAGCAAGGTGGAGTAAAGAGTTCGCACGAGATTTCGACGAGATGACGTTCCACTCCGCTGACATCAGAGATGTGATATGCACGCTGAGGACGTGTTCGGCTAGATATCTTCTACTGAGTGATGAAGATACCGAGTTCGTGATTTCGAGTCCGTGTGAGGGACTTCGGATGGACCGTAGCCGAAGACATTGCAATGCGCAGATAAAGACGCGACGTCGAATGGTCGATGATACAGACAAGCGGGATAAGAAGTTCGTGCGAGAGGCAGACGAGCTGTTACTACACCCCGTTAAGATTAAAGGTCGGACATGCATATAGAGGCGCAGGGATGCGACCGGCTTCCGAGGAGATGTTGTACTAAGGACGCAGATGTCCAGAGAGCGAGAAAAGATTACGCCAGAGTACCAGCCTCCTTACAGTTTGGCTTAGGCAAGATCAGAAGAGACCTTGAGTAGGATTCCTTCCAGTACACTGCTGCAATAAGAGTTGCACCCAGGATCGGATGTGTGATGGGCATTCAGAGGACCCGAGGTCGGCGCCAGAGATGTGCTGCTTTACGAGCAGTCATGAGGATTGACCGAGTGATGACCTGAAAAGTGCCAGAACGGAATCGTTCCTGTCAGCACACCTGACCGGGCCGATGAGCCGATGGATTGCGAGATTGGTAATCTACAGGAAAGATCAGGAACCAGAGGCAGAGGACGCCAGCCACGAGCAAGAGGCAAGTAGATATCTTGCGCCGCTAGCATCGGATGTACCGGTACCTTCTCGACCCTGAAGAAGGATATACCGACGACGGTATTTATGATTTGTGATTTTGTGATTTGACTATCACATATCCGTTGCCTTGGATTTCGGTATTTTGGGCGATCTATTCGCATGATTTAGTCTTGATGACTGAGTTTCATGATATTTGATTTTGTGCACCATGGTTGCACTTACTGGGTATTTATACCTTGCACATAGTTACTACTCTTGAGGTGTTGATTGCGATTTCATGCCTATTTTATGCCGGTGATTTGATTTACGCTTCCAGCATAGTTTCATGTACTTTTAGTGTTTGATTTGTGCACGCTGATGCACGCGGTTGTGAGTTTTCCATCGCGGTACACCTGATTTTGATTAAGCCGCGTTGTTTATCGTTTCGTGCCTTGGCTGCACCTGCTTATGACTTTATGGATTTCATATGGTTGATTTGATGTTGTGCATATGTTATGCACACGATTTGATTTTTGCACTCGATATAGCTTATATGTGCTTGTAGTGCATTGATATGTATTTTGTGCACGCAGTTGCACACGTTTATGATTTTCTTTATATCTGGGTACACTTAGTGTTGCTGCTTACGCATTTGAGTTATTGCTGGTATTTGTGCATGGGATGCACCAGTTCTATACTTCGTGCGTTTGTCGCACCAGTTTTATGTTTCTTGCGTTTATCGCATTAGATTTATATTTCGTGCCTTTGTTGCACCGGATTTATATTTTGTGCATTTCGGTTGCACCTGACTTCGATTTGATGCCTTTCGGTATGTCGATTTTGATTGTGATATTGATGTGGATTCTTGCACTCCGTGCTTTTGACTGGACTTACGCATGTTCGGCGTTGCTATTGGATTTTGTGATTCCGTGCATGTTGAGTGCGCAGGGTCTAGATTTTCATTCGTGCACGATGGATGCACCGATTTGGATTTTCGCGCATGTTGGGCGCAGGCTTTGAGATACGATTTTGGTGCACACCCGATGCACTAAATCGAGATTCTTCGTGCATGTCAGATGCACCGGATTTTGGCTGTCAGGCACACACGTTGCCTATGACAGATGCTTCGTGCACACCCATTGCACCTAGATGTTGTTTTGTGCACCTGTATGGCACATATATGGATTTTGATTTCCGTGCGCACCAGACGCACAGGGTGGTGTTATGTGCATTTTTGGGATTTATTCCTTTTGGAGCAGTACATTTTTATGATATTGGATATTTGTTTTCATACTGAGCAGGACTAGTCAGAGGACAGTACCTGGATATATTTTGCATGCGTTGATAGTTCGAAGGGATTTCCAAGAGCGAGCTATGGTCTCGATATATATATACCTACGTGTCCGATATGACACGAAACGTTTAAAAACAAGGAAACCCTTCTAAATTGTTTTCAAAACGGCGGAACGCACCTATTAAACAAAGGATATATATATATATACGTATATAGTTATTTTCTTGTGAAAAACGTCCGCCACTGTGCAGTGTTACGCGCATCGCACAACGACTTAAAAGATTGGGCATGCATTTACATCAGCTATTCACATGTATAGATGGGATGTCTACATGTATAGTTCTGATTTATATCATATTGATTTTGTATTGGATTTGACATTCGTGTCTTTACCATGACTCCGATGATTGCGGGATGCTTGATGGAGTGTTGAATTTGAGTTATCTGCTCAGTACTCATGCGCATGCATTGCGCTATGATGTTTTATGTATAGACGATTTCGGAGCCCCGATGACTTGGAATTTGTATTGAAATATTTTAGTATTTGGGGGTTTAAATTTAAATTCGGGGACCGAATTTCTTTAAGGGGGGGGGGGTAGATTGTAACGTTTTCAAAATAATAAAATATGATTTTTGGGAAATTTTATAATTTAATATTATTTTAATGAATATTTTAATATTCTGGTATAATTAATTACAAATAAATGGGGAAAAATTATGGAAAATTCTAAAATTGGGTATTTTATGGAATTATGCCATTTTAATGTTTTTAAGACTAGTTATATGCTAATTTAATGCTAATCGCGATTAAAAATCGCTAATTGGATTTTTAGCATTTTTGTGCAAAAATGTGCACATATCATTTTCCACACTTGTTACACTTGTGTTACATTTCTTTTGCCATGGTTGTTCTTTTGGGTTCACTATTGGAGTGAGAAGGAAAATAAAAGAAAAGGAAAAAGTAAGTGATGATGAGAGAGAGAGAGAGAGTAGGTTGCTTTGACTTTTGACCCTTTCCTTCATCATTTCCCTTCTCATTTCTCTCCCCTCTTCCTTTAGAGCTGAGCTGCTGCTGCTCCCTTTCCCCCTCTCTCTCCCTCTTCATGAAACCTTAGATCCACCATGAAATCCAAGCCAAAACCCCATTCCCACTTCACAAAACTTACTCCCAAGCTCACTAGCTACACATTGAACCTAGCAAGATTGGATTTGGAGGACTTTGAGCAACTCAAGAATTTTCTTGAGTTGCCAAAGGAGGTAATTTCTGTAGGGTTCCTAGGCACTCTCAAGGGGTCTCACATGGCATCAACCATGCCCGTTTCAAAAATTACGGTGCCGAGAAACCCTAGACTACGGATCGTTAGCTAGATGTCTAGGCGAAAGAAGCAACTAGTTAACTACTTTAACTAAGAGTACGGATATACAACCTTTGTAGATCCGGTCCTCCACCTCCACGGCTCCGTGATGAAGTCCTCTCCGCTGTACAAATCGGATCCCGAGCTCTAGTGTCGGCTTCATCGGAGAATGGACGGGCTAGGTCGTCGACGTCGATGCCGAAGATGATCTACGTCGAGGCATCACTAGATCAAGCTCCAACTTCACCAAGTCAAGAAACTTGTGAAGAAAACACACTTTACTACTTGGCAAGAGGTAGAGGATGAAGAAATAGGAAGAGGGTAGACTTTAGAATTGGATTTCTCACTCATTTGCTCAAGTTGCCATTGTTGAAGCAAGCTTTCTTCAAGTGAAGAAGAAGAAGAAGATGAAGATAATGTTATGATAAGTATTATTCAAAAAGGAAAATAAATGAATACTTATCATAATGCAACCATGGTAAAGTGTAGAGAATAAATCATGGTTAGATGGAATGGTTAGGGTTAAGCATGAAGACAAAATGGTCACTTAGTCAAAGCTTCATGAACTTTCAATGTAAAACAAAACTAGCAACCATTTTCTTTTCTTTTGCCATTTCTTTTCCAAAATAAAATAAATGAAATAAATAAATAAATGAAAAAGAAAACCCTAACCATTACACAACCATGGTTTAATCTTTACACAAACCCTAGAGAGCATGTATCATCAAACATGATACAATCAAGTGCACAAAAAGTATATCACATATACAATGTGCACATCCGAGCGAGAAATCCATTTAAAGTGAACCAATACTAGTTAATGCAAAGTAATATATCAAATATATAATTATACATTAAATCATTAAATCAACACTTGATTTAACGATCCGGTCACATCGCATATAACCGACTAGTATCCTATGTGTCGGCTTATCGAATCAACCCTTGATTCGATAACTAGGCTATATCGCATACAACCAATCGATACATACATCGCGAGAATGAAATACGGTATCACATACACGCATTATTCTCGGTCCCGCACATATCTCATATGCGCTCCTATTTCGTTTCGCTTGAGCCAGGAAACCTCTGTGTAGGACTCTAAAGACTCGTCAATACGCCGGCAGCAGATGATGATCATATCAAACACCCACAAGCCGCAAGCGGTCTGCTGAACGTAACGGCCACCCGGGTATTGAGCGATCAGAAGATCGACGAGCAAGCCCGCTCAAACTCCAGTGAATCCAACCAGTAACACTACCGTACAGTCCGGTCTCGTCGTCTGATATGTCGCATATCTCGCCTAGGGGTGGTAAACGTCAGACCCCAATAGCTCGATAAGTCGTGTCGATATGAGGTCTATAACAATTCGAGAAACTACTGGTAACACTTACCAGTATATCTCATCAACCCTGGCCAGGTATTTCCTGTTATAGCCAATCGAACACAGCGCAACATCAACCCCCTATACCGGGAGAGACGAATCCCCTCCTATCGCTCATTGCCTCCATGTGACTCGGGACTGTACCCAAAAACCACCGTTTTGCACGCCCTCTTAGACATGGTAAGATGGAAATCAAAGCACAGTGGGAACCACACAAGACTCTATGACGATCTCGGGTCTACAGACTACTCTGTACCAGTGTCACCAGAGAACTGCCATCTGACGTGAGGTGTAATACCATCTGGGAGTTCTCGGCGAGTCCGTCCAGTGTACCCAGTCTCTACTGAGCACCCGTATATCATCTCTAATGTCAAACACCAATGGATATGGGATCATCCATCGCCCATCTGTATGGGTCGAGAAGGTATACGCTAGTCTACTCTGGTATATCGATGCCCCATCTCGATACACCCACGACTAGGGACTTTCAAGGATGTACTTATGGACTACCATGTCCCCACTAGTATGATCCGCATCATAGTCCAGGTAGTCAAGTACACATCCTAAGGGCTTTACCAACATGTAACAGAGAGACAATCAGTGCACACGTTAAGGTAAAGAGTAACCAGATAACATACTATCATGTCGAGCAAGAAAGTCCTCCCTATATATGTCCCAGCATCCACTACAATATACATCCTATGTACAGTAATGGCCTCTAGGGCATACATATAACTAACAATCTCCCACTTGCACTAGGGCCATCTGTAGCAGTGGTTGAAGTATTTCATACTCAACCATCCCATAAAAGTCTCTCTCTGGGAATAGGCCTTCGTGAGTGGATCTGCCGTGTTATCCTCTGAGTCTGCTCTCCTTGCCTCGATCACCTTGGAGATCAACCATCTCCATGATCAGGTGATACTGCCTTAGAATAAGTCTGGATCACTGATGGGACCGACGTTCCTTGGCATAAGCCACAACTCCATTGTCTCACAATGGTAGGAACGTAGTTCATCTCATGAACTAATATACACCCAAACATCCTCTTTGGTAGCATCATAAGTAGCGATGTATCCAGCCTTTATCGTCTAGTATGTCACGGTATCTAGCTTGGAACTCTTCCAACATACCGTCCCTTTACTGAGGGTAAAGACAATGCCTGCGACTGACATTTAGTCGTCTTTATCACTCTGGAACACTTCCAGTGATTCTCCCCAGGATCGATTGATACCATCTCACTACTACTAGTGAGTATCCTAACATCCAATTAGATCTATCTCATAGATCCAAAATCAGGATATAGGAGGTATCACATTGATCCTATATGGAGAATCATTGTGATAAGCGGAGATTGATCGAGCGTAGCATAAGAAACTCCTTTCTTATCAAGAGTATGTCATCCACGTACTCTACGAGGATCGTCACCATACTCCCTACTACCTTTTTGTATATACAAGGTTCATCTACCATTTTGATGATGTCAACTTCTTTGACTAATCCATCAAAACAGATGTTCCAACTCCGCGATGCCTGCTTTAATCCTATAAAGCATCTTGCAGACGTTTCCGCTGCTCCCACTGTCTACGAAGCCCTCTGGCTGTGTACTTATAGACGCTCTCTTCAAAAACATCATTTAGAAAAGCAGTCATGGCACCCAACCACCAGATATCGTAGTCATGGTATGTAGTCGTGACAAGTAGGATCTGGATGGACTTAAGCATAGCTACTTGAAAAGGATTCATCATTATCCGCACCTGGTCAATGATGCAAACTTTTAACAAGTCTAGCTTTGAAAGTCTCAACTTTTCCATGTACACCAAGTAATCTTCTCAAGATATACTTGCTCCTGATGGGGATTTAACCCTTCAGATATAGCAACTAAAGTCCATACTTTGTTGGTGTATAAGGATTCCATCTCAGATCGATAAGCATCCAGCCATTCTTACAGAGTCTTACTCCTGATGGCCAGCTCGAAGCTAGTTGGGTCATCATCTTATGATGCTATCCTCGCTCCCACTGTCATAGAGAAACCGAAGTATCTCTCAGGTGGGTGAGGAACCCTACTAGATCGGCGGAGAGGCTGAGGTTCGTTGGTATCTACTGAATCCTTTGGTTGTACCAAATCATCCGCTGTAGTTTGTATAGCTGAAACACTTCCAGTTCTACATAACGGACCTTGCCTCGAGCTTGTCCGGATTTTTCTTTATAGGCCGGACAACCCCAAATCTTAACTAGCTTAAGACATGGGCTCTTCCCTTTCCATATCACATATGAAATGGTAGGCTTTGATTTGATTCAAACCCTAATTCAATAGGTATGCAGCTTCATAAGTGCATAACTCCCAAAAGGAAATAGGTAACTCAGTAGTACTCATCATAGAGCACACCATATCGAATAGGGTGCAATTGCTCCGCCCCGATATACCATCGTGCTATGGTGTATACGGAGGAGTAATGCTGAGAGAGAATCTCATTCTCCTTATGAATAGTCCAGAATTTCCGTGCTCAAGTATTCTCCTCCTCGATCACATCAAAGGACATAATACTTATACCCGTATTGGTTCTCTACTTCTAACTTTTATTCTATGAATATCTCAAAAGGTTCGGACTTATGTTTCAACAGGAACATATGTTTGAATCTAAAGAGATCATCAGAGAACGTAATGAAGTACAAAGAACCGGTCTTGGCATGTGTAGACAGAGGACCTTACATACATCAACATGTATCAACCCAAGAGTTCACTAACTCTTTCTCTGTTTCCAATAAACAGAGCTATGGTCATTTTATCTTTGTGACATGACTGGCGAGTTTCACAAGATGTAAATTCAAACTGATTTAAATATGCATCTAAATGTAACTCCAGCTAGTCGGGTCGCATTGATATGACCTAGTCTACAATACCTCAAGAAGGAATGGTTCAATTCCGAACTCTTCCTCTTGTGTGTGTTCTATATACTAAGAACTGTAGTTTGATTTAGAACATCAATGCTTTTAGATAACGTGCATGAACCGATCAACTTTTGATATAGGAAATGTTCAAAACATTATCCAACAATACAAAATTATATCCTTTCTTTACTAATAAAGAGACCGATATGATTTTGTATATCAGGTTCGGTATCTAATAACATTCGTTCAGAATCAATGTATTGGTAATACAGGGTGACAGTGACCGACAGACTTGGCTGCAACACTTGCCCCGTTTTCTGCCTCATGAAACTTATCACCCGTTCTCAGTTTTTCTACCCTTTATTAGCCCTATGTAACAGATTACATATCTGGGATCCTGATCCGGTATCATATACCCAGGATGCAGAGGATACTGAGAAATAGTTCTTTGTAATGAACACACCCGAAGATGATGCATCAGCATGCACTCTCTTCGTTTGGGCGGCACGGGAAATTTGGTATTCCCCAATTTCCTGCTCGATCTTATAACAATTATAAGTTGGAGCGGGACCAACGTTCCCCAGCTCAGTATAACAAGCGGGTTCGGTCAATAATCCGTATTATTATCTTGATTAAGGCGTGATATGGTCGCTACCTGGAGAGAGAGAGAGAAGAAAACACTCAGCGTGCGCTCTTGCAAGAATAGATTGGTTATTATTTTATCTAATCAGGATGGCTCCCACTGCTTTTTATCAAATCTTCCTTCAAACCCTAAAAGGAAAGACTAGCCGGGATTAATTACACACTACAAGTTCGCCAATCTTTCAGCCAGGCCAGTGTCGGTACTTTGAGGGAGGTCCCCCGTGCTTTCGCACGAACCTAATTAATGTAAACCTCGTTTTCCCAGAGGCGTAACCTCGTTAACACCTTTCTAGACACCTACTTGATCGGCTAATTGTAATGTGTAAAACTCTCCCAGGAGTAACTCTTACTCGCAGCGGGTATCGGGATCCAACTATCTCATAGAAGGTATGCAATCTCATTGCAAATTTCAACACTTGAAATTCCCGATAATATTTTGCCCCTAGCGTGCTATGACCTTGACGAAAGCCAACAAACCATAGCCCGCTAGTCAAGTTCAACCCGTACATTTCTTGATCGAATTAAACCCACCCGCACGACCTTTGACGAAAGCCAACAAAGCCGCACGACTACCCTAATCCAATCGCATCGTACGCTGGCAGATAAGCAGCATATAGCTACCGCACACAGCACCTTGACGAAAGCCAACAAATGCAGCACGAATACTATATACAACTTATCTGAAATGACGGAGGGCTACGACAGGTTTTTCTGAAAACCTATTGCGTAATGAACTTGATATCGTTGTAGAATCAAATGATTTTAAAATGGAGTGTTTTTGAGGCTTTTCTAGTTTTGCTAAAGGAGTCACTCCCGGTGAAGGGATCGTCGGTCCTTTCCTCGTCGAATGAGGTGCGGGATATATCATATATATCACTGTGCAAAGCAAAATCACTTAAAAGCAATCAAAAGACAAACCGAGGGGTGTAGCATTTGCCAGTTATTGCTAAAGGAGTCACTCCCGGTGAAGGGATCTCGGTCCTTTCCTTATCGAATAAGGTGCAGGATATATCACATATACCGCTGTGTAAAGCAAGAACTGTAGCTACCTGTTTTCTTTTGAAATTCGATTCTACAACATCTTAGGTTTCTTTTATTTCATTAATCACATTAATGAAGTCCCATCATTTAAGTACCTAAACATCACAGATAAATACGACGTACACTTATGCCATCCGCATTCGCCTCGATGTCCCCTCGTGCACCATTAGGTTAGGTAACTAACGACAAAGCGGGGCAGGGCTAGCGCGGGTGTAAAACATAAGTAACGTCTATATAATATATCATATATACTATATACAGTATCTATCACAGAACATCACATGATCACATCACAGATATCGCAGCAGAAGAAACATATGAAATATTGAATATACTAGGACGTCCGTGTTTTCAATACGAGCCAGTATAAAACACGGATTCCACGGTCGTGATGAATAGCCAAACCCACACCCCTAGACCCCTACGAGAGCGGCAAGCAACCCTACCAATTCTGGAGTTAGGAGACCCGGACTCGACTCCTCGAGTTGGTCTCCCACTGGACTCCAGAACCCGGTTACTTGTGCTCCCCTCCTTGGGTCTATCCTAGTGCGGAAAAGTAAATAATATACAAAGGGTGACAACTTCCGCAACCTGGAAGTGCCCCAATAAAAGAATATTACATACAAGTTTTTACATGAATGAAAATGAAAAACACTCATCTCACATAAAAAACCCCGGCTATTCAAACACGACGATCCAATATAACATATCCAGCAACACATAACATCACATGTCATCAACGTAAGTAAATATGCGCATCCCAATTGTCGTTGACATATAGCAACGAAACCGGCGATATCACATATTACACTTACGGTCACAGAAAAGAAAGTGTAAAACTACAACAGTTGGAATCCGCAATCACCTCAGACATCGCATGCCTGACCAAATGAATTACTTAGACATCACATGCCTAACAATTATAAACCCCGCATTTTAGTCTCTTTATCGAAAGCTCTTTCCAATATTAAGTCGGGTAATTCAACAAGATTCCGGACTTCCTGATCGAATACTCATCGCAAACTTCAGTAGACGGCCACACCCCCGATGCCGTCGACGAAGTGCACCAAGGCGGAACACCGCTACCGCGAGCACCCGAACGGATGCTTTCGGCGACGGGGTTCTCCTACAGTCACTTGGTCGGGGCTAAGGGATGCAGCTGTCTATTAAGTTTACCGGCGAATATCCGCGTACGCTACGTGATTGCGACGGACTTTTGATCACATCAAAATTCCGTGGCAACCGATCAAGTGAGAATAAACTGCTATGTTTATAACATTCATTCAGTTATCACATAACTTTTGTGAATTCCAATTGTTGTATCACATTCCGGATAAGCAGAAAATGTTAAACTTTCCGATCGAACAGTCAACCACCCAAGTTTTCCCGATACTGATCAACACATGAAACAAGTCTAACAACATTCAGTTCGTGCCTCAGTACCAACAGTCCAGCCGTAGAAGGGTCAAGCCAACGCCTCACATGTGGCACGCCGTACTGCCCCAAACCCGAAGGTTCAAAGAGCAGTTCAAGACGGTCACATAATCGAGTTAAGGTTTCTTGTCTTCTAGAGGGTCCATTGAGTTACTTGCACTACTTAGAACGTCGTTAAACTACGGAAAAATCCAACACTTGGAAATTTCCCGACAGGAGAAAAATTGGGTATTTATATCCGGTCGAACTTTTTAACATATTCTAAGATTATCCGGAAAAGCAAACAGACAGAATTCGACAATCCGATCGATACACCGAGTCCCCAATACAACCCAGAAAATGCAACTCTGTAAAAAAATATTAAAAATCCTCAGGAAAACCAGCACAGACAACTAAGAATTACTGTGCAAAATTGGATGCACAAAACGACAAAATGGCCGCGGATCCGCCGCATGAGCATGCTCATGCCGCGGATCCGCGGTGCCTTTATGGAATCAGTCCCTCGAATTTTACAGTAACCCTTATATCTTCCTGCTGATTTTTCTGAATATTTTTAATCTACAAAAATCCACATTTTACAGAATTGTCCAGAGAGCATTTTTCAAGTCGGGGTTTTGGGTCGATCGGACTTCTAACTCCGTCGGGACTTCGCCTAAGGCTCTAGCTAGGCTCTGATACCACTGTAGGGTTCCTAGGCACTCTCAAGGGGTCTCACAAGGCATCAACCATGCCCGTTTCAAAAATTACGGTGCCGAGAAACCCTAGACTACGGATTGTTAGCTAGATGTTTAGGCGAAAGAAGCAACTAGTTAACTACTTTAACTAAGAGTACGGATATACAACCTTTGTAGATCCGGTCCTCCACCTCCACGGCTCCGTGATGAAGTCCTCTCCGCTGTACAAATCGGATCCCGAGCTCTAGTGTCGGCTTCATCGGAGAATGGACGGGCTAGGTCGTCGACGTCGATGCCGAAGATGATCTACGTCGAGGCATCACTAGATCAAGCTCCAACTTCACCAAGTCAAGAAACTTGTGAAGAAAACACACTCTACTACTTGGCAAGAGGTAGAGGATGAAGAAATAGGAAGTGGGTAGACTTTAGAATTGGATTTCTCACTCATTTGCTCAAGTTGCCAGTGTTGAAGCAAGCTTTCTTCAAGTGAAGAAGAAGAAGAAGATGAAGATAATGTTATGATAAGTATTATTCAAAAAGGAAAATAAATGAATACTTATCATAATGCAACCATGGTAAAGTGTAGGGAATAAATCATGGTTAGATGGAATGGTTAGGGTTAAGCATGAAGACAAAATGGTCACTTAGTCAAAGCTTCATGAACTTTCAATGTAAAACAAAACTAGCAACCATTTTCTTTTCTTTTGCCATTTCTTTTCCAAAATAAAATAAATGAAATAAATAAATAAATGAAAAAGAAAACCCTAACCATTACACAACCATGGTTTAATCTTTACACAAACCCTAGAGAGCATGTATCATCAAACATGATACAATCAAGTGCACAAAAAGTATATCACATATACAATGTGCACATCCGAGCGAGAAAATCCATTTAAAGTGAACCAATACTAGTTAATGCAAAGTAATATATCAAATATATAATTATACATTAAATCATTAAATCAACACTTGATTTAACGATCCGGTCACATCGCATATAACCGAGTAGTATCCTATGTGTCGGCTTATCGAATCAACCCTTGATTCGATAACTAGGTTATATCGCATACAACCAATCGATACATACATCGCGAGAATGAAATACGGTATCACATACACGCATTATTCTCGGTCCCGCACATATCTCATATGCGCTCCTATTTCGTTTCGCTTGAGCCAGGAAACCTCTGTGCAGGACTCTAAAGACTCGTCAATACGCCGGCAGCAGATGATGATCATATCAAACACCCACAAGCCGCAAGCGGTCTGCTAAACGTAACGGCCACCCGGATATTGAGCGATCAAAAGATCGACGAGCAAGCCCGCTCAAACTCCAGTGAATCCAACCAGTAACACTACCGTACAGTCCGGTCTCGTCGTCTGATATGTCGCATATCTCTCCTAGGGGTGGTAAACGTCAGACCCCAATAGCTCGATAAGTCGTGTCGATATGAGGTCTATAACAATTCGAGAAACTACTGGTAACACTTACCAGTATATCTCATCAACCCTGACCAGGGATTTCCTGTTATAGCCAATCGAACACAGCGCAACATCAACCCCCTATACCGGGAGAGACGAATCCCCTCCTATCGCTCATTGCCTCTATGTGACTCGGGACTGTACCCAAAAACCACCGTTTTGCACGCCCTCTTGGACGTGGTAAGATGGAAATCAAAGCACAGTGGGAACCACACAAGACTCTATGACGATCTCGGGTCTACAGACTACTCTGTACCAGTGTCACCAGAGAACTGCCATCTGATGTGAGGTATAATACCATCTGGGAGTTCTCGGCGAGTCCGTCCAGTGTACACAGTCTCTACTGAGCACCCGTATATCATCTCTGATGTCAAACACCGATGGATATGGGATCATCCATCGCCCATCAGTATGGGTCGAGAAAGTATACGCTAGTCTACTCTGGTATATCGATGCCCCATCTCGATACACCCACGACTAGGGACTTTCAAGGATGTACTTATGGACTACCATGTCCCCACTAGTATGATCCGCATCATAGTCCAGGTAGTCAAGTACACATCCTAAGGGCTTTACCAACATGTAACAGAGAGACAATCAGTGTACACGTTAAGGTAAAGAGTAACCAGATAGCATACTATCGTGTCGAGCAAGAAAGTCCTCCCTATATATGTCCCAGCATCCACTACAATATACATCCTATGTACAGTAATGGCCTCTAGGGCATGCATATAACTAACAGGCAAAAGGGTTTATACGGATATTTTCAAAAGGCGCATCTTTTCTTAAAACACTGTAGCCCTTATTTTACCAAAAGCCCTGATTCGTCTTATTTCAAAAGGCAAGGTTGCATGATATATCTATTGAGGCAGGTTTTCTACTGTTGCGTTGACTACTCGATTCCGCACATTCATGCTGTTTGCATTGCATCGCTTATATTGTTGATATATTTCAGTCATGCTGCTAGGACACCAGCACCATTATCGATGATGCGTATGTTCCACGTACACTTGTTTGCCGGCTCACACACTTCATCATCGATAATTGCCATGTCACTACACTGTAGTACTGTTGTATTCAGGATATGACCCTTGCATGACATATTGATATGCTTACCTTTCTGCTATATGTCGTATACATGCTGCTTTTTGATTATACGCATTGAGATATGCTGTTTCCATGATATTTCTGGTTTTTGGGAACCGTGGGTGTTTCAAAGAGGACATGTAATTGTTTTGAAAACCCGGTTACCCTTGATATGATATTTCAGTGCGTCCACCATGTGTTTTCTCGGTGTTGAGAGCGACATGTGAAACCCGATTCGAGGAGGCGGATGAGGCCGATTGCGGGTACATGGTGGACCCGGTATGGTTCCCCGGGGCAAGAAATGTTTTTCGTGGAGCAGACGATGAGCCTGGCAGGGTGGCGAGTACCTACCGGTGATTTTGTTGGACCTGGCGGTTATCCGGAGGATACCGACCAGAGTTGATAGATGGATATGGGCGTACTGCCGGGGCCGAGGGCCGATACCGCAGACAGAGCCTGTGGGCCAATCCGGACCGACGGAGCCCGATATATGAGGATTTACGTGCCGATGCTGGGCACAGTTTTCATGATGTTTTCGAGTGCCGATGCTGGGCACTCCGGTTCCTTGATTTTGACGTGTCGCGAGGGACACAGGTGGTTTATATCCTCATATTTCCATGCATATGCTGATGATATTTACATGCACGATGATTATTGTCATTGGGTGACGAGTGGACGGGATCCACGTACGTGCAGATTGATTTCATTGATTGTACCTCACATTTATGTTATGCTATTACCTAAGGCACTGGCACGAGTACTTGGCACTACACTCATGTATAGAGAATACATTGCCAGTTTAGCATGTTTCAGACTTATTCAAATTGATGTTTATATGTATATCTAATCGTATTGACTTAGGATGGGTCATGCATTCGATCTCTGCTTGTAGATATTTTCTATTCACGAGTTGGCAACTCACCCCCGCTGTGCCATAGTCCTTGCAGGTTTTTGCCGTACAGATTCCATAGCGGCATTTCTGGCACACTGCTTCCATATGGGTGACTTGCGTTGGTAGGTGGGTTCTTTTGTATCTGTCACAACCCGAAAGTACGGAACATGACCGGCACTTAGACTACGAACATCTCAAGGCGTATGTATGCTAAGTAAGCCGAAACCCAGAAATCCAAACCAAGAGAAGTAGTAGAGAATAGGAAGAACCATATCAAATCAACCTGTATGCAACATAATATACAACGCCTAAAGGCGAGGATCACAATAGAAATGGAACTCAACCAGCAAGAAACTCAAGAAATATAACATGCTACTCTATGGTCGAAAGAATAACATTACTGGTCTCTATATCAAAAAATACAAGTTTGGTTGATGGAACTTCTAGATACAACTGAAATATAATATACAAGATATAATGATGGGTAAGATACAATAAACCCACCTACTAGCAAGTCACCCGAAAAGAAACCGTGCCCGCAAAGCCGTAATGAAATCCGTACGGCAACACCTGCAAGAAACTGGGGCACAACGGGGGTGAGTTGCCAACTCGTGAGTAGAAAAACATCTACGCACAGAAATCGCATAAATAACGCAACCTAGGTCAATGATCATAATATATCCTCAAAAATGTATATAACATGCAGCCTATAACAAGGCTAGGGTAAATATCTAACCCGAGTGTAATCTCATGTGGCCGTGTCTGTGCCTCAGGTAGCAATATATCATATGAATGAGGTATGAATGCATGAAAACAGAATACATGTAAATGAAGAAACTGTTTTCATAAATTAGTGAGATTTCCTTTGTATTTTTAAAATGAGGTATCATAAATGAAATCAACATCAACAGTGTCTAGCATCGACACAAAACATAAATCTCAATGTCTAAAAACCTCAGGCTCCGGCCATCCGGACTGGCCTGTATCATCAAATCTCAGTACCTCAATATCTCGAAATCTCAATGTCTCAATCTCAATATCTAGGGCGCCGTCATTCCAGACCGGCCCCTACCACCCATCTCAAGACCACGACGGTATCCTCCGGATATCCGACGCGTCGGGTAAAATCACCGGTAGGTAGTCTCCCCCTGCCAGGCTCATCGTCATCACCACGAGCTTCTTGCCCCGGGGTACCTTACCGAGTCCACCATGTACCCGAAACGGTTCATCCAACTCCTCGAATCGGGTCTCCAAATCCATCAGCAAACTCATGGTGGACGACTCATACATCATGGGAAAAACCGCGCTTTTTATTTAAAAAGAGAAAGAAGAAGTTTGTATATGTTTTGCGGTTTTCCCCAAATCCAGAAAATCTCATGGAAATCCAAATCCAAAACCTCAATAGCACGTAAAAAGTGAATATATGCATGAGAATCCATGAATGCGGCATAACAATGAATAACAGTATGCATGAGGTAGCAGGTAATAACTACAATGTCTAAACTAACATATAAGGCAAGTACACTAATATCGTGTCTAAACTATTAGCTAACAGGCTATGCCAAGCAATAATATTTTCTAAGGTGTACGTGACATGGCAATTACCGATGAAGATGTGTGTGAGCCGGCAAGTAAGTGTACGTGGTACATACGCATCATCGGTAATGGTGCTGGTGTCCTAACCACAAGATATCAACAGTAGAATATGAAGCATAATATAAGCATGTGATGCGGAGCAAACAACAATAATGAGCGGGAGCTGAATACTAGACGCAACGATAACTAATCTGTTTTAACCTAATATAAGTCCTACAATGGTGCCTTTTGAAATAACACGAATCGTGGGGTTTTGAAAATAGGGGCTACGGTGTTTTTAAGAAAAGATACGTTTTTTGAAATATCCGTAGGATCCCTTAGGCTGTCTTTAAAATTACGCACGATTCGTAAGCTTTGAAATAGGTAGGAACCGAATCTAATCTAACAACTAACTAAACTAAAGGGCTACGCTACAAGCTAGACTACAGGTAAGGAAACCGCCTAACATCTGAGTCGATACATATACATACCTGTATATATATTAGTCGGTGATCCCGCCTCAATAATATCATATCCGATACCATATCTATAATCAGACATCCCAAGTCAAGAGTGCGGATCAATCATCAAGATATAGCTCGTACGTAAATCCGTCGTACGGCATCCCCAAATCTGGGTACGGGTCAATATCATATTCCTCACACTATTCCTCTGGTATCCTCTTTATCCAAGATCATAGTCTAGGCTACCGACCTATGTCTAGTACAATACTAATATCCTCAATATACTCATGATCTGACTACTGATTGACAATCTCGTACAAACCGATATCGTCAGCACATTGTTAGTGTTTATGCCCTAGAAGGCCATTACTGTATCATACTAGCTTGTATATTACTTAATGGAAGCTTGGGATATTCACATGTATATAACAGTCTTGCTAAACATGGTAGTATGCTACTTGGTTTTTCTATCTTAATATGTGAGTGTACGTATTGATAGAGCTCTTAGGATCTTGCTTGTCTACCAGCGTTGTGATGGCAGTCACACTAGTGGGGGCTGGGTAGTCTACAAGCACATCCTTTTTCAGGTCCCCGGTCGTTGGATTATCGAGACAGAGCATCGATACTCCGGAGTAGACTGGTGTGTACGCTTCTCATCCCAGTTGGGGAGATGGTCTGTCCCACAGCCGTCAGTACGTCGTACTGGAGATAGTATACAGGTGCTCGTTAGGTTACGGGTACACCGGACAGGACTCACAGGGAACTGTTGGTTGGTTTGATACCAGTCGTCAGTGAACAGTTCCCAGGTGACATGAGTACAGCGTAGTCCGCAGACTTGACACTGCTACTTCGCCTCGAGTGTGTCCCACTGTTCTTAGATTGCTACCCTACCACGGCTCAAAGGAGTCGTGCAAACAGGTAGCAGTTGGGTGCAGTCCCGAGCACTTGGAGGCAGTGGCGGTTAGACAGGATTCGTCCCTCCCGGTATTGGGAGTAGATATCGTGCTGTGTCAGAGAGCCATTACGCAAAGTCCCTGGCCAGGGCAAGCGAGATTTGCTGGTAGGTTCCAGTAGTTTCTCAGGGTGTAATGGGCTTTACTTCGACACGACTTATACCGCTATTAGGGGACTGACGCTTGCCGCCCCCCTAGGCCCGATATGCGATAGTCTTGGACGAACGGACCGGACTGTATGGAGATTGTCACATCAGACTCAGTAGGAGTTCGGATGGGTTTACTCATCGACCTTCTTATCGACAACTACCTGGGGACCGTTACGTACAGCTAGTGCCGCTTGCGGTCTGTGGTTAAACCCACTGCCAGCGTAGTAGTCGAGTCTCTAGAGTCCCACACAGAGAGTTTCCTACTCCAGGCGAAACGATATAGAGGTTGCATGGTTTTGCGACAAAGGGTTCGAACGCATACGTGCGTTTACGCGCGTACGACTTTCGGACAGTTTTTACCAGTCGGCTTTGGTTTAAGCCAGTTACTGGTATCTGGTTATTGGATTTTTACAGTCTAAAGTTTTTCCGTATTTTTACGGATCGGAGGGGCGTTCTCGTAATTACTCGAGAAGCTTCTAGAAGATGTGACTAAGGAGGTTTCTTTTGGATAAGAGAGTGAGTCATGGTGGTGATTCATTCACTTCATTAATGCACATTTATTGCTTAATGACTCATGCTAATGAATCATCACAAGATATTTTATGAAGCATGCTTATTCATTTCCTTTATTGATTATTCTAAAATAAGAATGCTTCATAATATTATGATACACTCTCTCTCTTCTCTCATTATCTTATCACACATTCTCTCTCCTCAAGCTCTCATCTTCAAACCCTAATCCTTAATCCTCATGTGTTGAGATCAAAGGATTAGTTAGACTAAACAATCCATTACCTTCACTCTTTATCATCCTTTCATCTTTGATTAGCAATCAAAGTTGATTAGTTACCTCAAGTTAGAGGTTTAGCTTGGTGTTTTGCTCTCGGGTGGATCGTCTACTACCTAGAGAAGGTCGAGGAGAACAAAGGAGGACGTAAAGAAGAAGGACCGGTTTCATTAGGTATAATCCCTAATCACTTGTGAAAAGAAACTCATATGATACGGTTATTTATAGTTTAGCTTCGATTCAAGCGGTTAGTCGATGTTCGTTGTTTAAACTTGATTGTTTTCGAAAATTCCGCCTCCCCATAAGTACTGGGGTGTACTACATCGACTTACAGTGGTATCAGAGCCTCGCTAAACAATAAAAAACCTAGTTGCAAATTTGTACGAATTTCGAACGGAAAAACGAAGCCGGAAAACCCTAAAAAATGTAAGTTTCTGTCGAATTTAAAACGATGTCAGAAAATTTTTCAGGTGAGCTCAGAGTGCTTGACATGACACCAGAAGAACACCCAAGAAAAACAGTCGACTGAATCGACCAACTCGCCGCGGAACCGCGGCCTCAGCCACTGAGTCGCCGCGCTTCCGCCGCCGAGTTGGCGAGTCAGCGGCCGATTTTTCTTCTGTTGCTTCTCTGTGTAATTTGGGGTTTTCTGGAATGTTTAATTATTGCTCAGGTTACTGTTTAACAGAGCAGATTTTGGAGCAATATTGAAGTTGTTTATTCGATCGAATTGTACAGTATTTGCGTATTGGATTATATCTGTGATTGTTTGATGTGTTCGTAAACCTCCCCCAACTGCTAGTATGTCGGTTGGCAGGGGGTTGCACATTTCTGAAATGGTTATATCTGTTTGTGCATATAAACTGTATTGGACTGTTGTGGTGTATAGCCGGGGTTTGCAATGGGTTATTGTTTTAATTCATTTGTTGTAAATGTAATTTGTTGTAATATTATTTTCGCGGGGCACTTCCAGGTTGCGGTCGTAGCCACCGTTGTATTATTTCATTTTACTGTTTTTTGCTCCTAGGACTGACCCAAGGTGGGGTACACAGACTGCCGGGTGGGTAGTTTGCTGTATCCGTAGGGGTCGAGGGTGGGGTAAACGGCTATTCATCACAACTGTGTAATCTGTCTTTTCTTGCAGGCTCAAAAGAAATACAGATTGCTTGCAAATCCAATATTGTTTATCTGTGTTCTGGAATGAATATCATTGCGTCAGACGAATGTAAAATATCTATATTATGATAGCTATTTAGACGCCACTTATGTTTTACACCCGCGCTAGCCCAGCCCCCGCTCTGTCGTTAGTTAAGTAACCTAACGGGTGATGACGGGACCCCGTGGCGAATGCGGATGGCATAAGAGGACGTTGTATTTTCGTTGTTTTCTGCAATGATAGGTTAATGATGGGACGCATTATCTGTAATGCAAAGTAAAACAAACCAAAGTTTAAATCGTTGGAACAATTTAAAAGAAACCACTCGGTTATTTTTAAAACAGATAATTTTAAATGCGGAGATTTAACCACTCCTTTTAAAAGCTATCAGGTTCCTTCGGTTATATCAAGTTCACTACGTTCACGGTTTCGCCAAAACCAGTCGTAGCCCTCCGTCATTTCTTATGAATGGTCAGTAGTATTCAAGCTATGTTTGTTTGGCCCTTAGTCAAGACATAGTGATTGGTAGCTGCTGGGGTATTCATTTGTTGCATAGATAGATGAGTTGGTTTGGGACAGTCGTATTACTTTGTTGGCCCTTAGTCAAGAGTATACGGATGGGTTCAAATCAACAGGATAATGATGGGCAGAACTTGACATGTGACTTATGATTTGTTGGCCCTTAGTCAAGGTCATAAGAGCATGGGGCAAAAACTTATATCGGGAATTTCTAAAGAAACTGAAATTTGCAAAGAGATGCATACCATTTGGAGTTTGATGAATGTTGGTAGGATTCCTTCAACATTATCATACGATGATATTTGGATCCCGATCCTACTGTGAGTATATGCTACTTATCAGGATATTCGTCGCTTAACGATCAATGCTATAAACCTAGTAGGTGTCCAGAAAAGTGTCAGCGGGGTTACGCCCCCAGAGAAAAGAGGTTACTTAATTAAGGAACTTCGCGAAAGCGTTGGAAAACCTCCCTCGAAGTATCGACACCGGCCTGGCTGAACGGTTAAGCAAGCATTGTACGGTGAGAATAGTCTTGGCTAATTCTTCTTTTATGGTTTGAGGAAGGATTCGAGAAACAGTGGGAGCCATCCAGTTTAGATAAACTAAAAACCACTCTAAACTTGCAAGAGCATCATGCTAAAGAGTTTTCTTCTCTCTCTCCTAATTGCAGCGACCCTGAAAATGACTGGACTTAAGTTACTTTTAGAGAAAAATATACTGACAGGGCCAAACTATAAAGATTGGCTGCGGAATGTCAAGATGGCTTTGACCTATGACAAACTGGGGTACGTCCTCACCGCTACGGCACCTGCTGTCCCTGGTCCCAAATCCAGTAATGCGGATAAGGAAATCCGCAAAACCTGGGATTTAGATTGCGCGAGAGCCAAGTGCATCGTGCTTGCCTCGATGAATAATGAACATCAGAGGAGGCACGAGGATATGTCCTTAGATGGCATATTTCTCCATACAAAGGAACTTTATGGAGAGCAATCTCGTATAGCAAGATACGAGACCTCAAAGAAATTGTTTCGAGCGAGGTTGGCTGTCGGGTCATCGGTAGGTGAACATGTCCTACAGATGATTGGCTATATAGAAGAGCTCGCAGACCTTGGGACGACTTTGGATAATGAGCTCTATACAGACCTTGTTCTCCAGTCCCTTCCTCCCACCTACGCCCAGTTTATCCTCAACTTCAATCTTCAAGGAAAAGAAGTTGAACTTGCGGAACTCCTGAACATGTTAAGGAGTGCGGAGGGCACCTTGCAGAAGGCAAGGGAAACACCCGCTATGTTTGTTGGCGGAGCATCTTCTTCCGGGTCCAAGGCTAGGGCCAAAGGAAGGAAGAAGAAGGCCGCACCCAGACCTAGAGGAGGTGTTAGTAAGGTGGGAAAGAAGGGAAAGAAAAAGATTGCAGCGCCGGTAGTTGGCCTGGATGAGTGCTTCCATTGTCACAGGAAAAGGCACTGAGAAACCGTAGAGTGCTGGAGGAAGGTGATATGATCCTCAGGGTTGCTAACGGAGCTAGCGTGGGAGCTGCGTCCGTCGGGGATTATCACCTAGGATTGACGAGTGGACACATTTTGGTTTTACATAACTGTTATTTTGTACCCAGCTTAACGTGTAATATCATATCTGTTTCCTTGTTATCAAATAAGGGTTATGATTTCACGTTTGTAAGAGATGTTGTCAACATCCACCTTAATCATGGTTTGATTGGGTCCGGTACTCTAAATAACGGCATATATGTGTTAAACCAACTCCAAATTTTCAATGTCCAGAACACACTAAAAAGAAAGTCTCCAGATTTAAATAAAGCTTTCTTATGGCATTGTAGACTGGGTCACATCAATGAGAGAAGGTTGACTAAGTTGCATAGAGAAGGATATTTGGACACGTTCGAATATCAAACTTATGACACTTGTCAATCTTGTCTCAAAGGAAAGATGACAAAGACTCCATTCACTGGACAAGGAGTAAGAGCGAGCGAGCTCTTAGGACTCATACACAGTGATGTATGCGGTCCAATGTCTACACATGCGAGAGGTGGTTATTCCTACTTCATTACTTTTACAGATGATTTCTCTAGGTATGGATATGTTTTCTTAATGAAGCATAAATCAGAGGCCTTTGAGAAATTCCTGGAATTTAAGAGTGAAGCGGAAAACCAAACAGGCAAAAGTATTAAAACACTAAGATCTGATCGAGGTGGAGAATACTTAAGTGCCGAGTTCCTAGGTTACCTAAAAGAGAAAGGAATTCTCTCTCAGCTTACTCCTCCATACACTCCACAGCACAACGGTGTATCGGAGAGACGGAATCGAACCCTATTGGATATGGTACGATCCATGATGAGTAATGCTGAGTTACCGCGATCTTTCTGGGGTTATGCGCTAGAATCAGCGGCATATCTTTTGAACCAGGTTCCAACCAAGACTGTGCCTACCACACCATATCAGATGTGGAGTGGGAAGAAACCCTGTCTAAAACATTTTAGGACATGGGGGTGTCCAGCTTTTGTAAAAAAGCAGCATGTGGACAAGCTCGAGGCACGATCAGTACTGTGTAAGCTTGTGGGATATCCAAAGAACTCCAAGGGATATTATTTCTATTACGCAGAGGAACAAAAGGTCTTTGTTTCTCGTCATGCCACCTTCTTAGAAACTGAATTTTTAGAAAATCAGAAGAATGGGAGCGCAATAGAACTGGAAGAAATTCCAGAACCACAAGCTGTTACTGAAAGTTTGGTAGAACCAGAGGTTCAAGAAGAACAGAACATTCCCGCACCCCTTCGCAGGAGTAGTAGGCCGTCTCGTCCGCCTGAGAGATACTACGGTTTTCTCATAGACGGGGATAGAGAGGATTGCATCATAGATGATGATGAACCTACTGACTTCCAGCAGGCCATCCAGAGCGGCGACTCGGTACGATGGCTAGATGCAATGCGGACCGAAATGGAGTCCATGTACACCAACAAAGTATGGACTTTGGACTTTGCTCCAGATGGGGTAAAACCCATAGGATGCAAATGGATCTTCAAGAAAAAGATTGGTGTAGATGGACAGGTGGAAACCTATAAGGCTAGACTTGTTGCAAAGGGTTTTCGTCAAAGACCTGGTTTGGACTATGACGAAACTTTTTCTCCAGTGGCTATGCTCAAATCCATTCGGGTCCTTCTTGCTATTGCTGCCTTCCATGATTATGAAATCTGGCAGATGGACGTAAAGACGGCTTTTCTGAATGGAAATTTAGAAGAGAGCGTCTATATGGATCAGCCAGAGGGTTTCAATCAGAGTGGGAGCAGCGGGAAAGTGTGCAAGCTGCTTAAGTCCATTTACGGACTAAAGCAGGCATCGCGGAGTTGGAACATCTGTTTTGATGAGACAGTCAAAGAATATGACTTTATCAAAAATCCAGATGAACCGTGCATATATAGTAAAGTTGTGGCCAGAAGTGTCGTATTCCTCGTCTTGTACGTGGATGACATTCTATTGATAGGAAATGACATTCCTATGCTACAATCTGTCAAAGGATTCTTGTCACACAGGTTCTCCATGAAAGACCTGGGTAATGCCTCTTACATTCTGGGGATCCGGATCTATCGTGATAGATCCAAGAGGATGTTGGGACTTTCGCAGTCTAGGTATATCGACACTGTACTGAAAAGATTCAGTATGGAAGATTCTAAGCGCGGTAATCTACCGGCTTGTCACGGAATCACCCTCTCCAAAGAGATGTCTCCCAAGACTGATTTGGAAAGGGAACGCATGTCTATTATACCCTACGCTTCTGTGGTAGGCTCTATAATGTATGCGATGTTGTGTACCAGACCAGATGTAGCTTACGCACTAAGCGTGGTAAGCCGGTATCAGTCAGACCCAGGGGAGAAACACTGGATAGCAGTAAAGAACATTCTCAAGTACCTGAGGAGGACTAAGGAGATGTTCTTGGTTTACGGCGGAAAAGACCTCAGGTTGGAGGCCTTTGCTGATTCCGGCTTCCAGAGTGATAAGGACGATTCCAAGTCCATGTCGGGTTATGTCTTTACCCTCAATGGAGGGGCGGTGTGCTGGAAGAGCTCCAAGCAGGACACCGTTGCTGACTCGACGATGGAAGCGGAGTATATAGCTGCTTGCGATGCCGCAAAAGAAGCAGTCTGGATGAAGAAGTTCCTAACAGAACTTCAGGTGGTTCCTACCATAGTTGACCCAATACCTCTGTATTGCGACAACAACGGAGCTATAGCTTTAGCGAAGGAACCAAGGTCCCATCAGAAGTCCAGACACATCTTGAGGCGGTATCACCTGATCAGGGAGATCATTGATCGTCAGGAGATCGAGGTTCGGAGAGTTGCTTCAGAAGAGAACATTGCTGATCCATTCACAAAGGCCCTTCCTCAGATTCAGTTCGAGAGGCTGCTCGAGATCATTGGTCTGCGATATGCCAGTACATGGCCCTAGTGCAAGTGGGAGATTGTTAGTGTTTATGCCCTAGAAGGCCATTACTGTATCATACTAGCTTGTATATTACTTAATGGAAGCTTGGGATATTCACATGTATATAACAGTCTTGCTAAACATGGTAGTATGCTACTTGGTTTTTCTATCTTAATATGTGAGTGTACGTATTGATAGAGCTCTTAGGATCTTGCTTGTCTACCAGCGTTGTGATGGCAGTCACACTAGTGGGGGCTGGGTAGTCTACAAGCACATCCTTTTTCAGGTCCCCGGTCGTTGGATTATCGAGACAGAGCATCGATACTCCGGAGTAGACTGGTGTGTACGCTTCTCATCCCAGTTGGGGAGATGGTCTGTCCCACAGCCGTCAGTACGTCGTACTGGAGATAGTATACAGGTGCTCGTTAGGTTACGGGTACACCGGACAGGACTCACAGGGAACTGTTGGTTGGTTTGATACCAGTCGTCAGTGAACAGTTCCCAGGTGACATGAGTACAGCGTAGTCCGCAGACTTGACACTGCTACTTTGCCTCGAGTGTGTCCCACTGTTCTTAGATTGCTACCCTACCACGGCTCAAAGGAGTCGTGCAAACAGGTAGCAGTTGGGTGCAGTCCCGAGCACTTGGAGGCAGTGGCGGTTAGACAGGATTCGTCCCTCCCGGTATTGGGAGTAGATATCGTGCTGTGTCAGAGAGCCATTACGCAAAGTCCCTGGCCAGGGCAAGCGAGATTTGCTGGTAGGTTCCAGTAGTTTCTCAGGGTGTAATGGGCTTTACTCCGACACGACTTATACCGCTATTAGGGGACTGACGCTTGCCGCCCCCCTAGGCCCGATATGCGATAGTCTTGGACGAACGGACCGGACTGTATGGAGATTGTCACATCAGACTCAGTAGGAGTTCGGATGGGTTTACTCATCGACCTTCTTATCGACAACTACCTGGGGACCGTTACGTACAGCTAGTGCCGCTTGCGGTCTGTGGTTAAACCCACTGCCAGCGTAGTAGTCGAGTCTCTAGAGTCCCACACAGAGAGTTTCCTACTCCAGGCGAAACGATATAGAGGTTGCATGGTTTTGCGACAAAGGGTTCGAACGCATACGTGCGTTTACGCGCGTACGACTTTCGGACAGTTTTTACCAGTCGGCTTTGGTTTAAGCCAGTTACTGGTATCTGGTTATTGGATTTTTACAGTCTAAAGTTTTTCCGTATTTTTACGGATCGGAGGGGCGTTCTCGTAATTACTCGAGAAGCTTCTAGAAGATGTGACTAAGGAGGTTTCTTTTGGATAAGAGAGTGAGTCATGGTGGTGATTCATTCACTTCATTAATGCACATTTATTGCTTAATGACTCATGCTAATGAATCATCACAAGATATTTTATGAAGCATGCTTATTCATTTCCTTTATTGATTATTCTAAAATAAGAATGCTTCATAATATTATGATACACTCTCTCTCTTCTCTCATTATCTTATCACACATTCTCTCTCCTCAAGCTCTCATCTTCAAACCCTAATCCTTAATCCTCATGTGTTGAGATCAAAGGATTAGTTAGACTAAACAATCCATTACCTTCACTCTTTATCATCCTTTCATCTTTGATTAGCAATCAAAGTTGATTAGTTACCTCAAGTTAGAGGTTTAGCTTGGTGTTTTGCTCTCGGGTGGATCGTCTACTACCTAGAGAAGGTCGAGGAGAACAAAGGAGGACGTAAAGAAGAAGGACCGGTTTCATTAGGTATAATCCCTAATCACTTGTGAAAAGAAACTCATATGATACGGTTATTTATAGTTTAGCTTCGATTCAAGCGGTTAGTCGATGTTCGTTGTTTAAACTTGATTGTTTTCGAAAATTCCGCCTCCCCATAAGTACTGGGGTGTACTACATCGACTTACACACATATCATCATCAAGGGGTATACATCGCCCGATACGGCCTAATATCAATATCCTAGCATATTATGCCTCATATCACGATCACATGTCGACCATTTATTTATAACACTATTCACCCGTATCGCCGCCGCAAGATCCGCTATAACACCAGGACGTACCTTAAGTACGAATCCTGCCATATCACCGAGATCACAACCACAAACAAATCTCATCGACTCAGCTCAATCCCAAGTATCCTCCTCAAATCCGTATGTGAACACATAGTCCCATACCCATGTGAACACATAACTATAAAGAATCCCATGAGCACATATAAATAGGAATGTATGCAAGTATGTATGTGTGTATGTGTAGTGCAACACTACCCTAGGGTTCGCGACACTAAAATAATCTAACACACCAATATCCATCCTAAACATCGTTATTAATCCCAATAACATATAATACTTGTTGGTGTGTATACGCATCCGTATACACCACCACGGACCGCGGGGGTGCTATACGCCATACGCCCGACTTCTCCCCGTAGATATAAATCTACTCACCTGGTCCTCGCTCGCCGGTGCCGACGTCGCCACGCGCTTGCTTGTCGTCTCGAAGTCCACATGGGGTACCTACACATCATAACGCACCATATCGCATTAAAATCCGACTCATGACCAAAACGTCCCACATAGGTCAAAACCTATGGCTGCTTTCACAAATCAACCCAAAAACCCTCGACGTCGGCGTACAAACGCCAAACCATCGAGAAAAACCTAAACACACTCATTTGTACAATCACAAGCACTAATTATAATATAAAATAGCTTAAAATTCACAAGAACCCCAAATTCACTTTAAAAGCCATTTTTTCCGAAAATCTAGCAAGTACAATTCGCCGTTTTTGTACAAAAAAAGATGTTTAAACAAATGTAGCGTCCATAATACTTATTAAATATCTTAAATAAGTCATAAAAACCATTTCCATAATTTAATCTCATAAATTTGCATAATTTCCAAAATCCTAGTTTGCAAAAATATCAATTTTTAACACCTTTTAAAGCAAAATTCACAATTCATCAATTAAGCTTGGTTTTGCATGATCCAAAATCATTAAACCACACATTATAATATTAATAATTACATGAAACCTTAATTTAGATTTTAATCCCAATATAAAACAATTTCAAAAAAAACTAGTTAGCAAAAAGCACATTTATCACAATTTCCAACTAACAAATTTTGAAATTAGTAACTAGATTAGGTTTTAGCAAGAATTAACATGTCAATCTACTCATGGCAACCTTAATGATGTGATAAAACCCTATCTTTATTTTAATCTCACATATAACCATTAACCCCACAATTCAAGTTTGCAATATACACACAAATTAAACACCAAATTTAGTTAAATTGGAGTAATTAACCAACAATTAAGACATGGGTTAAGATTTATACCTCCCAATTAGAGATATAGCAAGGATCTAAGCCTCCCAAATTGCTCTCTTGCTCCCAAAATCCATGCTAGATAGGCAAATAATTAATGGGTAGGAGTTGGATTTCGGTTTTGAGTTTTAGTTGATTTTTCATGAAAATTTTTTTGTGAATTTTTTTGGAGAAGAGATGAGATGAGGAATGAGAGGGGAGGGCTGCTGAAATGTGCAGGTTTCAGCCATCATGGGGGTGGGGAATGGGTGAGGGAGGAGAGAGAGTGAGGTGGAGAAAGTGGAAAAAGTCAAAGTCCGCAATTTTCTATCATTTTCTTTTCTTTCTTCTCTTTTCTTTGTGATTTGGAGAGAGAGAGGGGGAGGGCTGTCATGGTGGGGTCGGCCACATGGGGAGAGGGAGAGAGGGTGAGTTATGGGTGTATGGGTGAAGAAAAATGATAAATGTTATACCCCAATTCCCATTAACACTAATTTTACCGAAAAAAGCCTTTTTTTCTTCAATAATTTCTAAACCGTTTTGGCAAATGATTTCGTTCCAAAAACTATATGATAAAATTTTATTTAATGTTTTATGATGCACAAAATTTGTTTCAACTCATTCCAATTTGTAATTTTCCCTAATTAAATGTATTAGTGACGGCTTAAAATAATACTAAAATAATATTTTTTCAGAAAATTTGAAATTTCACCAGCGGCTCAATAAACACCAAATAATAGCAATTACATAGCTAGAATATGAATATTTAATTTTTATAATAAGATATTTGCATTTTGACTTTTTTTACAGAAAACCCCCTTATCTTACCGATTTTTCGAAATTTCACCGAAACGATTTTCAAAGCGTCACAGTATCAGAACCGCCATTGCTCTTGTATTATTCAATGTATCTAGTAATTCCATCAACCAAAAACTTGTATATTATTTCAGACTTAGAAAACAGTGTTGTATTATTTCGACCTTAGAGTCGTGCTTGTAGTATTACGGTTTTCTGGCTGTTTTGAGTTTCTTTTTGGGTTTTGATCCTCGCCCTTTGGCGTTGTATATTATTATTGCTTGCGTGGTTGTGACCGTCGATTGACGAAGAGCTAGCTCCCTCTTGGGGATGCCTTTTATCATTTCTTATATTATTCTTGTTGTACCCCGTTCGGGGCCAGTTTTTACAAAGGAAACTCTGCCGAAATTTTCAGGAAAGGTTACACATTTTAAAAATACACATTCGGCTTAGTTATTTAAAAACTTTGATTTTCGAAACATAATTTCTTTACTTTTCAAAACCAGTTTTCCTTATTTACTCTTTAAATGGTTTTAGATTGCTGGGCTTTTGGCTTACTTGGATCAGATGGGGTCCTGTAGACTTCATATGGTTCAAGGGCCAGTCACGTGCTCTTTCGGGTCGTGACAAAGTTGGTATCAGAGCGCTAGGTTGACCTTGGTTCGAGTCTGAGTTTGACTATGTGGAGCCTAGGACGTTATTTATATACGGAACTTAGGCTTGACCTTACGGAACTTAGATTTAGTCGAGGGGGTATTAGTGTTGGAGATAGCGCCCTCATAGTCAATTATTGGATCGCAGGTACGTGATTGCAATGATTGCGGAGGACCTATACCGGTATGACAGTCTTACTCGAGATGATAGTATGCTATCTGGTTTGCCTTTATCAGTCGTGTACATGTTCAGGTGACTGATTACATGTTACACTTTGATAGAGCCCTTAGGATCTTGCTTTACCACCAACAGTATGATGGC
Source organism: Agapanthus africanus (assembly GCA_030015575.1). Classification (NCBI taxonomy): domain Eukaryota; kingdom Viridiplantae; phylum Streptophyta; class Magnoliopsida; order Asparagales; family Amaryllidaceae; genus Agapanthus; species Agapanthus africanus. The sequence goes on from JASDDO010000012.1 coordinate 230,895,906, forward strand.
GATCATATACATGAGAGTTGGGTGGTTTATACGCATATCCTTAATTGTGGTCCCTAGTCGTGGGAGTTTTGAGACAGGGCATCGATACTCCGGAGTAGACTAGTGTGTACAGTCGAGACCCCGACGAGGGGCGGTGGCCGGTCTCACAAGCCACTGGTGTCAGTTGGATCACCTAAGATGTATACAGGTGCTCATTGGGTTATGAGTACACCGGACAGGACTCGCCGGGAATCTGCTAGTTAGTACTATATCTATCGTCAGATAGCAGTTCCCTGGTGACATGTGTACAGGTTAGTTCATCGACCTGAGGTCGTCATTTGTCTCGTGTGAGTTCCCACTGTGCTTTGATTTCTACCCTACCACGGCTCAAAGGAGTCGTGCAAACAGGTAGTTTTTGGGTACAGTCCCGAGCCATATGGAGGCACGTGAGCGGATCGGCAGGGGATTCGTCTCTCCCGGTATTGGGGGCGAGATCGTGCTGTGTCTAGGAGAGCCATTACACAAAGCCTACGGCCGTGGCAGGAGATTTACTGGTAGGTACTCCAGTAGTATCTCAGGGTGTTATTGGGCTTCACTCCGACACGACTTATACTGCTATTGGGGGTCTGACGTTACTAGCCCCCTAGGCAGATATGCGATACTCATAGACGAACGGACCGGACTGTATATACATTGTCACTGTTAGGCTCAGTAGGGTTTCCGGATGAGTTTGCTCATCGGCCTCCCTTGAGGTCAGTCCATGGGCAGCCGTTACGCATTGCTAGTGCCGCTGACGGTTTGTGGTTAAACCCACTGCCAGGGTACTGACGAGTCATTAGAGTCCCCCACAGACAGTTTCCCAAGTTCGGGCGAAACGTTGTAGAGGCCGTATGGTTTTATGGCAGGGTTCGGAAAATGCACGTGCGTTTACGCACGTGTTATTTTTCGGGCAGATGATATTGGTCGGCTTTGGTTTAAGCCGGATCCGAGTATTATATTGAGTAGGTATAATATCTTTGTCTCAGTTGCATTTGTATTCGGTCGTAATACAAATGCGGGTATATTTATACAGTTTCGGGGTTATCCTGAAAGTCGTTTCAGGATCACTTTTGGAAGTTGCCAGTTTCCAGTTTTCTATCAGCCGTCTTTTAACATTTGGTTAAAGAAGGATTTATCTTTTCTTGGATGAGAGTGAGTCAAGCTTCTAGAAGGTTCTAGAAAGGGTGACTTGATATGGTGAGTCATTAGAGCTTTAATTGTGCTTTTAATGAAAGGATGACTAAGGTTAATGAGTCATCCTTTACATTAATTCCTTTTGTTTCTGCTTTGATATTTTGATTTAGATCTTTATGCTTACACTCACCCCCTTTGCTCCTACACTCACCCTCCTCATTCTATATATATTGGCCGGCCACTATTTGTGAGAGAGAGAGAGAATGATTTCATTTTTGGAGAGAAAAGACTATGGTTAAGGGTGCATGGAAATTTCATTACCTCTTTCATTCCATCACCCGATAAAAATGGCAGCTTCATTAACCGATCGTCCACGGACTTGGACGAAGTGAGACAAAGTCATCTACTCATTCTCTACATCATTCTTGGTCGTCTCTTTTAGCAAACTTGACGATCGAGTTGCCTCAAGTCAGAGGCGGGAGCCCGTTTAAAGAATCGTCGACGTGGTGCCACCTCGACGAAGATATCGGAGATCGACGAGATCGGAGCAGCCGCAACGGAGCTTGGGATGATGGTTGAAGAACGAAGGACTCGGATCGTTCGGTATAACCTTTCTGCACTCTTTACAGTTTGTTAGTTTAGCAATAATGGAAGATCCGGGTTAAAGTATACGATAGCGCCAGTTAAAAAGTTTTTGTTCCGCATTTTGGCGTCTGTAGACGGCCGGGGCGCTAGCGTAGACTTACAGTGGTGTCAGAGCCTCACCATTTTGCTCTACTAACTTGTGCTAACGCGTTTAAAACATCGATCGAACCGGAAATCGAAAATTGCAAAATTCCAAGCTCACAGTTTCTGTCGATTTTAAATGGTCTCCTAAAATTTTTCTGCATGTCTTAAAAATCTGTGCAGGCTTTTCTAAGAACCACGACAAAATTTGGGCACGTGACTCCACCAAACTGCCGCGGAAACGCAGCCAAACCCATGGTTTGGCCGCGCATCCGCGGCCACTTGGTGAGCTCATGCTCCCAAATTTGTACAGTGGGTTCTCTGTTGGATTTTGTGGTTTTTGGTATATATCATTTGGGCCCAGGTTTTGTTACTGTTCACCAGTAAGTCGTGGGGCCCACTTCTTGATATTTGGTCGATCGAAATTTAAACACGTTAGTTTACAGTGCTTACATTATATCTCCGACCGGGAATGTCATTTGATCGGTAAACCGCGTCCGACTGCTATAGTTCTTTTAGACGGGTTTGCGAACGTGACATTCGCGTTGATGTTCTGTGTTGTGCTGTGATGTTGCGGATTTGTCGTGGTGGATAGCAGTGTGCAATGGTAGTACAGTTTGAGTTTATTTGTACACTTGATATTGCGGGGCGAGCGTCCAACTTGTGGACTGCCATCACTGCCTGTTGTATAATATTCTTTTGGGGCACGACCAGGTTGCGGTCGATGTACCTATTGTACTATTTTTCATTACTGTACTAGGTTTTGCCCCGAGACGGAGTGCACGGATAGCCGGGTTCTGAGAAGCAACGGGTCCGCATCTCATGGCTTTGAGAGGCAGAGGGGCCCCACTCTAGAATTGGCAGACTATTCGCCGCACTCGTAGGGGGTACAGGTTGACCCAAGGAGGGGTGCCCAAGATTACCGGATTCCGTGGAGTGTTGGGTCGTCCATTCACTATGCTATAGGGGGCTGCCTCGCTTCAGGTTTTGGCGGGTAACTTGCCGCACCCGTAGGGGTCTAGGTTTCATTGCACAGGCTATCCACACGACAGGGGAACGTCGAGTTTCAGCAGCGGCTCTGTGAAACTCGGGGATCCCAGATTATCTGTATTGTTCTGTGATGCTTATTACTTTTCTGTAATGTTGCATATTATCACGCCTGGAGAGATTATTGTATATTGGTTTATATACTATTAGATGTTGTATATGTTTTACACCCGCGCTAGTCCAGTCCCCGCTCTGTCGTTAGTTAAGTAACCTAACGGGTGATGACGGGACCCAGTGACGAATGCGGATGGCATATACGTACATTTTATTTTCGTTCTTTTCTGGTGTGATTAAATGATGGGACTGTGTTGATTCTGATCAACGCAAAGTAAAACAAACCTGTTTACAGTTGTTGGAACAAATTTAAAAAGTGTTATTGCAAAGACGTTTTCTTTTGTTATGCATAGCGGTATTCAGTGGAATATCCTGCACCTCATTCGACAGGGCAAGGGCCGATATCCCTTCACCGGGACTGACCCCTTGGGCAGAAGTTTGCGTCAGCGTAATAACTTCACTATAGTCGATTACAAGTTGCTTTGCATAGCGGTATTCAGTGGAATATCCTGCACCTCATTCCACGAGGAAAGAGCCGAGATCCCTTTACCGGGAGTGACCTCTTTAGCAAAAGGTTTTCGCCACTATATTTTAAAAAGCTATCAGGTTCCTTCAGCGATATCAAGTTCACTACGTTAAAGGTTTTTCGCCAAAAACCAGCCGTAGCCCTCCGTCACTTCTTTTGGGTATTTAGTAGTATTCAAGCTATGCATTTTAGCCAAAGTTAAGGCATAGTGTTTGGTAGCTGCTGGGTATTCAATTGTTGCATAGATAGATGAGTTAGTTTGGGATAGTCATTCTGCCGATTGGCCAAAGTCAGGGGCATGTGCGGGTGGGTTCAAATTGACAAGATAGTGACGGGTAGAACTTGACATGTGACTTATGACACTTTGACCAAAGCCAAGGTTATAAGAGCATGGGGCAAAAATTATATCGGAAGTTTCTAAAGAAACTGAAACTTGTCAAGTATGCGCATACCTTCTGGAGTATGAGTAACGTGGATGCATTCCATCACGTTATCATGCGATGAGAGTTGGATCCTGATTCCCACTGATGAGTTGGTTTACTCTTCGGGTGATCCCGATTGATTCTTCTTTAGGTTTGGAGGAGAATTTGACAGGACAGTGGGAGGATTCCGAATTAGATAAAGTGATGACCATTCTGATCTAGGTTAGAGTGCACGCAGAGTGTTTCTTTTCTCTCTCTCTTTGGCAGCGACCTTTGACCGACCCTAGACTATGACTCAGTGACCAGGTTGACCGAACCTTCTTAAAATACTGGCTTTTGGATTGTCTGAGTTGCATAAGTCATTGCCACTCCTTCTTCTACCCTTTGAATTTCTCAGAACACCCGTATTACTACGGATATCCACTTCCATTGGATAGATCCATTGTATGGTTATATACGAACTTGAAAGGACTTCTTCGAGGATGGATCCAGGTTCAGGAGAAATAGAATTGGTTTATTCAGTTGTCTTTTATTATCACCTTCTCTCAGGTTGCGAGGGCTCCTTGGTTTAGGAGAGTACACCTATTACGCTTATTGGATAGTCTTATTCCAAACCATAGGCTGGTGCCAAAAGGTAGGGAATGAAGAAAACCAATTAGCCTAAGTAGGGTGTGCAGAAGGTAATATGTAAAGACAAAATAAAGGGATTAGAAAGAGGGTAAAGTAAATTGCGACTGTTATCATTCACGACCAAAACCGCGTACTTCATCGCCACTCCTATTTCACCTTTAAAAGAATAAGGTATTATTCAGTTGTCTTTTATCATCACCTTCTCTCAGTTGCGAGTACTCCTTGGTTTAGGAGGGTACACCTATTATGCTTACTGGATAGTCTTCTTCCAAACCATAGGCTGGTGCCGAACGGTAGGGAAGGAAGAAAACCATTTAGCCTAACGATGGTGTACAGAAGGTAACGACTAAAGACAAATAAAGGGATTTGGAGAGATGGCAATAAAATATACGGTTGAAGTCATGAATTGGATTATGGAAGAGGCATTACTATGAATACCAGGATACCCCTACGAAACATTTTCATGTTTCAATGCATTGTTAAAGGAAAAACTGTTTTCCCGATTAGATACTTACTCCAAGGGTATGTATTTACTAGGTTTCATTCTCATATCTGTATGGTTTTACAGATGATGAGTGGGAGTAAGTTATTGGGAATTAGGTGATTATCCTCATTATATCGGAATTCGTTGTAATTGGTGATATTTGAGGAAATCGCCAGGGTACAGTTTTCCACCTACAACGCATAGGTTTTGAGTTGTTTAACTCAGCGGACTTATACAGAGTATTGTATGTTGTCCAAGTGTCCATCAGGACAAAGGGGTAGGTCATCGTACTATGTTCTGTTTACTTATGACTTCTCTAGTTTTTAGACAAGTGTTTCGTAGAAATACAAGGTCTAAGTTTTGAGAAGTTGTGGGTATAAGAATAAAGTAGAGAACCAGGTGTCACAAGTATCGGGATTCTTCAAAGAGATCGAAGATGTAGATTCTTGTGATTGGTATTCAGATGATAGTGATGGTTTTGAGAAACGTGTTTCTCTTTCATGTTTCTCTTTCAGGTTACTCATAATTGGATGGATTCCTAAGTTGAGTAATGCTGATTAACCTCTTTCCATTAAGATAATATGCACTGGAGACAGCTGCATGATTTGAATCTGGTTCCAATTAAATAAGTTCCAAAGTTTCTGTATTGGATATAGAATGGATCGTACCTTAAAAGATATTAAGGTACGGGGAGTTGTCCAGCTTATGCTTAAAACCAGACTCTGGATAACTCAGGGCACGTTTCTGTAATGGCTGTTTGTGGGTTGACCCTGGCTATGACGAGGGTTGATATTCTACCATCTGGAAATTCAATAGTGATATTGTTCTTGACTCGCCACAGTTTTAGTAAAATGGATCTTTTTCAGAAAACAGTAGTGGGAGTATGGTAGAACTGGAAGTGATTCCAGAACCGCGAACGATTACAGAAAATTTAATAGGACCTATATATTCAATCAGGTTTGACATTCCAATAGCCACTCCGCAGATTTGGTGGGTAACCTCAGACACCCGAGAGGTACTTCGGTAGCCTCAAGGACGGTGACAGGGAGGTTCTTATCTACCCAGACTTGACACTACTGTTGTTCCAGATTATGAGACCCGGTAGGAGGGTTGTCGTAGTCAGTGGGAGCAACGGAAGCATGGTGGGCAAGTAGCTTATGTCTATTTATAGACTAGAGCAGTTATAGCGGAGATAGATCATCTAATTTTGATGTGACAGTCATAGGTTTGACTTCAATCAGAATAGGGAATGGATCTGTTAAAGAAGGTAGTAGGGTGTGATGTCATGGTATCTGGATGACATACACAGAGTAGGAAGTAAAATTCCTATACTACGATCGGTTGTATTATGGTCGTCACACAGTTGTTTCTCCAGACAGGATATGGATATAATATTTGACATTCTGGTTTCTAGATCTATGGTTTTAGATCTGGATTTGGGTAGTTTCCCAATGTAGGTACTTTGACAGTATTCTAATGGTTTTTAGAATAGATGACTCCTAGCATGGTGGTGTACCTGCAGGTGATGGAGTCACCCTCTCTAAAGATGTCTTACAGACTAAAGGGGAGAGGGATGTGCATGATTGGCAGATCACTTGCTTAGGCAATTGAGTCAATCATGAGATGTCAAGTACCACACCAAATGTTGTTTTTGCACTAGATGCAATAAGTTTGTATTAATCCAATCCTGGAGAAACATAAGGAAGCGGTTTTAGAACATAAGTACATGTTCTACGGATTTGATAATGGCAGCCTCCTTCGGGAGACGATTACCATTCCAGGCTTCAAATGCGACATGTATGACAGAGTGATTGTCAGAGTTATAGTTTTTCCCTCTGACGAAGAGGGACAGTATTATGGACAGGTGGTCCAAGAGAATACTGTGGGAGGCATGGTGCCAGATACTGATTAGGTTCAGTGATCGATACAGTCTAAGAAGTTTGGATTTGGAGTTCATTTATGAGCTAGGTCCCATCAGATATCCAGACATATTCTAAGACAGGTATTACTCGTTTCGGGAGATGGCTTTCTCCGCGAATTTGAGATTAAGAGAGATATAGAAAGAAACTTCTAGGCGGATCCACTCACTAAGGCTATTTCTCGAACACAATAGTTTTACAAACGGGCTTTGTGATACTGATTAGTAGAGGAGTTGGATGTTCGGTTTCACACGGGCTGTGAGTAGTCGACATCGCAATAATTAGCCTTGAGTGCAAGTGGGAGATTGTTGGAGATAGTGCCCTCATAGTCAATTATTGGATCGCAGGTACGTGATTGCAATGATTGTGAAGGACCTATACCGGTATGACAGTCTTACTCGAGATGATAGTATGCTATCTGGTTTGCCTTTATCAGTCGTGTACATGTTCAGGTGACTGATTACATGTTACACTTTGATAGAGCCCTTAGGATCTTGCTTTACCACCAACAGTATGATGGCGATCATATACGTGAGAGTTGGGTGGTTTATACGCATATCCTTAATTGTGGTCCCTAGTCGTGGGAGTTTCGAGACAGGGCATCGATACTCCGGAGTAGACTAGTGTGTATAGTCGAGACCCCGACGAGGGGCGGTGGCCGGTCTCACAAGCCACTGGTGTCAGTTGGATCACCTAAGATGTATACAGGTGCTCATTGGGTTATGAGTACACCGGACAGGACTCGCCGGGAATCTGCTAGTTAGTACTATATCTATCGTCAGATAGCAGTTCCCTGGTGACATGTGTACAGGTTAGTTCATCGACCTGAGGTCGTCATTTGTCTCGTGTGAGTTCCCACTGTGCTTTGATTTCTACCCTACCACGGCTCAAAGGAGTCGTGCAAACAGGTAGTTTTTGGGTACAGTCCCGAGCCATATGGAGGCACGTGAGCGGATCGGCAGGGGATTCGTCTCTTCCGGTATTGGGGGCGAGATCGTGCTGTGTCTAGGAGAGCCATTACACAAAGCCCACGGCCATGGCAGGAGATTTACTGGTAGGTACTCCAGTAGTATCTCAGGGTGTTATTGGGCTTCACTCCGACACGACTTATACTGCTATTGGGGGTCTGACGTTACTAGCCCCCTAGGCAGATATGCGATACTCATAGACGAACGGACCGGACTGTATATACATTGTCACTGTTAGGCTCAGTAGGGTTTCCGGATGAGTTCGCTCATCGGCCTCCCTTGAGGTCAGTCCATGGGCAGCCGTTACGCATTGCTAGTGCCGCTGACGGTTTGTGGTTAAACCCACTGCCAGGGTACTGACGAGTCATTAGAGTCCCCCACAGACAGTTTCCCAAGTTCGGGCGAAACGTTGTAGAGGCCGTATGGTTTTATGGCAGGGTTCGGAAAATGCACGTGCGTTTACGCACGTGTTATTTTTCGGGCAGATGATACTGGTCGGCTTTGGTTTAAGCCGGATCCGAGTATTATATTGAGTAGGTATAATATCTTTGTCTTAGTTGCATTTGTATTCGGTCGTAATACAAATGCGGGTATATTTATACAGTTTCGGGGTTATCCTGAAAGTCGTTTCAGGATCACTTTTAGAAGTTGCCAGTTTCCAGTTTTCTATCAGCCGTCTTTTAACATTTGGTTAAAGACGGATTTATCTTTTCTTGGATGAGAGTGAGTCAAGCTTCTAGAAGGTTCTAGAAAGGGTGACTTGACATGGTGAGTCATTAGAGCTTTTAATGAAAGGATGACTAAGGTTAATGAGTCATCCTTTACATTAATTCCTTTTGTTTTTGCTTTGATATTTTGATTTAGATCTTTATGCTTACACTCACCCCCTTTGCTCCTACACTCACCCTCCTCATTCTATATATATTGGCCGGCCACTATTTGTGTGTGAGAGAGAGAGAATGATTTCATTTTTGGAGAGAAAAGACTATGGTTAAGGGTGCATGGAAATTTCATTACCTCTTTCATTCCATCACCCGATAAAAATGGCAGCTTCATTAACCGATCGTCCACGGACTTGGACGAAGTGAGACAAAGTCATCTACTCATTCTCTACATCATTCTTGGTCGTCTCTTTTAGCAAACTTGACGATCGAGTTGCCTCAAGTCAGAGGCGGGAGCCCGTTTAAAGAATCGTCGACGTGGTGCCACCTCGACGAAGATATCGGAGATCGACGAGATCGGAGCAGCCGCAACGGAGCGTGGGATGATGGTTGAAGAACGAAGGACTCGGATCGTTCGGTATAACCTTTCTGCACTCTTTACAGTTTGTTAGTTTAGCAATAATGGAAGATCCGGGTTAAAGTATACGATAGCGCCAGTTAAAAAGTTTTTGTTCCGCATTTTGGCGTCTGTAGACGGCCGGGGCGCTAGCGTAGACTTACAATTAGACCCGAACTTTCGTTGTGTAGGATGACCCTTGGTTGATGGAATAGGTGACTAAAGTAGAGTGACGTACCGTGGGTATGTTCCGCGGCATACTTACGACACGCCACTCCGCTTAAGAAACCTTAGGTTGTACATTTCCTTGCACCATATTATATTCCTTCCTATGATCTATCTTCATCGATACTGGTTATGGTTTTGCTGCCGCGATTGCACGGGCAGAGTGAGCTACGGCTTGAGTTGCGTCAGCATGAGCTCGTCGAGGACGAGGGATGACCGGGGCGTGATTCCAGAGACATACGGTTGCATTGAGGCTTCGTATTTTTGTTTCCGCACTATGAGCGTTTGACAGATCGCTGTTGCGAGATTTCTCGGATGTACCGGACGGTACCAGAGGATTGAGCCACTGATAGAGGCCAGGACTGTTGATATATCGCTTATTCATGATGGTTGAGGCGCTGCTTAGCGTACCGACGAATGAACCAGTTGGGGCTGCGAATGATGAGATATCGCCCAGATGATTGGAGCTACTGCAGCATGAACATATACTTAGAGATATGATAGTGAGTCGCTAGTCACCGAGGATTAATGACTAGGACCTGTGGTTCGTTCGCTTACCCCGATGCGAGGTCATCAGGTAGATTGATTCCAGCTAGAGACGACTTCACGCAGGTTCGTTGGGAGTCGATTGAGACGATTGAATGTCAGGAACCCATTTTCCAAGTTTAAAGTATTCAGAAAGACATGCAAGCGATTCTATGGACCCTCTAGAAGAATGAAACCCTAACTCGACATAATGGCCGTGTGAAAGCCTTTGAACCTTAGGGTTTGCGGCAGTTCCTCGGCGCCATTAGTGAGGCTTGGGTTTGCCCTTCTACGGCTGGACCACCGATGCTGTGGTATGTACTCGATACTATTAAACTGTACCCGAGATGTTGAGCTCTTGGGGGATTGTGAGGTTCTGACGAGTCGATCGGACGATTCGACATCATTCGGATATCATGTGATGGGACACTGCTTGGGAGACTCCAGATACGAGCATAGCCGTCAGAGCGCAGTCCGTGTAGCCACGATGAGGTGAGTCCGAATCAGTCGATATTGGAGCAAGGTGGAGTAAAGAGTTCGCACGAGATTTCGACGAGATGACGTTCCACTCCACTGACATCAGAGATGTGATATGCACGCTGAGGACGTGTTCGGCTAGATATCTTCTACTGAGTGATGAAGATACCGAGTTCATGATTTCGAATCCGTGTGAGGGACTTCGGATGGACCGTAGCCGAAGACATTGCAATGCGCAGATAAAGACGCGACGTCGAATGGTCGATGATACAGACAAGCGGGACAAGAAGTTCGTGCGAGAGGCAGATGAGCTGTTACTACACCCCGTTAAGATTAAAGGTCGGACATGCATACAGAGGCGCAGGGATGCGACCAGCTTCCGAGGAGATGTTGTACTAAGGACGCAGATGTCCAGAAAGCGAGAAAAGATTACGCCAGAGTACCAGCCTCCTTACAGTTTGGCTTAGGCAAGATCAAAAGAGACCTTGAGTAGGATTCCTTCCAGTACACTGCTGCAATAAGAGTTGCACCCAGGATCGGATGTGTGATGGGCATTCAGAGGATCCGAGGTCGGCGCCAGAGATGTGCTGCTTTACGAGCGGTCATGAGGATTGACCGAGTGATGACCTGAAAAGTGCCAGAACGGAATCGTTCCTGTCAGCACACCTGACCGGACCGATGAGCCGATGGATTGCGAGATTGGTAATCTACAGGAAAGATCAGGAACCAGAGGCAGAGGATGCCAGCCACGAGCAAGAGGCAGGTAGATATCTTGCGCCGCTAGCATCGGATGTACCGGTACCTTCTCGACCCTGAAGAAGGATATACCGACGACGGTATTTATGATTTGTGATTTTGTGATTTGACTATCACGTATCCGTTGCCTTGGATTTCGGTATTTTGGGCGATCTATTCGCATGATTTAGTCTTGATGACTGAGTTTCATGATATTTGATTTTGTGCACCATGGTTGCACTTACTGGGTATTTATACCTTGCACATAGTTACTACTCTTGAGGTATTGATTGCGATTTCATGCCTATTTTATGCCGGTGATTTGATTTAGCTTCCAGCATAGTTTCATGTACTTTTAGTGTTTGATTTGTGCACGCTGATGCACGCGGTTGTGAGTTTTCCATCGCGGTACACCTGATTTTGATTAAGCCGCGTTGTTTATCGTTTCGTGCCTTGGCTGCACCTGCTTATGACTTTATGGATTTCATATGGTTGATTTGATGTTGTGCATATGTTATGCACACGATTTGATTTTTGCACTCGGTATAGCTTATATGTGCTTGTAGTGCATTGATATGTATTTTGTGCACGCAGTTGCACACGTTTATGATTTTCTTTATATCTGGGTACACTTAGTGTTGCTGCTTACGCATTTGAGTTATTGCTGGTATTTGTGCATGGGATTCACCAGTTCTATACTTCGTGCATTTGTCGCACCAGTTTTATGTTTCTTGCGTTTATCGCATCAGATTTATATTTCGTGCCTTTGTTGCACCGGATTTATATTTTGTGCATTTCGGTTGCACCTGACTTCGATTTGATGCCTTTCGGTATGTCGATTTTGATTGTGATATTGATGTGGATTCTTGCACTCCGTGCTTTTGACTGGACTTACGCATGTTCGGCGTTGCTATTGGATTTTGTGATTCCGTGCATGTTGAGTGCGCAGGGTCTAGATTTTCATTCGTGCACGATGGATGCACCGATTTGGATTTTCGCGCATGTTGGGCGCAGGCTTTGAGATACGATTTTGGTGCACACCCGATGCACTAAATCGAGATTCTTCGTGCATGTCAGATGCACCAGATTTTGGCTGTCAGGCACACACGTTGCCTATGACAGATGCTTCGTGCACACCCGTTGCACCTAGATGTTGTTTTGTGCACCTGTATGGCACATATATGGATTTTGATTTCCGTGCGCACCAGACGCACAGGGTGGTGTTATGTGCATTTTTGGGATTTATTCCTTTTGGAGCAGTACATTTTTATGATATTGGATATTTATTTTCATACTGAGCAGGACTAGTCAGAGGACGGTACCTGGATATATTTTGCATGCGTTGATAGTTCGAAGGGATTTCCAAGAGCGAGCTATGGTCTCGATATAAATATACCTACGTGTCCGATATGACACGAAACGTTTAAAAACAAGGAAACCCTTCTAAATTGCTTTCAAAACGGCGGAACACACCTATTAAACAAAGGATATATATATATATACGTATATAGTTATTTTCTTATGAAAAACGTCCGCCACTGTGCAGTGTTACGCGCATCGCACAATGACTTAAAAGATTGGGCATGCATTTACATCAGCTATTCACATGTATAGATGGGATGTCTACATGTATAGTTCTGATTTGTATCATATTGATTTTGTATTGGATTTGACATTCGTGTCTTTACCATGACTCCGATGATTGCGGGATGCTTGATGGAGTGTTGCATTTGAGTTATCTTCTCAGTACTCATGCGCATGCATTGCGCTATGATGTTTTATGTATAGACGATTTCGGAGCCCCGATGACTTGGAATTTGCATTGAAATATTTTAGTATTTGGGGGTTTAAATTTAAATTCGGGGACCTAATTTCTTTAAGGGGGGTAGATTGTAACGTTTTCAAAATAATAAAATATGATTTTTGGGAAATTTTATAATTTAATATTATTTTAATGAATATTTTAATATTCTGGTATAATTAAATACAAATAAATGGGGAAAAATTATGGAAAATTCTAAAATAGGGTATTTTATGGAATTATGCCATTTTAATGTTTTTAAGACTAGTTATATGCTAATTTAGTGCTAATCGCGATTAAAAATCGCTAATTGGATTTTTAGCATTTTTGTGCAAAAATGCGCACATATCATTTTCCACACTTGTTACACTTGTGTTACATTTCTTTTACCATGGTTGTTCTTTTGGGTTCACTATTGGAGTGAGAAGGAAAAGAAAAGAAAAGGAAAAAGTAAGTGATGATGAGAGAGAGAGAGAGAGTAGGTTGCTTTGACTTTTGACCTTTTCCTCCATCATTTCCCTTCTCATTTCTCTCCCCTCTCCCTTTAGAGCTGAGCTGCTGCTGCTCCCTCTCCCTCTTCATGAAACCTTAGATCCACCATGAAATCCAAGCCAAAACCCCATTCCCACTTCACAAAACTTACTCCCAAGCTCACTAGCTACACATTGAACCTAGCAAGATTGGATTTGGAGGACTTTGAGCAACTCAAGAATTTTCTTGAGTTGCCAAAGGAGGTAATTTCTGCACCTATTAGAGTAGTATCTCATTTCCTTGTGCATCTATTCTAGTTTTGTATCGATAATATGTTGTTTGTGGACTTTAGAGATTTCTAGTTAGGGTTTAGGGTAAAACTGAAATCAAAGATGGAATTGAGGATTGTGGTGACCTTAGAATCCCTTGTGTGATGCTAATTTGGACCCAAACCTGAACTTGAAACCAGAATACGGAATTACGGAATCGATATCGGGGAAAACTGTAAATCTGGAAGTGTTTTGTAGAATCTGCTATCACTTCGAGACCCCAAAAATAAAATTGAGTTGACAGTGAGATGTGCAGGCACCATATAACCACCACACCAAACCCTAGCCCCCAACTCCAAGGTGAGGCCGCCAATTATTTCCTTCTGGCCGCAAATTGCGGCCAGAGCAGGGGGGATCTGTCTCGAATTTTGTGCATGGCCCTATTTCCTCTGTTCTTGACCTTGGGTATGTCTAGTTTTGACTGATTCCATCTAGGGTGAAATCTGGGTTGATTTGCTTGAGTTGGTGTATGATTTACGACTTGTTTTACTATGGATTTTGGTATTTGGTGATTCATTCCTGTCGGGTGGCGTTTGGACGTCAACGACAAGTGGATATTGATCGTGTTTACATGCGAGTCGATAGGTTTTTACCTATGCGGGTAGCGTGTGCTATTTTGGTTTCCGATGTGATTTTCATGTGCTTTAGCGTTGTGATATACTTGTAGGTACCCTACGAGATGTTGAGGCAAAGAAGATGAAGATGGCGACATCGGCACCGATACACGAAAAGCAAGGTGAGTAGATTATATTTACGGGGAGAAGTCGGGTGGATGGCGTATAGCACCCCCGCAGTCCGTGGTGATGTATACGAATACGTATGCACACATATATTTATTATGTGTTGTTTAGGATTATTGATGGTAATAATGGATTATTGGTGATAAGGATGTATTGGTTGAGTATAGTGCGAAACCCTAGAGTAGTGGTTGCACCCATACTCACACATACACACATACTTGCATACATTCTTTCATATATCTGTGCGCATATGATGGTGTGTATATCTACACATGGGTATGGGACTATGTGTTCATATACGAGATTTGAGGATGATACGTGGGATTGAGATGAGTCGATGAGATTCGATTGAGGCCGTGAGATTTGGCGACATGACAGAGTTCGTATTGGAGATGTGATATGATGGTAGTGATACCTGTCATGTGATGAGATAGTGTGATATCGACTCAGATTTAGGTGGTTTCCATACCCCTCTCTTAAGACTTGATTGTTGGGTTCGTAGTTCGCATAATAGGCGTTAGACTAGACCCGAGTCATACCTATTTCAAAACTAATGAATCAGGGATATTTTAAAGATAGGCAATGTAGGGTTCCTAGGCACTCTAGTGAGGTCTCACAAGGCATCGATCATGCCAATTTCAAATTTTAACGGTGCCGAGAAACCCGACTACGGATCGTTAGCTAGAAATCTAGGCGAAAATGAAACTAGTTAACAACTTAACTAAAGTTTAAACGGAAATACAACCTTTGTAGATCCGGTGCTCCACCTCCATAGCTCCGCAACGAAGTCCCCTCGCTGTCCAAATGAATTCCCGGGCTCTAGCGTCGGCTTCGTCGGAGAAATGGCGAGCTAGGTCGTCGATGTCCATGCCGAAGATGATCTACGTCGAGGCATCGCTAGATCAAGCTCCAACTTCACCAAGTCTAGAAAACTTGTGAAGGAAACACACTCTACTACTTGGCAAGAGGTAGAGGATGAAGAAATAGGAAGTGGGTTCACTTTAGATTTGGATTTCTCTCTCTTTTTCACAAGTTGCCATTGATGGAGGCAAGCTTGCTTCAATGTTGAAGATGAAGAAGAAGAAGAAAGAATATATGATAAGTTATTCTAAAATGAAAAGAATAATGAATTCTTATCATAATAGAACCATGGTTAGGTGTAGAGAATTAATTAGGATTAAGTGGAATGGTTAGGGTTAAGGATGAGACAAAGTGGTCACAAAGTCAAAGTATTCATGAAGCTTCATGAAAGAACAAAGAATGCCACCATTTTATCATTTCCTTATCTTTTTCCAAAAGAATAAATAAATGAATAAAATGAATAAGCAAATAATAAACCCTAACCATTTCATTAACCAAGGTTTAATTCTTTATACTTAACCAATTTTACATGCATCATCAAACATGATACAAGCATGTGCACAAAATCATATCACATATATAAAGCGCACATCCGAGCGAGAAAATCCATTTAAAGTGAACCGATACTAGTTAATGCAAAGTAATATATCAAATATATAATTATGCATTAAATCATTAAATCAACACTTGATTTAATGATCCGGTCATATCGCATATAACCGACTAATATCTACAGTAACAACTTATCGAATCAACACTTGATCCGATAACCCGGCTATATCGCATATAACCGATCAATATCACAAATCGCGAGAATCGAATACAGTATCACATACTGGTATCATTCTCGGTCCCACACATATCTCATATGCGCTCCTATTTCGTTTTGCTTGAGCCAGGAAACCTCTGTGTAGGACTCTAAAGACTCGTCAATACGCCGGCAGCAGATGATGATCATATCAAGCACCCACAAGCTGCAAGCGGTTTGATAAACGTAACGGCCACCCGGGTATTGAGCGATCAGAAGATCGACGAGCAAGCCCGCTCACACTCCAGTGAATCCAACCAGTAACACTACCGTACAGTCCGGTCTGATCGTCTGATATGTCGCATATCTCACCTAGGGGTGGTAAACGTCAGACCCCAATAGCTCGATAAGTCGTGTCGATATGAGGTCTATAACAATTCGAGAAACTACTGGTAACACTTAGTAAATCTCAGCAACCCTGGCCAGGGATTTCCTGTTATAGCCAATCGAACACAGCGCAACATCGACTCCCTATACCGGGAGAGACGAATCCCCTCCTATCGCTCATTGCCTCCATGTGACTCGGGACTGTACCCAAAAACCACCATTTTGCACGCCCTCTTGGACGTGGTAAGATGGAAATCAAAGCACAGTGGGAACCACACAAGACTCTATGACGATCTCGGGTGAACAGACTACTCTGTACCAGTGTCACCAGAGAACTGCCATCTGACGTGAGGTATAATACCATCTGGGAGTTCTCGGCGAGTCCGTCCAGTGTACACAGTCTCTACTGAGCACCCGTATATCATCTCTGATGTCAAACACCGATGGATATTGGATCATCCATCGCCCATCTGTATGGGTCGAGAAAGTATACGCTAGTCTACTCTGGTATATCGATGCCCCATCTCGATACACCCACGACTAGGGACTTTCAAGGATGTACTTATGGACTACCATGTCCCCACTAGTATGATCCGCATCATAGTCCAGGTAGTCAAGTACACATCCTAAGGGCTTTACCAACATGTAACAGAGAGACAATCAGTGCACACGTTAAGGTAAAGAGTAACCAGATAGCATACTATCATGTCGAGCAAGAAAGTCCTCTCTATATATGTCCCAGCATCCACTACAATATACATCCTATGTACAGTAATGGCCTCTAGGGCATACATATAACCAACAGGCAAAAGGGTTTATACGGATATTTTCAAAAGGCGCATCTTTTCTTAAAACACCGTAGCCCTTATTTTACCAAAAGCCCTGATTCGTCTTATTTCAAAAGGCAAGGTTACATGATATATCTATTGAGGCAGGTTCTCTACTGTTGCGTTGACTACTCGATTCCGCACATTCATGCTGTTTGCATTGCATCGCTTATATTGTTGATATATTTCAGTCATGCTGCTAGGACACCAGCACCATTATCGATGATGCGTATGTTCCACGTACACTTGTTTGCCGGCTCACACACTTCATCATCGATAATTGCCATGTCACTACACTGTAGTACTGTTGCATTCAGGATATGACCCTTGCATGACATATTGATATGCTTACCTTTCTGCTATATGTCGTATACATGCTGCTTTCTGATTATACGCATTGAGATATGCTGTTTCCATGATATTTCTGGATTTTGGGAACCGTGGGTGTTTCAAAGAGGACATGTAATTGTTTTGAAAACCCGGTTACCCTTGATATGATATTTTAGTGCGTCCACCATGTGTTTTCTCGGTGCTGAGAGCGACATGTGAAACCCGATTCGAGGAGGCGGATGAGGCCGATTGCGGGTACATGGTGGACCCGGTATGGTTCCCCGGGGCAAGAAATGTTTTTCGTGGAGCAGACGATGAGCCTGGCAGGGTGGCGAGTACCTACCGGTGATTTTGTTGGACCTGGCGGTTATCCGGAGGATATCGACCAGAGTCGATAGATGGATATGGGCGTACTGCCGGGGCCGAGGGCCGATACCGCAGACAGAGCCTGTGGGCCGATCCGGACTGACGGAGCCCGATATATGAGGATTTACGTGCCGATGCCGGGCACAGTTTTCATGATGTTTTCGAGTGCCAATGCTGGGCACTCCGGTTCCATGATTTTGACGTGTCGCGAGGGACACAGGTGGTTTATATCCTCATATTTCCATGCATATGCTGATGATATTTACATGCACGATGGTTATTGTCATTGGGTGACGAGTGGACGGGATCCACGTACATGCAGATTGATTTCATTGATTGTACCTCACATTTATGTTATGCTATTACGTGAGGCACTGGTACGAGTACTTGGCACTACACTCATGTATAGAGAATACATTGCCAGTTTAGCATGTTTCAGACTTATTCATATTGAGGTTTATATGTATATCTGATCGTATTGACCTAGGATGGGTCATGCATTCGATCTCTGCTTGTAGATATTTTCTATTCACGAGTTGGCAACTCACCCCCGCTGTGCCACAGTCCTTGCAGGTTTTTGCCGTACAGATTCCATAGCGGCATTTCTGGCACACTGCTTCCATATGGGTGACTTGCGTTGGTAGGTGGGTTCTTTTGTATCAGAACCGCCATTGCTCCTGTATTATTCATTGTATCTAGTAATTCCATCAACCAAAAACTTGTATATTGTTTCAGACTTAGAAAACAGTGTTGTATTATTTCGACCTTAGAGTCGCGCTTGTAGTATTACGGTTTTCTGGCTGTTTTGAGTTTCTTTTTGGATTTTGATCCTCGCCCTTTGGCTTTGTATATTATTATTGCTTGCGTGGTTGTGACCGTCGATTGACGAAGAGCTAGTTCCCGGTTGGGGATGCCTTTTATCATTTCTTATATTATTCTTGTTGTACCCCGTTCGGGGCCAGTTTTTACAAAGGAAACTCTGCCGAAATTTTCAGGAAAGGTTACACATTTTAAAAATACACATTAGGCTTAGTTATTTAAAAACTTTGATTTTCGAAACATGATTTCTTTACTTTTCAAAACCAGTTTTCCTTATTTACTCTTTAAATGGTTTTAGATTGCTGGGCTTTTGGCTTACTTAGATCAGATGGGGTCCTATAGATTTCATATGGTTCAAGGGCCAGTC
Organism: Agapanthus africanus; assembly: GCA_030015575.1. NCBI lineage: Eukaryota > Viridiplantae > Streptophyta > Magnoliopsida > Asparagales > Amaryllidaceae > Agapanthus > Agapanthus africanus. Next base: position 230,915,120 of record JASDDO010000012.1, read on the forward strand.
ACGTGCTCTTTCGGGTCGTGACAGTAAGTGTAATATGTGATATCGTCGGTTCCGTTGCTATATGTTAACGACAATTGGGATACGTATATTTACTTACGTTGATGACATGTGATGTTATGTGTTGCTGGATATGTTATATTGGACCGTCGCGTTCTGAATAGCCGGGTTTTTTTTTATGTGAGATGAGAGTTTTTATTTTCATTCATGTAAAATTAAATGTATGTAATATTCTTTTTTTGGGGAACTTCAGGGATGAGGTCGATGTCACCATTTGTATATTATTTACTTTTCCGCACTAGGATAGACCCAAGGAGGAGAGCACAAGTAACCGGGTTCTGGAGTCTAGTAGGAGACCAACTTGAGGAGTCGAGTCCGGGTCTCCTAACTCTAGAATTGTCAGGGTTGCTTGCTGCTCTCGTAGGGGTCTAGGGGTGTGGGTTTGGCTATTCATCGCGACCGTGGAATCCGTGTTTTATAGAGGCTCAAAATAAAACACGGACGTCCTAGTATATCCAATGTTTCATATGTTTCTTCTGCTGCGATATCTGTGATGTGATCATGTGATGTGATGTGATAAATACTGTATATAGTATATATGATATATTATATAGACGTTACTTATGTTTTACACCCGCGCTAGCCCTGCCCCGCTCTGCCATTAGTTACCTAACCTAACGGTGCACGAGGGGACATCGAGGCGAATGCGGATGGCATAAGTGTACGTCGTATTTATCTGTGATGTTTAGGTGACTTAAATGATGGGACTTCATTAATGTGATTAATGAAAGAAAAGAAACCTAAAAAGATGTTGTAGAATCAAATTTTCAAAAAGGGTAGCTACAGTTTTTTGCTTTGCATAGCGATATATATGATATATCCCGCACCTTATTCGATGAGGAAAGAGCCGAGATCCCTTCACCGGGAGTGACCTCTTTAGCAAAACTGGCAGATGCTACAACACTCGGTTTGTTTTTGGAGTTTTTGCTTTGCATAGCGATATATATGATATATCTTGCACCTTATTCCATAAGGAAAGAGCCGAGATCCCTTCACCGGGAGTGACCTTTTTAGCAAAACTAATAAAAGCCTCAAAAACACTCCATTTCAAAATTCACTCAATTCTACAAAGATATCAAGTTCATTAAGCAATAGGTTTTCAGAAAAACCTGTCGTAGCCCTCCGTCATCTCAGATAAGTCCTACTTAGTATTCGTGCTACGTTTGTTGGCCTGCGTCAAGGAGTAGTGTGTGGTAGCTGACTAGTATTTATCTGTTTATGTATATGATGCAGATTGGATTAGGGTAGTCGTACGACTTTGTTGGCCTGCGTCAAGGGTCGTGCGGGTGGTTTTAATTCAATCAAGAAATGACGGGTTGAACTTGACTAGCGCACTATGGTTTGTTGGCCTGCGTCAAGGTCATGGGACGCTAGGGGCAAAATATTATCGGGAATTTCAAGTGTTGAAATTTGCAATGAGATTGCATACCTTCTATGAGATAGTTGGATCCCGATACCCACTGCGAGTAATTGTTACTCCCGGGAGAGTTTTACACAGGACAATTAGCCGATCAAGTAGGTGTCTAGAAAGGTGTCAACGGGGTTACGCCTCTGGGAAAACGAGGTTTACTTTAATTAGGTCCGTGTGAAAGCACGGGGGACCTCCCTCAAAGTACCGACACTGGCTTGGTTGAAAGATTGGCGAAGTTGTAGGGTGTAATTAATCCCGGCTAGTCTTTACTTTTAGGGTTTGAAGGAAGATTTGATAAAAGCAGTGGGAGCCATCCTGATTAGATAAAATAATAACTAATCTGATCTTGCAAGAGCATACGCTAAAGTGTTTTCTTCTCTCTCTCTCTCCAGGTAGCGACCATATCATGCCTTAATAAAGATAATAATATGGATGTATTGACCGAACCCGCATGTTATACTGTACTGGGGAACGTTGGTTCCGTTCTTTCTTATAAAAGTTATAAGACTAAACAGGATATAGGGGAATGCCAGGATTCCCATGCCACCCGAATGAAGAAAGTACATGTTGATGCATTTTCTTCGGGTGTGTTCGTTATAGAGAACTGTTTCTCCATTTGCTCTACGTCCTGGGTATTAGATACCGGGTCAGGATCCCATATATGTAATCAGTTACATGGGCTTAGGAAAGGTATAGAACTTGGAGAAGGTGATAAAGACATAAGGGTTGGAAATGGTGCAATTGTTGCAGCTAAAACCGTCGGGGAATATCACCTTGTATTGCCAACTGGTAATACATTGATTCTGAACGAATGCTATTTCATGCCGAACCTGATATGCAACATTATATCGGTTTCTTTGTTGAGTAAAGAGGGATATAATTTTGTATTACAGGATAATGTTATGAACATTTTCCTTAACCAAAAGTTGGTTGGATCAGGCAAGTTGTGCAATGGCATTTATGTTCTAAATCAATCAACAGTTCTGAGCATAATAAACACACACAAGAGGAAGAGTTCAGAACTGAACGAATCCTTCTTGTGGCATTGTAGACTGGGTCACATCAATGCGACACGACTAGCTAAGTTGCATAATGATGGATATTTGAATCCGTTTGAATTTTCATCTTATGACACTTGCCAGTCATGTCTCAAAGGCAAGATGACCAAAACTCCGTTTACAGGACACGAAAAGAGAGTTACGGAACTCTTGGGACTGGTACATAGTGATGTATGCGGCCCCATGTCTACACATGCCAGGATTGGTTCTGCGTACTTCATTACATTCACTGACGATCTCTCTAGATTCAGATATGTGTTCCTGATGAAACACAAATCAGAAGCTTTTGAGAAATTTAGAGAATATAAACAAGAAGTCGAGAACCAAACCGGGAAAAGTATTAAAATCCTTCGATCTGATCGAGGAGGTGAATACTTGAGTAATGAATTCCTGGACTTCCTAAAAGAGAATGGGATTCTCTCTCAGCTAACTCCTCCATATACACCACAACACAACGGTGTATCGGAACGGAGGAACCACACCCTATTAGATATGGTGCGCTCTATGATGAGCACAGCTGAGTTACCTATTTCCTTCTGGGGGTATGCACTGGAAACAGCTGCAGACCTATTGAATATGGTTCCCACTAAATCTGTGCCAACCACTCCATATGAGATATGGAAAGGAAAGAGACCATGTCTTAATTATGTTAAGATATGGGGTTATCCGGCCTATGTAAAAACGCAAAATCTGGACAAACTCGCGGCAAGGTCCATTCTGTGTAAGTTTATTGGATATCCCAAACATTCGCGCGGGTATATCTTCTACCAAACCGAGGAACAAAAAGTGTTTGTTTCTCGACATGCCACCTTTTTAGAAAAGGAATTTCTTGAAAAAGAGATTAGTGGCAAGGAGGTAGAACTGGAAGAGGTTCCAGCAATACAGACTACGACAGAAGATTTGGTTGAACCGGAGGATTCGGTAGTTCCCAACGAACCTCAGCCTCTCCGCCGATCTAGTTGGGTTCCTCACCCACCTGAGAGATACTACGGTTTTCTCATGGATGGTGGGAGCGAGGATTGTATCATGGTTGATGATGACCCAACTAGCTTCGAGCAGGCCATCATGAGTGGGGACTCAGTGAAATGGCTGGATGCAATGCGGTCCGAGATAGAATCCATGTACACCAACAAAGTATGGACTTTGGAAGTTGCTCCTGAAGGGGTAAAACCTATTGGGAGCAAGTGGATCTTCAAGAAAAAACTTGGTGTAGATGGGAAAGTGGAGACTTTCAAAGCTAGACTTGTTGCAAAGGGTTTTCGTCAAAGACCAGGTGTGGACTATGACGAAACCTTTTCTCCAGTGGCTATGCTTAAATCCATCCGGATCATGCTTGCCATTCTGCATATCCTGACTAAGAAATCTGGCAAATGGATGTTAAGACCGCCTTTCTAAACGGTGATTTAGAAGAGTGCGTGTACATGACTCAGCCAGAGGACTTCGTAGATAGTGGGAGCAACGGGAAGGTGTGCAAGCTGCTTAAATCCATTTATGGATTAAAGCAAGCATCGCGGAGTTGGAACATCTGCTTTGATGTCGTTATCAAAGAGTTTGATTTTGTCAAAAACGTAGATGAACCTTGTATCTACAAGAAGGTGGCAGAGAGTAAGGTTGTCTTCCTCGTATTGTACGTGGACGACATACTCTTGATAGGAAATGACATTCCTATGCTGCAATCGGTCAAGCTCTTCTTATCACAAAGATTCTCAATGAAAGATCTTGGTGATGCCTCCTGCATATTGGGAATTATGATCTATAGAGATAGATCTAAAAGGATATTGGGATTGTCCCAATCCAGGTACATTGACACCATACTAAAGAGGTTTAGTATGGAAGAATCCAAGCGTGGGAACTTACCCACGATCTCTGGAGTCACTCTCTCCAAAGAGATATCTCCCAAGACTGATTTGGAGAGAGCTCGCATGCAAGGGATACCCTATGCTTCGGCTGTAGGCTCTATCATGTATGCGATGCTATGTACCAGACCCGATGTAGCATACTCACTAAGTGTAGTGAGTAGGTATCAAGCTGATCCCGGAGAGAGTCACTGGACAGCTGTGAAGAGCATTCTCAAGTTCTTACGAAGGACCAAGGAGACGCTCTTGGTGTATGGTAACGGAGAACTCCAAGCGGAGTCCTTTACCGATTTGAGCTTCCAGAGTGATAAGGACGACTCTAAGTCGCACTCGGAATTTGTCTTTACCCTCTACAGAGGGGCGGTTAGCTGGAAGAGTTCCAAGCAGGAAACCGTGGCAGACTCGACGATGGAGGCTGAATACATCGCTGCCAACGATGCTGCCAAAGAGGCTGTCTGGATCAAGAAGTTCATTACTGAACTTAGTGTGGTTCCATCCATTGAGCATCCAATACCTTTATATTGCGATAACAATGGAGTTGTGGCTTTGGCCAAGGAACCCAGGTCCCATCAGCGAGCCAGGCATATTCTGAGGCGGTATCACCTGATCCGGGAGATAATTGATCGCCGGGAGATCGAGGTCAGGAGGGTTGACACGAAGAACAACACTGCGGATCCACTCACGAAGGCCATTCCCCAGATACAGTTTGAGAGACTCTTCGGGATGCTAGGTATGCGATACTACAGCAGCCGGCCCTAGTGCAAGTGGGAGATTGTTAGTTGTATGTATGCCCTAGAGTCCAGTATTGTACAGATGATGTATATTATATTGGATGCTTGGACATATATAGAGAGGACTTTCTTGCTCGATATGATAGTATGCTATATTGTTGCTCTTTATCTTAACATGTATACTTGTCTCTTGATACTGTTTTATAGTTACATATTGGTAAAGCCCTTAGGATGTGTACTTGACTACCTGGACTATGATGCCGATCATACTAGTGGGGACATGGTAGTCCATAAGTACATCCTTCAAGGTCCCTAGTCGTGGGTGTATCGAGACGGGGCATCGATATACCAGAGTAGACTAGCGTATACGCTTCTCGACCCATAAGATGGGCGATGGATGATCCCATATCCATTGGTGTTTGACATCAGAGATGGTATACGGGTGCTCAGTGATGACTGGGTACACTGGACGGACTCGCCGAGAACTCCCAGATGGTATTATACCTCACGCCAGATGGCAGTTCTCTGGTGACACTTGTGCAGGTTAGTCTGTAGACCCGAGATCGTCATAGAGTCTTGTATGATTCCCACTGTGCTTTGATTTCCACCTTACCACGTCCAAGAGAGCATGCAAAACGGTGGTTTTTGGGTATAGTCCCGAGTCACATGGAGGCAACGAGCGATAGGAGGGGTTTCGTCTCTCCCGGTATTAGGGGTTGATGTTGCGCTGTGCTCGATTGGCCGTAACAGGGAAGTACCTGGCCAGGGCTGATTTAGAGATTTACTGGTAAGTGTTACCAGTAGTTTCTCGACCCGTTATGAGCCTCACATCGGCACGACTTATCGGTTATTGGGGTCTGACGATTACCACCCCTAGACTTGATATGCGACATATCAGACGAGGAGACCGGACTGTACGGGAAGTGTTACCGGCAGGCTTTTACAGGAGTTGGAGCGGGATTGCTTGCTGATCTTCTGATCGCTCAATACCCGGGTAGCCGTTACGTCCAGCTAGTACCGTTGACGGCTTGTGGGTGCTTGATGTGATCATCACCTACTGCCGGCGTATTGACGAGTCTTTAGAGTCCTACATAGAGGTTTTACTGGCTCAGGCAAAACGAAATAGGAGCACGTATGTGATATGTGTGGGACCGAGAATAATGCGTGTATGTGATACCGTATTCTATTCTCGCGACTTTTTGTATCGGTCGGTTTTATATATGATATAGCCGGGTTATCGAATCAAGTGTTGATTCGACAAGTCGATACATTGGATGTTAGTCGGTTATATGTGATATGACCGGATTATTAAGTCAAGTGTTGATTTAATAATTTATTGTATAATTGTATATTTGATATACTAGTTTACATTAACTAACACTTGTTCACTTTAGGTTTTTTTTCTCACATGTACACAACTTTAATATATATGTGATATATATTAAAATGTGTTTTCTTCTTGTATCATGGTTGATGATACAACATTCATGGGTGTATGAGACTTACACCATGCTATTTGTTATGTTGGGATTAATATATTTAAAGTAATTACAAAATTAGTGGAAAATTAGAAAATGCATGAAGCTTGTGGAAGTTTGTGGATGCATTGACTAAAGTCCACTAAATTTGTTTTTACTTTGGATTTTTAACCTAACCATCACACTTAGCTATGGTAATGTCTCTACATGAGTTAGTATATGATACTCACTTACCATGGTTAGCTCACTCACTTGATCATTATCTTCATCTCTTTCTTTTGTTCATCTTCTTCTTCATTTGTTCAAAAGAAAAGCTTGCTAGGGTTTGATCCAAAGTGAGAAAGATTGTGAGAAATAAAATTCTAAAGAGAACCCACTTCCTATTTCACCATCCTCTACTAGACTAGCACTTTTGTAATGCCTTGAAATGTCGTTTTGGTATTTTCCCGAAAATCGGTGAAAATTTGGTATTTTTCCGTAAATCGTCTTCTTGTTATTTTGCAGTTTAGGCCTAATTATACCTAATTTGGATAGGTAATTGCTAGTTTTTAGTAGCTAATGAGTTACTTACAAATTTCTGGTCATTTAAAATTTTTCCCTAATTTTTCAATTTTTAATATTATTTTAAGCCGGTAAAAAACATTAAATTAGCGATAAATACAAATTTCTTTGGGCTAATTTTAATCTATAGAACCATGACAACTAAAATCTAGTTTGTAATATAAATTTTTAGTATTTTATTTTAAGTTCTTTTTAGTTATAATCGAAGGAAAATTAAAATTTTAATTATTTGAACTCAAACTTGCAAATATGATATTGTGGGGGGTCTTTTTGCATGGAATTCTTTTTGTAATCACTCACACACACCCTCACCCCTCCATGGCCGAGCCCAAGATCAGAAGCCCACTTCTCCCCCTCAAAAATTTTCTCCATCTCATTTGTATGTGTGAAATAGAGTTTAAAGGTATAGGTTAAGATGTATTGTTTTGGAGGCTTAATGTATCTTGATTTGAGGGGGGTTGACTTGGAAAATTTTGCACAACACCCACACCATTCCCCCCATCACCTCCTGGCCGAAAATCTGCAGCCCATCCCCCTTCACTTTCCTCTTTTCATTTCCTTCAATTTTAATCAAAAAATTGCTCCAAAATCCAATTTAAATCTCACAAATTAATTTCCATTCTTCATCCCATTCTCCTTAGCTTTTATAACTTGAATCATGGTGTTATGAAGCCATCATTGGAGGCAAATTCTTCTTGCTATATCTCTAGATTTTTAAGGTATAATTTCTACCCATTTAAATTCTTATGGTTAGATTTCTTTAATTGAGTTGTTTTAGTGTTAATTTTAGTGCCATTTGCATACTAGTTTTTTTAAAGATTATGGCTTGAGTTGAATTAGGGTTTGAAAAACCATTATTAGGTTAATTAAGTTATGTTGTTATCTAGTTTGTTTAGTTTGGATATTTACATGTGATTTTGATCTTTAGATCGCAAATCTAAGATGCTTGCACCGAATTTGGAATTTTATGCTTGCTAGTTTTTTTATAAATATTATGAAAAAATTGAGAATTAAAATATGGTAAAGGTTTCATCACATCATTGAAATTATAATGGGTAGTTTAATACCTTAGCTTGTGCAAAACCTAGCCTACTTGTTGAATTATGTATTGTTGCTTTAAAATGGTTGAAATTGGAAAAATTGCAAACTAGTTTTTGGTTTAATATAACTTGGCAAGATTAAAAATCTAGTAAATGCTTATGTGGCCTAATTAGGATAATTAGTGAGTATTGTGAACTCTAATTTGCTAAAACATCAAGACTTGTAGTAAAACGGTTAACGACCCCCTTTACTAGAATTTTTGGAAATAAATCGATTTAATCAATTTATTGGTTTGATGATTTCACCCTATTTCATATGTATGTTTAGTGTTTGTGAATGTGAAAATGAGTGTGTTGGGAGTTTTCTCGATGGTTTGGCGTTTGTACGCCGACATCGGTTTTTGGGTCGATTTGTGAAAGCAACCATAGGTTTTGACCTATGTGGGATTCGTGCGTCGTTTTGGTCATGAGTCGGATTTTAATGCGATATGGTGCGTTATGATATGTAGGTACCCTTACGAAGACTTCGAGACGACAAGCAAGCGCGTGGCTGCGTCGGCACTGGTGAGCGAAGATCAGGTAAGTAGATTTATATCTACGGGGAGAAGTCGGGTGGATGGCGTATAGCACCCCTGCAGTCCGTGGTGGTGTATACGGATGCGTATACACACCAACAATTGTTATATGTTATTTGGGATTTATAACGATGTTTAGGATGGATATTGGTGTGTTGGATTACTTTAGTGTTGCGAACCCTAGGGTAGTGTTGCACTACACATACACACATACACACACACATACATACTTGCATACATTCCTATTTATATGTGCTCATGGGATTCTTTATAGTTATGTGTTCACATGGGTATGGGACTATGTGTTCACATACGGATATGAGGACGATACTAGGGATTGAGCTGAGTCGATGAGATTTGTTTTGTGGTTGTGATATCGGTTTGTACGAGACTGTCGATCAGTAGTCAGATCATGACTATATTGATGATATTAGTATTGTACTAGACATAGGTCAGTACCCTGGACTATGATCTTGGATAAAGAGGATACCAGATGAATAGTGTGATGAATATGATATTAACCCGTACCCAGATTTGGGGGATGCCGTACGACGGATTTACGTACGAGCTATATTTTGATGATTGATCCGCACTCTTGACTTGGGATGTCTGATTATAGATATGGTATCAGATATGATATTATTGAGGCGGGATCACCGACTAATATATATACAGGTATGTATATGTATCGACTCAGATGTTAGGCGGTTTCCTTACCTGTAGCCCAGCTGGTCAGCTTAGCCCTTTAGTTTAGTTTAGTTGTTAGATTAGATTCGATTCTTACCTATTTCAAAAACTAACGAATCGTGGTATTTTAAAAGACAGCCCAAGGGATCCTACGGATATTTCAAAAGACGTATCTTTTCATAAAAACACCGTAGCCCCTATTTTCAAAACCCCATGATTCGTGTTATTTCAAAAGGCATCATTTGTAGGACTTATATTAGATTAATGCAGATTAGTTATAGTTGCGTCTAGTATTCAGCTCCCGCTCATTATTGTGGTTCGCTTCGCATCACATGCTTATTTTATGTTTCATACTCCATTATTGATATCATGCTGTTAGGACACCAGCACCATTACCGATGATGCGTATGTACCACGTACACTTATTTGCCGGCTCACACACATCTTCATCGGTAATTGCCATGTCATGTACACCTTAGAAAATAATATTTGCTTGACATAGCCTGTTAGCTAATAGTTAGACATGATATTAGTGCACTTGCCTTATATGTTAGTTTAGACATTGTAGTTATTACCTGCTACTTCATGCATACTGTTATTCATTGTTATGCCGCATTCATGGATTCTCATGCATATATTCACTATTTTACGTGTTATTGAGGTTTTGGATTCGGATTTCCATGAGATTTTCTGGATTTGGAGGAAAACCGCAAAAACATAAATAAACCTTTTCTCTCTTTTAAAATAAAAAAAAGTGCGGTTTTCCCATGATGTATGAGTCGTCCACCATGAGTTTGCTGATGGATTTCGAGACCCGATTCGAGGAGACGGATGAACCGTTTCGGGTACATGGTGGACCCGGTAAGGTACCCCGGGGCAAGAAGCGCGTGATGATGACGATGTGAGCCTGGCAGGAAGCGCGTGATGATGACGATGTGAGCCTGGCAGGGGAGCACTACCTACCGGTGATTTTACCCGACGCGTTGGATATCCGGAGGATACCGTCGTGGTCTTGAGATGGATGGTAGGGGCCGGTCTGGACTGACGGCGCTCTAGATATTGAGACTGTGATATTGAGATTTCGAGATATTGAGGTACAGAGACTGTGATACAGAGATATCGAGATATTGGGATTACGTTTTGTGCCGATGCTAGGCACTGTTTTATGCTGATTTCATTATGATACCTCATTTTAAAAATAAAAAGGAAATCTCACTAAATTATGAAAACAGTTCTTCATTTACATGTATTCTGTTTTCATGCATTCATACCTCATTCATATGATATATTGCTACCTGAGGCACTGACACGGGCACCTGAGATTACACTCGGGTTAAATATTTACCCTAGCCTTGTTATAGGTTGCATGTTATTCTTATATTTGAGGATATATTATGATCATTGACCTAGGATTGCGTAATTTATGCGATTTCTTTTCGTAGATGTTTTTCTATTCACGAGTTGGCAACTCATCCCCGTTGTGCCCCAGTTTCTTGCAGGTTTGCCGTACAGGTTTCATTACGGCTTTGCGGGCATAGTTTCCTTCGGGTGATTTGCTAGTAGGTGGGTTTACTTGTATCGTACCCCATTATATATCTTGTATATCATTATTCTGTTGTATCTAGAAGTTCCATCAACCAAACAAGTATTTATTTGAGTTAGAGACCAGTGATGTTTATTCTTTCGATCTTAGAGTCGCGCGTTACATTTCTGTGGTTTTCTTGTGGTTTTGAGTTTCCTTTTGAATTTTGATCCTCGCCGTTGGCGTTGTATTTTATATTGCTTGTGTGGTTGTGGCCGTCGATTGACGAAGAGCTAGCTTCCGCTTGGGGATGCCCTTTTTTTGATTTCGTATACTATTCATATTGTATCCCGTTTGGGGGGCAGTATTTACAAAGGAGACTCTGCCGAAATTTTCAGAAAATTCTTGATGTTTTTAAAAACCGCATAATTCGGCTTATGCTATTAAAACTACTTGTTTTAAATTGGTTTTCCTTCACTCTACTACTTTTCTTGGTTTGGATTTCTGGGTTTTCGGCTTACTTAGATTACGTACGTCTCAAGACGTCTCGTAGTTTAAGTGCCGGTCATGTTCCGTACTTTCGGGACGTGACAAAGTTGGTATTAGAGCGTTAGGTTTTACCTTCGGAATGTAGGATGACCCTTGGTTGATGGAATAGGTGACTAAAGTAGAGTGACGTACCGTGGGTATGTTCCGCGGCATACTTACGACACGCCACTCCACTTAAGGAGCCTTAGGATGTACATTTCTTTGCTCAGTATTATATTCATTCCGATCTAGCCTCATCAGTACCAGTTATGGTTTTGCTGCTACGATTACGGGCAGGGAGAGCTACGGCTAGAGTTGCGGTCAGCACGAGCTCGTCACGAACGAGGACTGACCAGGGCGAAATTCCGGCGACACACGATTGCGGAGATGTGTTTTTTTACTGTGTTTCCGCGCCATGAGCGTTTGGCGGATCGCCTTTATGAGATTTCTCGGAAGTGCCGATCAGTATCAGAGGATTGGGCCATTGATAGAGGCCAGCCAGATTTTGATGACCATTGAAGTATTGCTTACTCCTGATGATTGAGGCACCGTTCAGCGTGCGGACGAGCGAGCCAGTTATTGCTGCGAACGACGAGATATTGCCCCAGATGCTGGAGTTAGTGCAGAATGAGTTGTACTAAGAGATGATAGAAGGTCTCTAGTCATCGAGGATGAATGACTAGGACATGTGGATCGTTCGCCTACCCCGATGCGAGGTCATCAGATAGATTGATTCCAGCTAGAGACGACTTCACGCGGAGACGTTGGGAGTCGACAGAGACGATCGAATGTCAGAAACCTATTATTCCAAGTTTAAAGTAGTCGGAAAGACATGCAGGCAATTCTATGGTCCCTCTAGAAGAATGAAACCCTAACTCGACTTAATGACCGTGTGAAAGCCTTTGAACCTTCGGGTTTGCTGCGGTTCTATGGCGCCATTAGTGAGGCTTGGGTTTGCCCTTCTACGGCTGGACCACCGATGCTGTGGTATGTACTCGATACTATTAAACTGTGCCCAAGATGTTGAGCTCTTGGGGGATTATGAGGTTTTGACGACTCGATCGGATGGATCGACTTAATTCGGATGCTAGGTGGTGAGATGCATTTCTTGGGAGACTCCCGATACGAGGATAGCCGTTGGAGCTCAGTCCATGCAGCCACGACGAGAAGAGTCCGAAGCGGTCGACATTAGAGAAAGGTGAAGTAAGAGGTTCGTACCAGATTTAGATGAAACGACGTTCCACTCCGCCGACATCGGAGATGCGATACGTATGCCGAGGCATTGTACTTGGATATACCTTCCAGAAGGAGTCGCGTTGAGTATGCAGCCGTTCCAGAACGAGAACAGATCTAGTAAGGGACGATGACTTCCGGACAGTTCGGCAGAGACGAGATTTGGGAGAGATCTCGATAGGACCTTTCTGGAATAAATTACGAGAAGACTTGGACCCAGTAGTGGTCATGTTATGCACACCGGCAGGCCAGAGTTCAGGATCGTCGACGAGACATGCTATGAGTGACCACGGCAGTTGGCCAGAGATTCTTGGAGGATGTGCTTGAGCGGGACTATTCCGCCATACTTGATTTGCGTATTTTGGGCGATTTATTCGTATGTTTGATTTTGATGATTGAGTTTCATGATATTTGTCTTCATGGACCATGGTTGCACCTGCTGAGTATTTACGATTTTTGCACGGTTGTTGCACTTGATATCGTTTTCGTGCCTTGGTTCTCATATTTGTGATTATATGGATTTCATACAGTTGAGTTGATTTGTGCGTATATACGCACACGATTTGGTTTTTGCACGCGGTATAGTTCATATATGCTTGCAGTGCAGTGTTACGTATGTTGTGCACTTGGATGCACTGGACTTCGATTTCGAGGGTGATGCTCGATATTTGTTTTGTGCATTTTATGCACCTGATTGGATTTTGCGCGTGCTCGACGCTTGATATTGGATTTCATGATTTCGTGCATGATGAATGCACCGGATTTGGATTTTTAGCGCATGTCGGGCGCATGTTATGAGATGCGATTTTGGTGCACACCAGATGCACTAAATCGAGATTTTTCGTGCCGTCAGATGCACCTGATTTTGCTGTCAGGCACCTACGTTGCCCATGACAGATGTTTCGTGCACACCCGATGCACTTAGATGTTGTTTCTGTGCGCATGTATGGCACATATATGGATTTTGATTTCCGTGCGCACCAGATGCACGTAGTATTCATATGCGTATTTTGGGATTGATTTCTTATACAGAAGTATGTTTTTATGATATTTGCTATGTGTTTTCATACTGAGCAGGACTAGTCAGAGGATAGTACCTGAATATATTTTGCATGCATTGATAGCTATCGAAGGGAATTCCAAAAAGCGAGCTATAGTCTCAGTATTTACCTACGTGTCTGATATGACGCGAAATGTTTAAAACAAGGAGACCCTTCTAAATTGTTTCCAAAACGGCGGAACGTACATTTCAAACAAATGTATATATGTATATATTTATTTTCTTATGATAGACGTCCGCCATTGTGCAGTGTTATGTGCATTGCACAACAACTTAAAGAATTTGGCATGCATTTCCTCCTGATATTTGCATGTATAGTTCCGATTTATAGCATATCGGTCTTGCTTGAGATTTGGCATTCGTGTCTTCACCTTGAATCCGATGATTGCAGGATACTTGACGGAGTTTTGATTTTGAGTTATATGCTCATTTTTCATGCGCATGCGCTGCACTACGATTTGTTTTATGTACTTATGATTTCGGAGCCCCGACGACTGGATGGTTTTGCTTAGATGTTTTAGTATTTGGGGGGGGGAGTTTTAATTTAAATTCGGGGACCGAATTTCTTTAAGGGGTGAAGATTGTAATGCCTTGAAAAGTCGTTTTGGTATTTTCCCGAAAATCGGTGAAAATTTGGTATTTTTCCGTAAATCGTCTTTTTGTTATTTTGCAGTTTAGGCCTAATTATACCTAATTTGGATAGGTAATTGCTAGTTTTTAGTAGCTAATGAGTTACTTACAAAATTCTGGTCATTTAAAATTTTTCCCTAATTTTTCAATTTTTAATATTATTTTAAGCCGGTAAAGATACATTAAATTAGCGATAAATACAAATTTCTTTGGGCTAATTTTAATCTATAGAACCATGACAACTAAAATCTAGTTGGTAATATAAATTTTTAGTATTTTATTTTAAGTTCTATTTAGTTATAATCGAAGGAAAATTAAAATTTTAATTATTTGAACTAAAACTTGCAAATATGATATTGTGGGGTTTTTTTTTGCATGGAATTCTTTTTGTAATCACTCACACACACCCTCACCCCTCCATGGCCGAGCCCAAGATCAGCAGCCTACTTCTCCCCCTCAAAAGTTTTCTCCATCTCATTTGTATGTGTGAAATAGAGTTTAAAGGTATAGGTTAAGATGTATTGTTTTGGAGGCTTAATGTACCTTGATTTGAGGGAGGTTGACTTGGAAAATTTTGCACAACACCCACACCATTCCCCCCATCACCTCCTGGCCGAAAATCTGCAGCCCATCCCCCTTCACTTTCCTCTTTTCATTTCCTTCAATTTTAATCAAAAAATTGCTCCAAAATCCAATTTAAATCTCACAAATTAATTTCCATTCTTCATCCCATTCTCCTTAGCTTTTATAACTTGAATCATGGTGTTATGAAGCCATCATTGGAGGCAAATTCTTCTTGCTATATCTCTAGATTTTTAAGGTATAATTTCTACCCATTTAAATTCTTATGGTTAGATTTCTTTAATTGAGTTGTTTTAGTGTTAATTTTAGTGCTATTTGCATACTAGTTTTTTTAAAGTTTATGGCTTGAGTTGAATTAGGGTTTGGAAAACCATTATTAGGTTAATTAAGTTATGTTGTTATCTAGTTTGTTTTGTTTGGATATTTACTTGTGATTTTGATCTTTAGATCGCAAATCTAAGATGCTTGCACCGAATTTGGAATTTTATGCTTACTAGTTTTTTTTAAATATTATGAAAAAATTGAGAATTAAAATATGGTAAAGGTTTCATCACATCATTGAAATTATAATGGGTAGTTTAATACCTTAGCTTGTGCAAAACCTAGCCTACTTGTTGAATTATGTATTGTTGCTTTAAAATGGTTGAAATTGGAAAAATTGCAAACTAGTTTTTGGTTTAATATAATTTGGCAAGATTAAAAATCTAGTAAATGCTTATGTGGCCTAATTAGGATAATTAGTGAGTATTGTGAACTCTAATTTGCTAAAACATGAAGACTTGTAGTAAAACGGTTAACGACCCCCTTTACTAGAATTTTTGGAAATAAACCGATTTAATCAATTTATTGTTTTTGATGATTTCACCCTATTTCATATGTATGTTTAGTGTTTGTGAATGTGAAAATGAGTGTGTTGGGAGTTTTCTCGATGGTTTGGCGTTTGTACGCCGACATCGGTTTTTGGGTCGATTTGTGAAAGCAACCATAGGTTTTGACCTATGTGGGATTCGTGCGTCGTTTTGGTCATGAGTCGGATTTTAATGCGATATGGTGCGTTATGATATGTAGGTACCCTTACGAAGACTTCGAGACGACAAGCAAGCGCGTGGCTGCGTCGGCACCGGTGAGCGAAGATCAGGTGAGTAGATTTATATCTACGGGGAGAAGTCGGGTGGATGGCGTATAGCACCCCCGCAGTCCGTGGTGGTGTATACGGATGCGTATACACACCAACAATTGTTATATGTTATTTGGGATTTATAACGATGTTTAGGATGGATATTGGTGTGTTGGATTACTTTAGTGTTGCGAACCCTAGGGTAGTATTGCACTATACATACACACATACATACACACATACATACTTGCATACATTCCTATTTATATGTGCTCATGGGATTCTTTATAGTTATGTGTTCACATGGGTATGAGACTATGTGTTAACATACGGATATGAGGACGATACTAGGGATTGAGCTGAGTCGATGAGATTTGTTTTGTGGTTGTGATATCGGTTTGTACGAGACTGTCGATCAGTAGTCAGATCATGACTATATTGATGATATTAGTATTGTACTAGACATAGGTCAGTACCTTGGACTATGATCTTGGATAAAGAGGATACCAGATGAATAGTGTGATGAATATGATATTAACCTGTACCCAGATTTGGGGGATGCCGTACGACGGATTTACGTACGAGCTATATTTTGATGATTGATCCGCACTCTTGACTTGGGATGTCTAATTATAGATATGGTATCGGATATGATATTATTGAGGCGGGATCACCGACTAATATATATACAGGTATGCATATGTATCGACTCAGATGTTAGGCGGTTTCCTTACCTGTAGCCCAGCTGGTCAGCTTAGCCCTTTAGTTTAGTTTAGTTGTTAGATTAGATTCGATTCTTACCTATTTCAAAAACTAACGAATCGTGGTATTTTAAAAGACAGCCCAAGGGATCCTACGGATATTTCAAAAGATGTATCTTTTCATAAAAACACCGTAGCCCCTATTTTCAAAACCCCATGATTCGTGTTATTTCAAAAGGCATCATTTGTAGGACTTATATTTGATTAATGCAGATTAGTTATAGTTGCATCTAGTATTCAGCTCCCGCTCATTATTGTGGTTCGCTTCGCATCGCATGCTTATTTTATGTTTCATACTCCATTATTGATATCATGCTGTTAGGACACCAGCACCATTACCGATGATGCGTATGTACCACGTACACTTATTTGCCGGCTCACACACATCTTCATCGGTAATTGCCATGTTATGTACACCTTAGAAAATAATATTTGCTTGACATAGCCTGTTAGCTAATAGTTAGACATGACATTAGTGTACTTGTCTTATATGTTAGTTTAGACATTGTAGTTATTACCTGCTACTTCATGCATACTGTTATTCATTGTTATGCCGCATTCATGGATTCTCATGCATATATTCACTATTTTACGTGTTATTGAGGTTTTGGATTCGGATTTCCATGAGATTTTCTGGATTTGGAGGAAAACCGCAAAAACATAAATAAACCTTTTCTCTCTTTTAAAATAAAAAAGTGCGGTTTTCCCATGATGTATGAGTCGTCCACCATGTGTTTGCTGATGGATTTCGAGACCCGATTCGAGGAGACGGATGAACGGTTTCGGGTACATGGTGGACCCGGTAAGGTACCCCGGGGCAAGAAGCGCGTGATGATGATGATGTGAGCCTGGCAGGGGAGCACTACCTACCGGTGATTTTACCCGACGCGTCGGATATCCGAAGGATACCGTCGTGGTCTTGAGATGGATGGTAGGGGCCGGTCTGGACTGACGACGCCCTAGATATTGAGACTGTGATATTGAGATTTCGAGATATTGAGGTACAGAGACTGTGATACAGAGATATCGAGATATTGGGATTACGTTTTGTGCCGATGCTAGGCACTGTTTTATGCTGATTTCATTATGATACCTCATTTTAAAAATACAAAGGAAATCTCACTAAATTATGAAAACAGTTCTTCATTTACATGTATTCTGTTTTCATGCATTCATACCTCATTCATATGATATATTGCTACCTGAGGCACTGACACGGGCACATGAGATTACACTCGGGTTAGATATTTACCCTAGCCTTGTTATAGGTTGCATGTTATTCTTATATTTGAGGATATATTATGATCATTGACCTAGGATTGCGTAATTTATGCGATTTCTTTTCGTAGATGTTTTTCTATTCACGAGTTGGCAATTCATCCCCGTTGTGCCCCAGTTTCTTGCAGGTTTGCCGTACAGGTTTCATTACGGCTTTGCGGGCATAGTTTCCTTCGGGTGATTTGTTAGTAGGTGGGTTTACTTGTATCGTACTCCCATTATATATCTTGTATATCATTATTCTGTTGTATCTAGAAGTTCCATCAACCAAACAAGTATTTATTTGAGTTAGAGACTAGTGATGTTTATTCTTTCGACCTTAGAGTCGCGCGTTACATTTCTGTGGTTTTCTTGTGGTTTTGAGTTTCCTTTTGAATTTTGATCCTCGCCGTTGGCGTTGTATTTTATATTGCTTGTGTGATTGTGGCCGTCGATTGACGAAGAGCTAGCTCCCACTTGGGGATGCCCTTTTTTTTTGATTTCGTATACTATTCATATTGTATCCCGTTTGGGGGGGGGCAGTATTTACAAAGGAGACTCTGCCGAAATTTTCAGAAAATACTTGATGTTTTTAAAAACCGCATAATTCGGCTTATGCTATTAAAACTACTTGTTTTAAATTGGTTTTCCTTCACTCTACTACTTTTCTTGGTTTGGATTTCTGGGTTTTCGGCTTACTTAGATTACGTACGTCTCAAGACGTCCCGTAGTTTAAGTGCCGGTTATGTTCCGTACTTTCGGGATGTGACAACTTTAGTTTAGAGTGTTTGCTTCACTAATTCTCTAGTTAGTGAAGTAGTAGCTTGATTCGTTATTCCCTCGACGTAGATCATCTTCGCCCTCGAAGACTTCAAGCAAGGACGCATTTTTCGCCTCGTGAAGCCATGCAAGGGCCCGGGAAAACCATGATCGCAGCGAAGGGACTACTCCAAGGAGCTTTAGAAGTGAATGACCGATCTACAAAGATTGTATTTCGTATTCCCTTAGTAGTAAATGTCCTTTACTAGCATGTGAAACCCTAATTTTCTAGCAACGATCTTGTTTAGGGTTATTCGGCACGACTAAAGTTTTAAACGGGCATGGTTGATGCATTGTAGACCCTTATTAGAGTGCCTAGTAACCCTACAGATTTCGATTGTGATACTCGATATTTTTTTTCGTGCACCTTGCGCACTTGATTTGGATTTTGCGCAGACTTGACGCGCTTGATGCGATTTTGGTGCACATCAGATACACTAAATCGAGATTCTTCGTGCATATCAGATGCACCTGGTATTGCTGTCAGGCACACATCGTTGCCTTTGATAAGTGTTTCGTGCACACCCGTTGCACTTAGATTTTGTTTCTGTGCATATGTATGGCACGGTTATGGATTTCGATTTTCGTGCGCACCAGACGCACGTGGCATTCATATATACATTTTAGGATTGATTCCCTTGAGCAGTATATTTTATGATATTTACTATTTGGTATAGTAGCTGAGCAGGACTAGTCCGAGGACCGTACCTGACTATATTTTTGCATGCATTGTTAGTTATCGAAGGGATTTCCAAAAAGGAGCTATAGTCTCAGTATTTACCTACGTGTCTGAGGTGACACGAGACATTTTACAAAGGAAACCCTTCTAAATTATTTTCAAAACGGCGGGACGTGTATGTTAAACAAAGGATATATATATACATATATATAGTTATTTTCTTACAATAGACGTCCGCCACTGTGCCGTGATACGCGCACCGCACAGCGACCTGAAAAGGTTTGGCATGCATTTCTCTCAGATGTTTTGACGAGTTTACACCGACGCGTACTATGTACGTGTTATAGTTTTGATGTATATTATGTTGGTTTTCGTTTGGGCTTTGACATTGGTGTCTTCGCCATAACTCCGATGATTGCGGGATGCTTGACGGAGTTTGATTTTGAGTATATGCTCATTTTTCATGTGCATGTATTGCGCTACGATGTGTTTTATGTATTTATGATTTCGGAGCCCCGACGATTTGATCATTTTACTGAAATGTTTTAGTCTTTGAGGGGTTTAAATTTAAATTCGGGGACCGAATTTCTTTAAATGGGGAAGATTGTAACATTTCAGAAAAATAAAATATTATTTTGGGATTTTTTATAATTAAATAATAAATATTATGAATATTTTAATATGCGGTATAATTAAATACCGATAAATCGGGAAATATTTGGAAAATTATAGGAATTTCTGAAATGAGGGGTTTTATGTGATTTAGGCAAATTATGAATTTTTATAATTAATTATATACAATTTTTATGCTAATCGCGATTAAATATCGCTAATCGTGCATTAAGCTAGTTTTGTGCACATGACATGCACCATGTCACATTTTAGCACTTGTTACATTTTATGAACCATGACATTTTTGTTTTGGGTTGTATTTGCTTTAAAATGAGATGAGAGAAGAAAAGAAAAGGAAAAAAAGAAAATGGAAAATATATAAACAAAAGAGTATG
Organism: Agapanthus africanus; assembly: GCA_030015575.1. Lineage (NCBI taxonomy): Eukaryota > Viridiplantae > Streptophyta > Magnoliopsida > Asparagales > Amaryllidaceae > Agapanthus > Agapanthus africanus. Next base: position 230,935,769 of record JASDDO010000012.1, read on the forward strand.
GGAGGTGTGGGCAAGAGAGAGAGAGGGTGAGGGGTCAACTTAGACCATGGCTCATTGTTTCCTCTTCATCTCTTCATCATTCTTCTTCCTCTCAACTCTAATGGCTGCCCTCCTTCATCCCCCTTCTCTATCTCCTCAAAACACCCCCAAAACAACATCAAAAGTCCATCCCCATTTCATTAAAAATGTGCACAATCTCACTACAAACACTTTAGACCAAGAAAGCAAGATTTTGAGCACTTGAGGCAACTCAAGAAAATTTTTGAGTTGCCAAATGAGGTAATTTCATCACCATTAATATTTTATTTGATTCACTTTAGTATCATTGCATGTTTAGAAGTGGTATTGTAATGTTTAGTGATGTTAGAAAATTCCAAGTTAGGGTTTTGATGAAATCTTGAGTAGTGAAGTGTAATTGAGGCTTAATAGTGACCTTAAACCCCTGTGGTGTGTGATTAAAGACAAAAACCTGAGAGTAAACCCCCAATTCATAAACTTAGAAACACCGATATCGGGAATTTATGGAAATTTAAGGAGTTATTGGAGATCTGCTTGTTAGTTATATGTATGCCCTAGAGGCCATTACTGTACATTGGATGTATATTGTAGTGGATGCTGGGACATATATAGGGAGGACTTTCTTGCTCGACATGATAGTATGCTATCTGGTTGCTCTTTACCTTAACATGTACACAGATTGTCTCTCTATTACATGTTGGTAAAGCCCTTAGGATGTGTACTTGACTACCTGGACTATGATGCGGATCATACTAGTGGGGACATGGTAGTCCATAAGTACATCCTTCAAAGTCCCTAGTCGTGGGTATATCGAGACGGGGCATCGATATACCAGAGTAGACTAGCGTATACCTTCTCGACCCATACAGATGGGCGATGGATGATCCCATATCCATTGGTGTTTGACATCGGAGATGTTATACGGGTGCTCAGTAGAGACTGGGTACACTGGACGGACTCGCCGAGAACTCCCAGATGGTATTATACCTCACGTCAGATGGCAGTTCTCTGGTGACACTGGTACAGGTTAGTCTGTAGACCCGAGATCGTCATAGAGTCTTGTGTGGTTCCCACTGTGCTTTGATTTCCATCTTACCACGTCCAAGAGGGCGTGCAAAACGGTGGTTTTTGGGTACAGTCCCGAGTCACATGGAGGCAATGAGCGATAGGAGGGGATTCGTCTCTCCCGGTATAGGGAGTTGATGTTGCGCTGTGTTCGATTGGCTATAACCGAAAATCCCTGGCCAGGGTTGCTGAGATTTACTGGTAAGTGTTACCTGTAGTTTCTCGAACTGTTATAGACCTCACATCGACACGACTTATCGAGCTATTGGGGTCTGACGTTTACCACCCCTAGGCGAGATATGCGACATATCAGACGACGAGACCGGACTGTACGGTAGTGTTACTGGTTGGATTCACTGGAGTGTGAGCGGGCTTGCTCGTCGATCTTCTGATCGCTCAATACCCGGGTGGCCGTTACGTTTAGCAGACCGCTTGCGGCTTGTGGGTGCTTGATATGATCATCATCTGCTGCCGGCGTATTGACGAGTCTTTAGAGTCCTACACAGAGGTTTCCTGGCTCAAGCGAAACGAAATAGGAGCGCATATGAGATATGTGCGGGACCGAGAATAATGCGTGTATGTGATACCGTATTTCATTCTCGCGATCAATGTGTCGAATGGTTGTATGCGATATAACCTAGTTATCGATTCAAGCGTTGATTCGATAAGCCGATCCATTGTATACTAGTCGGTTGTGTGCGACATGACCGGATCATTGAATCAAGTGTTGATTTAATGATTTAATGCATATTTATATATTTGATATATTACTTTGCATTAACTAGTATTGGTTCACTTTAAATGGATTTTCTCACTTGTTTGTGCACATTGTATATATGATATATTTTTTTGTGCACAAGTTTGTATCATGTTTGATGATACTTGCTTCTTTGGTTAAGTGTATAGAATTAAACCATGGTTAAGATGATGATTAGGGTTTTGCTTTATCTTTTATTTATTTATTGATTTATTTGGAAAAGATTTTAAAGAGAATGGTGGCTTTCTTTGTTTTTAGTTGAAGCTTCATGAAGCTTTGACTTTGTAACCATTCTTGACTTCATGCTTAACCCTAACCATTCCTTTAACCTTGGTCAATTCTCTACACATAACTATGGTTAAAATTATAATAAGTATTGATTTTCTATTCTATTCTAATAACTTATCATAACATTTTCTTCTTCTTCTTCAAGAAGAAGCTTGCCTCCATCAATGGCAAAGTGAGAAAATAAGTGAGAAATCCAATTCTAAAGTCTACCCACTTCCTATTTCTTCATCCTCTACCTCTTGCCAAGTAGTAGAGTGTGTTTCCTTCACAAGTTTTCAAGGCTTGGTGAAGGTGGAGCTTGATCTAGTGATGCCTCGACGTAGATCATCTTCGGCACGTCGTCGATGACCTAGCCCGCTCTTTCTCCGATGAAGTCGACGCTAGAGCCCGGGATTGCATGAGGACAGCGGAGAGGACTTCATCACGGAGCCGTGGAGGTGGAGGACCGGATCTACAAAGGTTGTATTTCCGTATTCTTGTAGTTAAGTGTTAACTAGTTTGCTTTGTCGCCTAGAAATCTAGCCAACGATCTTGTTAGGGTTTCTCAGCACCGTTAATTTTTGAAACGGGCATGATTGATGCCTTGTGAGACCCCTTGAGAGTGCCTAGGAACCCTACAATGGTATCAGAGCCTAGCTAGAGCCTTAGGCGAAGTCTAGACGGAGTTTGAAGTCCGAACGAACCCGAAACCCTAACACAAACATGCTCTCTGGACTTTTTCCAAAATCTGGAGTTTTTCGAAATTAAAAATATGCAGAGAAATCAGCAGGAAATTGTAAGAGTTACTGTAAAATTCGTATGCCTAATTCCATCATTGCGCCGCGGATCCACGGCACGAGCATGGCTCGTGCGGCGGTTCCGCGGCCGTTTTGTCTTATGTTGCATAGAATTTTCCACAGTAATTCATAATTTTCAGTGCTGGTTTTCCTGGGAATTTTTAATATTTTTTCAAGAGTTGAATTTTCTGGGTTGTTTTGGGGATTCGAATGTTCGACCGGATTATCAAATTTTGTCTGTGTGGCTTTCCGGATAAATTTTAAGAATATGTTAAAAGTTTCGACCGGATATAAATACCCGATTTTTCCCCTGTCGGGAAATTTCCAAGTGTTGGATTTTTCCGTAGTTTAAAGACGTTCTAAGTAGTGCAAGTAACTCGATGGACCCTCTAGAAGACAACAAACCTTAACTCGATTATGTGACCGTCTTGAACTGCCCTTTGAACCTTCGGATTTGGGGCAGTACGGCATGCCACATGTGAGGCGTTGGCTTGACCCTTCTACGGCTGGACCGTTGGTACTGAGGCACGAACTGAATGTTTTTAGACTTGTTTCATGTGTTGATCTGTATCGGGAAAACTTAGGTGTTCGACTGTTTGATCGGAAAGTTTAACATTTTCTGTTTATCCGGAATGTGATACAATAATTGGAATTCACAAGTAGTTATGAGATAACTGAATGAATGTTATAAACATAGCAGTTTAGTCTCACTTGATCGGTTGCCACGGAATTTTGATGTGATCAAAAGTCCGTCGCAATCACGTAGCGTACGCGGATACTCGCCGGGTAAACTTAATAGACAGCCTCACCCCATAGCCCCGACCAAGTGACTGTAGGAGAACCCCGTCGCCGAAAGCATCCGTTCGGGTGCTCGCGGCAGCGGTGTTCCGCCTTGGTGCACTTCGTCGACGGCGTCGGGGGTGCGGCCGCCTACTAAAGTTTGCGACGAGTATTCGATCAGGATGTCGGGAATCTTGTTGAATTGCCCGACTTGGTATTGAAAAGTGTTTTCGATAAAGAGACTAAAATGCGGGGTTTATAATTGTTAGGCATGTGATGTCTAAGGAATTCATTTGATTAGGCATGCGATGTCTAAAGAGATTGCGGATTCCAACTGTTGTAGTTTTACACTTTCTTTTCTGTGACCGTAAGTGTAATATGTGATATCGCCGGTTTTGTTGCTATATGTCAACGATAATTGGGATGCGCATATTTACTTACGTTGATGACATGTGATGTTATGTGTTGCTGGATATGTTATATTGGATCGTCGTGTTTGAATAGCCGGGTTTTTTTTATGTGAGATGAGTGTTTTTCATTTTCATTCATGTAAAAACTTGTATGTAATATTCTTTTTATTGGGGCACTTCCAGGTTGCGGATGTTGTCACCGTTTGTATATTATTTACTTTTCCGCACTAGGATAGACCCAAGGAGGAGGGCACAAGTAACCGGGTTCTAGGGTCCAGTGGGAGACCAACTCGAGGAGTCGAGTCCGGGTCTCCTAACTCTAGAATTGGTAGGGTTGCTTGCCGCTCTCGTAGGGGTCTAGGGGTGTGGGTTTGGCTATTCATCACGACCGTGGAATCCGTGTTTTATACTGGCTCGTATTGAAAACACGGACGTCCTAGTATATCCAATATTTCATATGTTTCTTCTGCTGCGATATCTGTGATGTGATCATGTGATGTTCTGTGATAGATACAGTATATAGTATATATGATATATTATATAGATGTTACTTATGTTTTACACCCGCGCTAGCCCTGCCCTGCTCTGCCGTTAGTTACCTAACCTAACGGTGCACGAGGGGACATCGAGGCGAATGCGGATGGCATAAGTGTACGTCGTATTTATCTGTGATGTTTAGGTACTTAAATGATGGGACTTCATTAATGTGATTAATGAAAGAAAAGAAACCTAAGATGTTGTGGAATCGAATTTCAAAATAAAACAGGTAGCTACAGTTCTTGCTTTGCACAGCGGTATATGTGATATATCCTGCACCTTATTCGATAAGGAAAGGACCGAGATCCCTTCACCGGGAGTGACTCCTTTAGCAATAACTGGCAGATGATACACACTCGGTTTGTATTTTGATTGCTTTTAAGTGTTTTTGCTTTGCACAGTGATATATATGATATATCCCGCACCTCATTCGACGAGGAAAGGACCGACGGTCCCTTCACCGGGAGTGACTCCTTTAGCAAAACTAGAAAAGCCTCAAAAGCACTCCATTTCAAAATCATTTGATTCTACAACGATATAAAGTTCATTACGCAAAGGGTTTTCTTAAAAACCTGACGTAGCCCTCCGTCATTTCAGATAAGTAATAGTTAGTATTCGTGCTGCGTTTGTTGACTCAGTCAAGGCGTAGTGTGCGGTAGCTGATTACTGTTTATCTGCTTATGCATATGATGCAGATTGGATTAGGGTAGTCGTGCGGCCTTGTTGACTCAGTCAAGGGTCGTGCGGGTGGGTTTAATTCAATCAGGAAATGACGGGTTGAACTTTACTTGCGGTCTATGGTTTGTTGACTCAGTCAAGGTCATAGATCGCCTGGAGCAAAATATTATCGGGAATTTCAAGTGTTGAAATTTCCAATGAGATTGCATACCTTCTATGAGATAGTTGGATCCTGATACCCACTGCGAGTAAGAGTTACTCCTGGGAGAGTTTTACACATTACAATTAGCCGATCAAGTAGGTGTCTAGAAAGGTGTTAACGGGGTTACGCCTCCGGGAAAACGAGGTTTACATTAATTAGGTCTGTGCGAAAGCACGGGGCACCTCCCTCAAAGTACCGACACTGGCCTGGCTGAAAGATTGGCGAACTTGTAGTGTGTAATTAATCCCGGCTAGTCTATCCTTTTAGGGTTTGAAGGAAGATTTGATAAAAAGCAGTGGGAGCCATCCTGATTAGATAAAATAATAACCAATCTATTCTTGCAAGAGCGCACGCTGAGTGTTTTCTTCTCTCTCTCTCCAGGTAGAGACCATATCACGCCTTAATCAAGATAATAATACGGATTATTGACCGAATCCGCTTGTTATACTGAGCTGGGAAACGTTGGTCCCGCTCCAACTTATAATTGTTATAAGACAGAGCAGGAAATAGGGGAATACCAGATTTCCCGTGCCGCCCAAACGAAGAAAGTGCATGATGATGCATCTCCTTCGGGTGTATTAGTTACAAAGAACTGTTTCTCAGTATCCTCTGCATCCTGGGTATATGATACCGGATCAGGATCCCAGATATGTAATCTGTTACATAGGGCTACAAAAGGGTAGAAAAACTGAGAACGGGTGATAAGTTTCATGAGGCAGGAAACGGGGCAAGAGTTGCAGCCAAGTCTGTTGGTCACTGTCACCCTGTATTGTAATACATTGATTCTGAACGAATGTTATTAGATACCGAACCTAATATACAAAATCATATCTGTCTCTTTATTAGTAAAGAAACGATAAAATTTTGTATTGTATTGGATAATGTTTTGAACATTTCCTATATCAAAAGTTGATCGGTTCATGCACGTTATCTAAAAACATTAATGTTCTAAATCAAACTACAGTTCTTAGTATATGGAACACACAAAAGAGGAAAATTTCAGAATTGAACGATTCCTTCTTAAGGTATTGTAGACTAGGTCAGATCAATGTGACCCGACTAGCTAGAGTTACATAAAGATGCATATTTAAATTAGTTTGAATTTACATCTTGTGAAACTCGCCAGTCATGTCACAAAGATAAGATGACCACAGCTCTGTTTATTGGAAGCAGAGAAAGAGTTAGTGAACTCTTGGGATGATACATGTTGATGTATGTAGGTCCCCAGTCTACACATGCCAGGATTGGTTCTTTATACTTCATTACGTTCTCTGATGATCTCTTTAGATTCAGACAGATGTTCTTGTTGAAACACAAGTCCGAACCTTTTGAGATATTCACAGAATATAAGTTAGAAGTAGAGAACCAAAATACGAGTATAAGTATTATGTCCTTTGATGTGATCAAGGAGGAGAATACTTGAGCACGAAAATCCTGGACTATTCTAAAGGAGAATGAGATTCTCTCTCAGCATTACTCCTCCGCATACACCATAGCACGATGGTATATCGGGGCGGAGCAGATACACCCTATTTGATATGGTGTGCTCTATGATGAGTACTACTGAGTTACCTTTTTCCTATTGGGTGTTATGCACTTGAGAAGTTGCATACCTATTGAATAAGGTTCCAACCAAATCAGTTGCCTACCACTCCATATGAGATATGGAAAGGGAAGAGCCCATATCTTAAGTTAGTTAAGATTTGGGGTTGTCCGGCTTATGTCTAAAAGCAAAATTCGGACAAGCTCGAGGCAAGGTCTGTTATGTAGAACTGGAAATGTTCCATCCATACAAACTGCAGCTAATAATTTGACAGAACCGAAGGATTCAGTAGATTCCAACGAACCTCAGCCTCTCCGCCGATCTAATAGGGTTCCTCACCCACCTGAGAGATACTTCGGTTTCTCTATGACAGTGGGAGAGAGGATTGCATCATGAGATGATGACCCAACTAGTTTCGAGCTGGCCATCAGGAGTAAGACTCTGTAAGAATGGCTGGATGCTTAGTGATCTGAGATGGAATCCATGTACACCAGCAAAGTATGGACTTTAGCTGCTATATCTGAAGGGTTAAATCCCCATCAGGAGCAAGTATATCTTGAGAAGATTACTTGATGTAGATGGAAAAGTTGAGACTTTCAAAGCTAGACTTGTTAAATGTTTTCGTCATTGACCAGGCGTGGATAATGATGAAACCTTTTCCAGTACCTATGCTTAAGTCCATCCAGATACTACTTGCCACGGCTACATACCATGACTACGATATCCGGCGGTTGGGTGTCATGACTGCTTTTCTAAATACTGATTTAGAAGAGAGCGTCTATAAGTACACAGCCATAGGGCCTCGTAGACAATGGGAGCAGCGGAAACGTGAGCAAGATGCTTTATCTGATAAAGCAGGCATCGCGGAGTTGGAACGTCTGTTTTGATGTGTTAGTCAAAGAGTTTGACATCATCAAAATGGTAGATGAACCTTGTATAAACAAAAAGGTAGTAGGGAGTATGGTGGTGATCCTCGTATAGTACGTGGATAACATACTCTTGATAAGAAAGGAGTCTCTTATGCTACGCTCGATCAATCTCCGTTTATCACAAAGATTCTCCGTGTAGGATCAAAATGATACCTCCTAAATCCTGAGTTTTGGATCCATGAGATAGATTTAATTGGATGTTAGGATTCTCACTAGCTGTAGTGAGATGATATCAAACGATTCTGGGGAGAATCACTGGAAGGGTTCTAGGGTGATAAAGACGACTGAATGTCAGTCGCAGGCATTGTCTTTACCCTCAGTAAAGGGACGGTATGTTGGAAGAGTTCCAAGCTAGATACCGTGACATACTAGACGATAAAGGCAGGATACATCGCTACTTAAGATGCTACCAAAGAGGCTGTTTGGGTGTATATTGGTTCATGAGATGAACTAGGTTCCTACCATTGTGTGACAATGGAAGTGTGGCTCTGGCCCGGGAACCCCGGTCCCATCAGTGATCCAGACATATTCTAAGGCAGTATCACCTGATCATGGAGATGGTTGATCTCCAGGAGATCGAGGTCAGGAGAGTAGACTCAGAGGACAACACGACGGATCCACTCACGAAGGCCTATTCCCAGAGAGAGACTTTTATGGGATGGTTGAGTATGTGATACTACAACCACTGCTACAGATGGCCCTAGTGCAAGTGGGAGATTGTTAGTTATATGTATGCCCTAGAGGCCATTACTGTACATTGGATGTATATTGTAGTGGATGCTGGGACATATATAGTGAGGACTTTCTTGCTCGACATGATAGTATGCTATCTGGTTGCTCTTTACCTTAACATGTACACAGATTGTCTCTCTATTACATGTTGGTAAAGCCCTTAGGATGTGTACTTGACTACCTGGACTATGATGCGGATCATACTAGTGGGGACATGGTAGTCCATAAGTACATCCTTCAAAGTCCCTAGTCGTGGGTATATCGAGACGGGGCATCGATATACCAGAGTAGACTAGCGTATACCTTCTCGACCCATACAGATGGGCGATGGATGATCCCATATCCATTGGTGTTTGACATCGGAGATGTTATACGGGTGCTCAGTAGAGACTGGGTACACTGGACGGACTCGCCGAGAACTCCCAGATGGTATTATACCTCACGTCAGATGGCAGTTCTCTGGTGACACTGGTACAGGTTAGTCTGTAGACCCGAGATCGTCATAGAGTCTTGTGTGGTTCCCACTGTGCTTTGATTTCCATCTTACCACGTCCAAGAGGGCGTGCAAAACGGTGGTTTTTGGGTACAGTCCCGAGTCACATGGAGGCAATGAGCGATAGGAGGGGATTCGTCTCTCCCGGTATAGGGAGTTGATGTTGCGCTGTGTTCGATTGGCTATAACCGGAAATCTCTGGCCAGGGTTGCTGAGATTTACAGGTAAGTGTTACCTGTAGTTTCTCGAACTGTTATAGACCTCACATCGACACGACTTATCGAGCTATTGGGGTCTGACGTTTACCACCCCTAGGCGAGATATGCGATATATCAGACGATGAGACCGGACTGTACGACAGTGTTACTGGTTGGATTCACTGGAGTGTGAGCGGGCTTGCTCGTCGATCTTCTGATCGCTCAATACCCGGGTGGCCGTTACGTTTAGCAGACCGCTTGCGGCTTGTGGGTGCTTGATATGATCATAATCTGCTGCCGGCGTATTGACGAGTCTTTAGAGTCCTACACAGAGGTTTCTGTTAGTTATGTATATGCCCTAGAGGCCATTGTTGTACATATGATGTATATTATAATGGATGCTTGGTTATATATAGAGATGACTTTCTTGCTCGTCATGATAGTATGCTATTTGGTTTCACTTTATCTTAACATGTTGACTTGTATTGGTTTACTGTTTTACTCTCACATGTTGATAAAGCCCTTAGGACTTGTACTCGACTACTGGGACTATGATGAGATCATACTAGTGGGGCCGCGGTAGTCGATGAGTACATCCTATAACTGTTCCTAGTCGAGGGTATATCGAGACAGGGCATCGATACACCAGAGTAGACTAGCGTATACGCATCTTGACCCATATGATGGGCGATGGATGATCCCATATCCATCGGTGTTAAACATCAGAGATGGTGTACGGGTGCTCAGTGGAGACTGGGTACACTGGACGGACTCGCCGAGAACTCCCAGATGGTGATATACCACACGTCAGATGGCAGTTCTCCGGTGACACAGGTACAGGGTAGTCTGAAGACCCGAGATCGTCATAGAGTCTTGTGTGATTCCCACTGTGCTTTGATTTCCACCTTACCACGTCCAAGAGGGCGTGAAAAACGGTGGCTTTTGGGTACAGTCCCGAATCACATGGAGGCAATGAGCGATAGGAGGGGATTCGTCTCTCCCGGTATAGGGAGTTGATGTTGTGCTGTGTTCGATTGGTTATAACTGGAAGTCCCTGGTCAGGGCTGATATGGAGATTTACTGGTAAGTGTTACTAGTAGTTTCTCGACCCGTTATGAGCCACACATCGACACGACTTATCGGTTACTGGGGTCTGACGTATACCACCCCTAGACTTGATATGCGACATATCAGACGAACAGACAGGACTGTACGGGAGTGTTACTGGTTGGATTCACAGGAGAACGCACAGGCTAGCTTGTTGATCTTCTGATCGCTCAATACCTGGGTGGCTGTTACGTTTAGCTGACCGCTTGCAGCTTGTGGGTGTTTGATATGATCATCACCTGCTACCGGCGTATTGACGATTCTTTAGAGTCCTACACAGAGGTTTCTTGGCTCAGGCGAAACGGAGTAGTGGCGCATATGTGATATGCGCAGGAACGAGAATAATGTGATATGGGATACCGTATTATATTCTCGCGATATATGGATATGAACCGGGTCATCGGATCAAGTGTTGATTCGATGAATCGGTACATGATATATTAGTCGGTAATATTCGATAAAGCCGGATCGTCGAATCAAGTGTTGATTCGATGATTTAATGTATAATAATATATATGATATATTGTATTACATTATCTAATATTGACTCGCTTTATTATTTCATTTTCTTAGTGGATGATACATTGATATATATGCGATATATGTTAATTGTATTATTTTCTTTTGTTGCAAATATATAATATATATGTGATATATATTATTGTGACATGATATGATTAATTGTTAAACATGTTTAAGGATGATTAATTGAGGTTAGGGTTTGATTAGGGTTAGATGCTTCAAGTTTCTTCTAGAAGCATTTTTCTTTTGTCATTTGTAAAGATATTTTGGATGACACATTTTTAACTTAACCAAACCCTAACTCTAGTTGTTTCTCTACTTATTCTTAGCCATTCATCCTTGACCATGGTTATATATCAATCATATGTTTTATTTCTATTCATCACAAAAGAAAAAGAATTATCATTATTCTTTTTCCATTCTCATCTTCTTGCTTCTTGAAAAGCTTGCTAGATTTTCTTAAGTGATGAAATAATATGAGAAAATGATATAAAAAGAAAGCAAAATTACTACTCTCTCATCCTCATCTCATCTAGCCCATGGGATTAGTGTGTTCTTCTCTTTTGAGTGAGAAAGCTTGAGTCGTAGCAACTTCAAGGTAGATCATCGGAGATTTGGAATACGACAAGCTAGAATGGATCGTTCGAGTCGTGGAGCCTCTCATGAGTCCAGGAGATTGTGGATCGCGGCAAAGGGACTTCTACTCGGAGCTTGTGAAGTGAAGGAGCGGACTACAAAGGTTGTAATCCCTCACACTTAGATAAAAGTTATCATCTTGCATGTTTAAACCTAATAATCTAGCAAAGATCCCGGCTTTGGGTTGTTCGGCACGTCTAAATTTTTATCCGGGCATGTTTGATGCCTTTTGAACCTTCACAAGAGTGCCTAGGAACCCTACAGTGGTATCAGAGCCTAGCTAGAGCATTAGGCGATGTGTTTACGAAGTTAAAACTCCGATCGAACCCGAAACGACGAAACTTGACCCCTCTCTGGAAATTTTTGAAATTTTGGGATTTTTCTGAATTAAAAATATGTAAAAAAATCAGCAGGGAATTCTAAGAATTACCATGAAACACGTGCCCATAATTCCACCACCTCAGCGCGGAACCGCGGCAGGAACATGGTTCTCGCGGCGGTTCCGCGGCTGAATTGTAGGATTGTGACACGTGGCTTCATGGTATAGACCGTAGGTACTTGCTGACTATTCTGGGTATTTTTAATCTGTTTCAGGTGTTTAAAATTCTGGGGTTTGTTTTGTAATAGTAGACTCGATCGGAATATTTAAATTCGTATTTCTTTCCGGATATTTAGAAACTGTTAAACTATTTGAACGGATATCATTAACTTACTGTTTCCCGGTACGGCAAATTTTCAAGTGTTGAAATTTATTTGGGTTTAAATCTTTTGGAAAAATTGTACAAGTTAAGCGGTGGACCCTCTAGAAGACAAAAAACCTTAACTCGATTATGTGACCGTCTTGAACTGCCTTTTGAACCTTCGGGTTTGGGGCAGTATGGCGTGCCACATGTGAGGCGTTGGCTTGACCCTTCTACGGCTGGATCACCGGTACTGTGACATATTCTGGGATTATTTGAACCCCGCTCAAGTGTTGAGCAGTTTAGGAAATTTTGGGTGTTTGATTATCTGTTCGAAAAGTTTAATACTGTTTATCTATTTGGAATGTGATACAATATGTGGAATTCATAGAGTTAGGCATGAAATACGAAGTATGTGATATTTCGGATTTACGATGTCTAAAGTGATTGTGGATTCCAAATATTGTAGTTTTACACTTTCTTTTCTGTGACCGTAAGTGTAATATGTGATATCGCCGGTTTCGTTGCTATATGTCAACGACAATTGGGATGCGCATATTTACTTACGTTGATGATATGAGATATTATGTGTTGCTGTGATATGTTATATTGGATCGTCGCGTTCTGAATAGCCGGGGGTTTTATTTGAGATGAGAGTTTTTATTTTCATTCATGTAAAATTCATTTGTAATGTAATATTCTTTTATTTGGGGCACTTCCAGGTTGCGGTTGCTGTCACCAGTATATATTATTTACTTTTCCGCATTAGGTAGACCCAAGGAGGGGAGCACAAGTAACCGGGTTCTAGGGTCCAGTGGGAGGCCATCTCGAGGAGTCGAGACCGGGTCTCCTAACCCTAGAATTGGCAGCGTTACTTGCCGCTCTCGTAGGGGTCTTGGGATGTGGGTTTGGCTATTCGTCGCGACCGTGGAATCCGTGTTTTATACAGGCTCGTATTGAAAACACGGACGTCCTAGTATATCCAATATTTCATATATGTTCTTCTGCTGCAATGTTCTGTGATGAGATCATATTACTGCCTGAGACGAATGCTTATACTATATATATATGCTGATATATAAATATTACTGCTTTCGTTTCTTCTGTGATGCTTAGGAAGCATAAGCTGATGGGATTTTTATTAATGAGATTAATAAAAGAAAAGAAACCTAAAGATGTTGTAGAATCAAAAACTTTATAAAAAGGGTAGCTACAGTTTTGCTTTGCACAGTGATATATATGATATATCCTGCACCTTATTCGATGAGGAAAGGACCGAGATCCCTTCACCGGGAGTGACTCCTTTAGCAAAACTGGCAGATGCTACAAAACGGTTTGTCTTTTGATTGCTTTTACTGTTTTGCTTTGCACAGCGGTATATATGATATATCCTGCACCTTATTCGATAAGGAAAGGGCCGACGATCCCTTCACCGGGAGTGACCCCTTTAGCGAAACTAAGAAAAGCCTCAAAACACTCCTTTTCAAAAACTACTAGATTCTACGACGATATCAAGTTCATTACGCTCAGGGTTTTTCTGAAAAACCTGCGTAGCCTTCCGTCATTTCAGATAAGTAATATTTAGTATTCGTACTACGGTAGTTTGGCATGCGTCAAGGCGTAGCGTACGGTAGCTGATTATTACTTATCTGCAGCATGAGATGCGATTGGATTAGGGTATTCGTGCGGCGTTGTTTGGCATGCGTCAAGGGTCGTACGGGTGGGTTTAATTCAATCACGAAATGTACGGGTTGAACTTGACTAGCGGACTATGGGTTGTTTGGCATGCGTCAAGGTCATAGCATGCTAGGGGTAAAAGTTTTATCGGGAATTTCAAGCGTTGAAATTTGCAATGAGATTGCATACCTCCTATGAGATAGTTGGATCCTGATACCCACTGCGAGTAAGAGTTACTCCTGGGAGAGTTTTACACAGGACAATTAGTCATTCAAGTAGGTGTCTAAGAAAAGTGTTAACGAGGTTACGCCTCTGGGAAAACGAGGTTTACTTTAATTAGGTCCGTGCGAAAGCACGGGGAACCTCCCTCAAAGTACCGACACTGATCTGGCTGAAAGATTGACGAAATTGTAGGGTGTAATTAATCCCGGCTAATCTTACCTTTTAGGGTTTTAAGGTAGATTTGATAAAAAACAGTGGGAGACATCCTGATTAGATAAGATAATAACCAATCTAATCTTGCAAGAGCATACGCTAAAGTGTTTTCTTCTCTCTCTCTCCAGGTAGCGACCATGTCATGCCATAATCAAGATAATAATATGGATGTATTGACTGAACCTGATTATTGTACTGAGCAAGGGAACGTTAGACCCATTCTTTCTTATAAGAGTTATAAGACTGAACAGGAAACAGGAGAATATCTGGATTCTCACACCGCCCAAAAGAACATGCATGTTGATGCATCTTCTTCAGGTGTGTTTGTTATTGAGAACTGTTTCTCAGTTCACCCTACGTCCTGGGTATCAGATACCGGATCAGGATCCCACATATGCAAACAGTTGCATGGGCTACGTAAAGGTAGAGACTGGGAAAAGATGATCATTCCGTTCTAGTAGGAAACGGTGCAAATGTTGCAGCCAAAGCAGTTGGCGAATATCACCTTGTATTGCCGAGTCGTAATACACTGATTCTAAATGAGTGCTATTATATACCGAACATGATGTGCAACATTATATCAGTTTCTTTATTGAGTAAAGAGGGATATAATTTTGTAGTAAAGGATAATGTTATGAACATATTCCTAGATCAAAAGTTGATCGCATCAGGCTCGTTACATAATGGCATATTCATTCTAAATCAGAATACAGTCCTGAATATACAAAACACACACAAGAGGAAAAGTTCAGATATGAATGAATCCTACTTGTGGCATTGTAGACTTGGTCATATCAATGCGACACGACTGGCTAAGTTACATAGAGATGGTTATTTGAATCCGTTCGAATTATCATCTTATGATACTTGCCATTCATGTCTCAAAGGAAAAATGACCAAAGCTCCGTTTAGTGGACACGGAGAAAGAGTTACCGAACTCTTAGGACTGGTACATAGTGATGTATGCGGTCCCATGTCTACGCATGCCAGGAACGGTTCTTCCTACTTCATTACATTCACTGACGATCTCTCTAGATTCGGACATGTGTTCCTGATGAAACACAAGTCTGAAGCTTTTGAGAAATTCAGAGAATATAAGCACGAAGTAGAGAAACAAACGGGCAAAAGTATTAAGATTCTTCGATCTGATCGAGGAGGTGAATACTTAAGCAGTGAGTTTTTAGATTATCTAAAAGAGAATGGGATTCTCTCTCAGCTCACTCCTCCTTCTACACCACAGCACAACGGTGTATCTGAGCGGAGGAATCACACCCTATTAGATATGGTGCGCTCGATGATGAGTACAGCTGAGTTACCTATTTCCTTCTAGGGGTATGCGCTTGAGACAACCATAGACCTATTGAATCGAGTTTCTACCAAATCTGTGCCTACCACTCCATATGAGATATGGAAAGGGAAGAGACCACATCTTAATTATATTAAAATATGGGGTTGTCCGGCCTATGTCAAAAAACAAAATCCGGACAAACTCGAGGCAAGATCAGTCTTATGTAAGTTTGTAGGATATCCCAGAAATTCACAAGGGTATATCTTCTACCACCCCGAGGAACAAAAGGTGTTTTTTTCTCGACATGCTACTTTCTTAGAAAAAGGTTTTCTTATGAAACAGAATAGTAGTATTGAGGTAGAACTGGAAGAGGTTCCAGCAACACAAACTATAACAGAAGACTTGGTTGAACCAGAGGATTCAGTAGTACCCGACGAACCCCAGCCTCTCCGCCGATCTAGTAGGGTTTCTCATCCACCTGAGAGATACTACGGTTTTCTCATTGATGGTGGAAGCGAGGATTGCATCATGGATGATGATGAACCGACTAGTTTCGAGCAGGCCATCACGAGTGGTGACTCTGTGAAATGGCTGGATGCAATGCGATCTGAGATGGAATCCATGTACACCAACAAAGTATGGACTTTGGACAATGCTCCTCAAGGGGTAAAACCCATTGGGAGCAAGTGGATCTTTAAAAAGAAATTTGGTGTAGATGGAAAAGTTGAGACTTTCAAAGCTAGACTTGTAGCAAAGGGTTTTCGTCAACGACCAGGTGTGGATTATGATGAAACCTTTTCTCCAGTGGCTATGCTTAAGTCCATCCGGATCTTACTTGCCATTGCTGCATACCATGACTACGAAATCTGGCAAATGGATGTTAAGACCGCCTTTCTAAACGGTGATTTAGAAGAGTGCGTGTACATGACTCAGCCAGAGGGCTTCGTAGATAGTGGGAGCAGCGGAAAGGTGTGCAAGCTGCTTAAATCCATTTATGGGTTAAAGCAAGCATCACGGAGTTGGAACATCTGTTTTGATGTTGTAGTCAAAGAGTTTGACTTCATCAAAAATATAGATGAACCTTGTATCTATAAGAAGGTAGCAGAGGGTAAGGTTGTCTTCCTCGTATTGTACGTGGATGACATACTCTTGATACGAAATGATATTCCTATGCTGTAATCAGTCAAGCTCTTCTTATCACATAGATTCTCAATGAAAGATCTAGGTGATGCCTCCTGCATATTGGGAATCATGATCTATAGAGATAGATCTAAACGGATACTGGGATTGTCCCAATCCAGGTACATTGACACCATACTAAAGAGGTTTAGTATGGAAGAATCCAAGCGTGGGAACCAACCCACGATCTCTGGACTCACTCTCTCCAAAGAGATGTCTCCCAAGACTGATTTGGAGAGAGCTCGCATGCAAGGGATACCCTATGCTTCGGCATAGGCTCTATCATGTATGCGATGCTATGTACCAGACCTGATGTAGCATACTCACTAAGTGTAGTGAGTCGGTATCAAGCAGATCCTGGAGAGAGTCACTGGACAGCTGTGAAGAACATTCTCAAGTACTTACGAAGGACTAAGGAGATGTTCTTGGTGTATGGTAACGGAGAACTCCAGGTGGAGTCCTTTACCGATTCCAGCTTCCAAAGTGATAAGGACGACTCTAAGTCGCATTCGGGTTTTGTCTTTACCCTCAATGGAGGGGCGGTATGTTGGAAGAGTTCCAAACAGGATATCGTTGCAGACTCGACGATGGAGGCTGAATACATCGCTGCCAACGATGCTGCCAAAGAGGCTGTCTGGATCAAGAAGTTCATTAGTGAACTTGGTGTGGTTCCATCCATTGAGCATCCAATACCTCTGTATTGCGATAACAATGGAGCTGTGGCGTTAGCCAAGGAACCCAGGTCCCATCAGAAGTCCAGACATATTCTGAGGCGGTATCACCTGATCAGGGAGATAGTTGATCGCCGGGAGATCGAGGTCAGGAGAGTAGATACGAAGGACAACACTGCGGATCCATTCACGAAGGCTATTCCCCAGAAACAGTTTGAGAGATTATTCGGGATGCTAGGTATGCGATACTACAGCAGCTGGCCTTAGTACAAGTGGGAGATTGTTAGTTATGTATATGCCCTAGAGGCCATTGTTGTACATATGATGTATATTATAATGGATGCTTGGTTATATATAGAGATGACTTTCTTGCTCATCATGATAGTATGCTATTTGGTTTCACTTTATCTTAACATGTTGACTTGTATTGGTTTACTGTTTTACTCTCACATGTTGATAAAGCCCTTAGGACTTGTACTCGACTACTGGGACTATGATGAGATCATACTAGTGGGGCCACGGTAGTCGATGAGTACATCCTATAACTGTTCCTAGTCAAGGGTATATCGAGACAGGGCATCGATACACCAGAGTAGACTAGCGTATACGCATCTTGACCCATATGATGGGCGATGGATGATCCCATATCCATCGGTGTTAGACATCAGAGATGGTGTACGGGTGCTCAGTGGAGACTGGGTACACTGGACAGACTCGCCGAGAACTCCCAGATGGTGATATACCACACGTCAGATGGCAGTTCTCCGGTGACACAGGTACAGAGTAGTCTGAAGACCCGAGATCGTTATAGAGTCTTGTGTGATTCCCACTGTGCTTTGATTTCCATCTTACCACGTCCAAGAGGGCGTGCAAAACGGTGGCTTTTGGGTACAGTCCCGAATCACATGGAGGCAATGAGCGATAGGAGGGGATTCGTCTCTCCCGGTATAGGGAGTTGATGTTGTGCTGTGTTCGATTAGCTATAACTGGAAGTCCCTGGCCAGGGCTGATATGGAGATTTACTGGTAAGTGTTACTAGTAGTTTCTCGACCCGTTATGAGCCACACATCGACACGACTTATCGGTTACTGGGGTCTGACGTATACCACCCATAGACTTGATATGCGACATATCAGACGAACAGACAGGACTGTACGGGAGTGTTACTGGTTGGATTCACAGGAGAACGCACAGGCTAGCTTGTTGATCTTCTGATCGCTCAATACCTGGGTGGCTGTTACGTTTAGCTGACCGCTTGCAGCTAGTGGGTGTTTGATATGATCATCACCTGCTACCGGCGTATTGACGATTCTTTAGAGTCCTACACAGAGGTTTCTTGGCTCAGGCGAAACGGAGTAGTGGCGCATATGTGATATGCGCAGGAACGAGAATAATGTGATATGGGATACCGTATTATATTCTCGCGATATATGGATATGAACCGGGTCATCGGATCAAGTGTTGATTCGATGAATCGGTACATGATATATTAGTCGGTAATATTCGATAAAGCCGGATCGTCGAATCAAGTGTTGATTCGATGATTTAATGTATAATAATATATATGATATATTGTATTACATTATCTAATATTGACTCGCTTTATTATTTCATTTTCTCAGTGGATGATACATTGATATATATGCGATATATGTTAATTGTATTATTTTCTTTTGTTGCAAATATATAATATATATGTGATATATATTATTGTGACATGATATGATTAATTGTTAAACATGTTTAAGGATGATTAATTGAGGTTAGGGTTTGATTAGGGTTAGATGCTTCAAGTTCCTTCTAGAAGCATTTTTCTTTTGTCATTTGTAAAGATATTTTGGATGACACATTTTTAACTTAACCAAACCCTAACTCTAGTTGTTTCTCTACTTATTCTTAGCCATTCATCCTTGACCATGGTTATATATCAATCATATGTTTTATTTCTATTCATCACAAAAGAAAAAGAATTATCATTATTCTTTTTCCATTCTCATCTTCTTGCTTCTTGAAAAGCTTGCTAGATTTTCTTAAGTGACGAAATAATATGAGAAAATGATATAAAAAGAAAGCAAAATTACTACTATCTCATCCTCATCTCATCTAGCCCATGGGATTAGTGTGTTCTTCTCTTTTGAGTGAGAAAGCTTGAGTCATAGCAACTTCAAGGTAGATCATCGGAGATTTGGAATACGACAAGCTAGAATGGATCGTTCGAGTCGTGGAGCCTCTCATGAGTCCGGGAGATCGTGGATGGCGGCAAAGGGACTTCTACTCGGAGCTTGTGAAGTGAAGGAGCGGACTACAAAGGTTGTAATCCCTCACACTTAGATAAAAGTTATCATCTTGCATGTTTAAACCTAATAATCTAGCAAAGATCCCGGCTTTGGGTTGTTCGGCACGTCTAAATTTTTATCCGGGCATGTTTGATGCCTTTTGAACCTTCACAAGAGTGCCTAGGAACCCTACAGTTTCCTGGCTCAAGCGAAACGAAATATGAGCGCATATGAGATATGTGCGGGACCGAGAATAATGCGTGTATGTGATACCGTATTTCATTCTCGCGATCAATGTGTCGAATGGTTGTATGCGATATAACCTAGTTATCGATTCAAGCGTTGATTCGATAAGCCGATACATTGTATACTAGTCGGTTGTGTGCGACATGACCGTGTAACGTTTCAGAAAATCGTTTTGCGAATTTTCCAGTTTTTGGGCAAAATTGACGGTTTTTACCGTTTTAACCCGATTTCGATAAAACGACCGTATAAGCTTACCGACACCTATTTTAGCCAAAATAAAGCTTGTGCGCGAACTTTGGGAGTATTTGGGAGGTTTTGGTTCAGATAGATTTTTTCCCGAAAAAAATATTATTTTAAGCGGTATTTTGTGCACGTAAATCGGGAAAATTTTTATTTTGTGAATAAATTATTTTTGTCACTAAAATTATTTTAGAAGGTTGTTTTTAAATATCTAGATTTTATTTGGTGACAAATGGGTTGGATTTTAAAAAGAAAAGAAAAGAGTGAAAGGTGGAAAAATAGCATTTTTATACTATTTACACTCTTTCCTAGCAATTTCCTCACTAATAATTCACAAAAATACCCTCCCACTCATCTTGGCCGACCTAAACACCACCATTTCTGTCCTTAACAATTCCAAACTCAATTCTTCTCATTTTTCTTCAAAATAATCATGAATTATCCAAATAAATTCATAGAAATTCAAATAAATTCCAAAACCTTCATTCTCCTTCACTAATCCTTCATGGATCTTCATCAAAGCTTGATTTTGGAGAAAAAAATGATGGATCAAACTTCTTTTTGATGTTCTTGAGGAGGTATAAATTCTTACCTTAATTTATAATTATTTCTTTAATTTTTAACTAGCTAATTTAGATAGCTATTTAAGTGCTTAATTTAGCTTTTAATTCATGATTAATTCATTATATTTGGTTTAATAAATTCATTTTAGGGTTAAATTTTGATTAAGTGATTAGTGTTTAATTCAAGTGTTAAATTGTGTTTTGGAAAAGATTAATCTAGTAGAAAGTGTTAAAACTTGTTAATAAGCATTTTGTTAAATTAAGCAAAATTGCTTACTAGATTTTTGCTAAAACTTAATTAAGCAAGTTTAAAAATATAGGATTGGTTTTGATAGCTTAGTTAAGCTATTTTAAGGTATTTGTAATTATTAGATTTGTGTTATCTTGAATCTAGTACGATATATTGCGATAGGTTGCTTACTAGATTTCGGGGTTTTTCCGACGTAGGGTTCTTTTGGTAGTTGCGAGGTTATATCCAGTGAATTCCTCGTGCTTTTTGTGTTGTGTTGCGCGATCGGGACGGTCATGGTGTAGAATTGGTGTTTTGTAGTTTAGCGACCCCGATTAGGGTTTTGGCCGGTATCGTGCGCGATAGATGCGCTAAGCGCGCAGTGTAATTTTCGGGGCATTATTCTTGCGTTTCGATATCTTTTCGTCGATGTAGAATATATGCTTATGTGATGTGTTTGTGAAATTTTAGGTTCGCAAACGGGGACTTCGGACGCCACGACAAGAGGAAAACAGATGGTAGGCTTCATCTAGCTTGGAGCGTTGGTGAGTAGATTTAACATCTACAGGGGAATCGCCCGCATGGCGTTATGCGTCTGGGCTAGAAATATTTACATTGTCGCATATTCTATGTCATGTTTAGAATTGCGCATTTACCCTATTTGTTAGATTGTAGTGTGCCTGGACTAGTAGTAGTAGGACACTGCACATATTATTGACGATTCATGTTGCCCGAGCACTGATTATATGCTACACACACCGTCAATAATTGCCATGTCACACACAAACCACTTATAAATGTTATATTGCTTGGTTAGGGACATTATGACATTGATTCATACTGCTTATCATATATGGCATTTAGCATACCCGTATTTCTATAGAGTATTGTACCATTAGTGATAGGTACATACACACCTAAGGACATAGCTACAGGTGTACTTGCATTTTATACTTTACTTATACCTGATAGGTATATCACATCATCATATAGGTAGATACCTATATTTCTGCTATACCATTCCTGTGTTCATTTATATCTGGTGAATGCTATGTTTTTCTCTTATACGCTTTCATTACAGTTTTTATGTTGCGTATACTTTATTCATGGATTATCGCATTGTTATATGGATTTTTCATGATGTTTTCTAGATTTGGGAATCGTGGTAGTTCATGAAATTATGTATACATTGAAAAACCCGGTTTCCTTGATATGATATTATAGCATCCACCATGAGATTTATCGGTTCTGATATATGCCCGATTCGAGGAGTGAGGAGGCACCGTCTGCGGGTACATGGTGGGGCCCGGAGGTACCCCGAAGCAAGAACGATGTCGCGGTGCTAGGCGATGAGGCTTAGGGGAACCATACTTTCCGGTGACAGGACCATTGACTCATCGGCTATCGAGTGGATACCGACGGGAGTCATGTGCGTATGGATACGTCGAGAAGCGAGGGTCAGAGCTAGACACTCGAGCTCTCGGGATAGCGTATGATACGTACTTATCAGGGGGCCAGTCATGGGGACAGCACCTGATGGATCAGTATTTCTGTGTCGATGCTTGGCACATTGGTTTCATGATATTCCTAAATACTCATTTGTATATATAACAGGGGATGGAGCCGCTGTTATAAATACCCTTACACCAATATTAGTGGAATGGGACGCTAATATATGTGTATTGCCCTCATCATATTTATTTATGACATTATATTAGGATGTTAGAACTGTGCTGGAGATTTATTTAGGGATTTGAGAGATTCACTGGGATTGGATGATGATATCGTACACACTAGAGATGTGAGATCCACTTAGTGTTGTACATTTATATAGATGAGATATACGGATATGGTACATACGTGCGATGTGAGATTCACTTACTGTTGTACATTTGATATAGGTGAGATATACCTGATATTGTACAGACGAGATATGTGGGATCCACTAGCTGTTGTACATTTGACATATGTGAGATATACCAGATATTGTACATACGAGAGATGTGAGATCTACTTGTGTTGTACATTTGATATATGTGAGATATACCTGATGTTGTACATACTAGATGTGTGAGATCCACTTGCTGTTGTACATTTGATATATGTGAGATATACTGAGATTGTACATACGAGATATGTGAGATCTACTTGATGTTGTACATTCGATACATATGCGAGATATACTAGATATTGTACAGTTGAGGAGATGTGACACTTAGATGATATGAGAGCCATTTGGTGAATGATTTGAGGAATTGGGATTTTGATTTGTCTTGCTGGATTGTGATCCTACCACGATGTCAGGATTCCGTGGAAATGACATATTTCACTCCATACCTCATCTTTATATACTTGTGCACTGTTCCATGTATTAGGAGTACCTATGAGTGTACCTTTCATGAGTGTTGCACATTTATTTTCTCATATCCCCAGTGCATGATTATTGCATACTGTTGTCATATCATTATTGCTTTATATATTGGTGGTACTTGTTAGTATACTTTCCATTATTTCGTACTCATGACCTGTTATTACTGCAATTGTCATATATTAGATTCATGCTGTACGTACATTCTCGCGATTACCTGCATATGTTATTTACTATTCACGAGTTGGCAACTCACCCCCGTTGTGCCACAGGTGTTACAGAGTGTTTCCCCAAAGTAGTCGAGGCTGGCTATTCATCTATCATCTTTTGCTACGGATACCGCATCAGCTCACAGTGTGCAGTTTGCTTAGGTGGGTTTTGTGGTTATTCGTGGTATTGTATATTCGTTATATCCATGTACTCTCCATCTACTATTTTCATATTGACTTAGAGACTTGGTGAGGACGATGTTGTATATTATGTTGGATTTGTTGTCTTTTATACAGTTTCCTTTCTATCGTCTTCTATTTCTTCGCTACGGCGTCGTATATTTGTTGTGGTGGTTGTTTTCCGCCGTTGGGCGTGGATTTTGCTCCCGTTTGGGATGCTTTACTTTATATATATGTTGTACCCATTTTTGGGGCTAGCTTTTACAAAGGAGGTGCTGCCAAAATTTTAAAGAAAAAGTGGACTCTTTTAAAGAATTTGGGTTGTGATTTCAAATGTTTCAAAAACTTTTTATTATCTTTTCCGTATTTTTATGGTTTAGATTTCTGGGTTTTGGCTTTCTTTTACTGCGTTACGTCTGGAGGCGTTGCGTAGTATTAGGGCCGTCACGTGCCAATTTCGGGTCGTGACAAAGTTGGTATCAGAGCGTGGTTTTACCTTTCGGAGTGTAGGATGACCTTGGTATGATGGAGTAGGTAACCTAAGCGGAGTAACGTAGTGTGTTTATGTCTGCAGCATACTCACGATGCAGTATTTCGCCTAAGGTGCCTAAGTACAAATTGTTTGATATTCCTTCCTTGATGATTCATATCCTTGTGATTCGATTTCCTTGTTCTTATCGAATCCTATCTCTATTTATAGCCTTTCCGCCGATGACTATGGGGACTCAGAGAGATGCAGCGAGGGCCGAGGTCAGAGTTGGCTCGGGTGAGACGAGCACTGACCAGGATGGCACTCGTGTTGCACAGTTGCAGACGGATCAGCCTTCGACTGATCAGCTCGCTAGACTTGTGACAGAGATGCAGGACTTGCGCCAGACGTTGAGATCATTAGTTGATGCCGTTCTAGCGCAGCGACAGGAGGTTGTCACCCCTGTTACACAGTTGTTCCTTAGGATCAACATGCAGCAGTTTATCACTTACGTAGCACCAGTGGATGTAACCCCAGTCGACAAGACCCGTATTCCAGAGACTTTGCGAGTTCCAGGACAGTGGAGGACCCCTAAAGGTGTGCCAGTCCAGGGACAGAGGTTCAGTCGTCATGACAGGTTTTTTGTACGTCATGGGAGTAGCAGAGGCTTGAGGCGAGGACAGTCGTCTAGCTCTTATCCCCAGGATGGTCAGCAGTTTTCTTCCGGATGTTATCGGTGCGGGAGTTTGTAGCATCGGGTTCGAGCTTGTACTGAGCCATGTAGTCGCGAGACAACTTTACCGCATAGTGGAGGATTTCAGCCAGTTGTGGGTAGAAGGCAGACACGAGAGTTTGTTTCTACTAATCCGGACGCATGGGCGTCCAGTGCAGATTTGTCAGGTATCCTTGTTCTTGTTCCTTGATGTACTTGTTGGTTTTTCGCACTTTGTGCCGTGGTTGGGATGAGGATCGTGTTAGTTAGATCAGCCGTTTTGATGTGTTAACTTCTGTCAGCGATTCTTTTGTTGCGCGACACGTATTTCAGTCGTATGCCAATCGGTGAGGAGATTTTGCTGTCATTGGATCCTTCTAGAGATGTTGGATTTGACGTTCTCCTGGGCATGGATTGGTTAGCTACGTGTTAGGCGTCTGTGGACTACCGTGTGGAAACAGTCAAGAATTGTTTTCCCGGCGAGTCAGTTCTTGTTGTGCAGGTGGATAGCTGTGCCGCCTCTCACAGCTTGAATTCGGCCTTTTTCCGCTAGTCAGCTTTGGAGGAGATGTCGTGGATTCTTGGCATTCATTCGAGATACCGGAGCCACAGTGGGATTGTTGGGCCGGGTACTTATCGTGCGAGAGTTTTCCGACGATATTCCAAGGGAGCTAGCGAAACTCAGGGAACTTAAGGATCTGCTGCAGAGTTGTTTGTTGGGAGGTTTGTGTGTCCGAGTGTTTCGCTTTTGGGAGATCCTATTTTTGTTCGTCAAGGAGAAAGACGACAGATTGTTGTTGTGGATTGATAGATCGTCAATTGAACCGGCTTACGGTGCGGTTAGGTATCATTTACCTCGCTTTGACGATTTCTTCGATCAGCTCCAGAGTGCGAGACTTTTTCTAAGTTTGTTTGGGATCAAGTCATCATTGTTGCGGGTTCGGAGTGGTGGCATTTCGAATTTTGCTTTTGTGCGTGCTACGAGCAGTTTGTGTATTGGTGGTATCTTTGGACTCGCCAATGCCTTAGCAGCATTTGTGGATTTGATGCACCAGATTTCTTCAGGCCGTTCCTCGACCAGCTATAGTTGTGTTTTTGACGACATTCTGGTCTACTTTGTGTCTTGAGGAACAGGAGCAGCACTTGAGAATTTGTTTTGCAGACATTGGGAGAGCCCCAGCTGTTTGCTAGATTCTCGGAGTGTTCCTTCAGGCTTGTTTGTGTTGACTCATAAGTCTTGTAGTTACGGAAGACGGTTTCGTATGGTTCCGAGGGAGATCGAGATCGTACAGCTTAGGCCCAGACTTGTGTGCAGGACGGAGATCCGCAGATTTCGGGCTTAGCAGGTTTTTACCGCTGTTTCGTGCAGGATTACTAGCGTATTGTTGCACCGTTGACCGTACAGACTTGAAAGTAGGTTCTTTTCTTTGGACTGAGGCATGTGTACAGAGTTTTCGGCAGTTGAAGATTCAGTTAGCAACTGCATCAGTTCTTGCTTTTGATTCAGAGTCTGTGGTTGTGACAAGGTTGTGCTAAGTTAGGAATGCGTTTGTGTACCTGATGTTTTCGGGTAGAGACGTGAAATCCTAGAGCAAGCACATCAATCAACTCTCTATATTCATTCAAGTTCCGCCAATATTGACGTGACTGGTGAGATAGTTACGGGTGGACAGGAGTGTAAAGAGAAATTTCAGGTTTCGTTTCAAGGTGTTTGTCTTGTTGTGCGTTTGTGTTAATTGTTTGAGGCAGTTGGGATCGTCACTCGCCATTGTTAGGATACTTCTTGATAGCCGTTATCAGGAGACATTACAATTGGCAACCTTTAGGTTAGACAGGTCGTGTCGATCACCAGTCTGTTTTTCTAACTCCGCGTAGTAGGATTTTTGGACCTTAGCTAGCCTATAGACTTCGGAGATGGTCCAGTTGGTTCAGGTCAGGATGAGTAGCCCAGTGCAGACAGAGGTCATATGCCGACCATGTTGGTCGCAGATTTGAGTTCGCAGTGGGAGATCATGTATTCCTACGGACTTTCCGATGAATGACATGTTGAGTTTTGGGAAGCTTATCCCAGGATTTTAGGTCCTTTTGAGATCTTTTAAGCGAGTTAGTTTTCGTTGCCTTTAATTTGGCACTTCCGCCCAGATTATCGATTTTTCACCCCGTTTTCATTGTGTTGATACTTGCAAATACCTTCATGACTTTCTCACATGATTCAGCACTAGACATTTAGTTTGGACGCGATCTTTCGTTCACCAGCAGCCAATTGTGTTAATGGCTAGGCAGGTGGAGAAACTTCGGTCAAAGGTCTTGCCATCTGTGGAGAGTTTTCTTGGACGTAGCCGTATAGTGAGGGGATCACTTGGGAGGCTACGAGCGAGATTTAGGAGTTTTGTACTCTTCTCTTTGAAGGAATGCTTGGTGAAAATTTTAAATTCGGGGACGAATTTTTATAAGGGGGGGAGATTGTAACGTTTCAGAAAATCGTTTTGCGAATTTTCCAGTTTTTGGGCAAAATTGACGGTTTTTACCGTTTTAACCCGATTTCGATAAAACGACCGTATAAGCTTACCGACACTTATTTTAGCCAAAATAAAGCTTGTGCGCGAACTTTGGGAGTATTTGGGAGGTTTTGGTTCAGATAGATTTTTTCCCGAAAAAAATATTATTTTAAGCGGTATTTTGTGCACGTAAATCGGGAAAATTTTTATTTTGTGAATAAATTATTTTTGTCACTAAAATTATTTTAGAAGGTTCTTTTTAAATATCTAGATTTTATTTGGTGACAAATGGGTTGGATTTTAAAAAGAAAAGAAAAGAGTGAAAGGTGGAAAAATAGCATTTTTATACTATTTACACTCTTTCCTAGCAATTTCCTCACTAATAATTCACAAAAATACCCTCCCACTCATCTTGGCCGACCTAAACACCACCATTTCTGTCCTTAACAATTCCAAACTCAATTCTTCTCATTTTTCTTCAAAATAATCATGAATTATCCAAATAAATTCATAGAAATTCAAATAAATTCCAAAACCTTCATTCTCCTTCACTAATCCTTCATGGATCTTCATCAAAGCTTGATTTTGGAGAAAAAAATGATGGATCAAACTTCTTTTTGGTGTTCTTGAGGAGGTATAAATTCTTACCTTAATTTATAATTATTTCTTTAATTTTTAACTAGCTAATTTAGATAGCTATTTAAGTGCTTAATTTAGCTTTTAATTCATGATTAATTCATTATATTTGGTTTAATAAATTCATTTAAGGGTTAAATTTTGATTAAGTGATTAGTGTTTAATTCAAGTGTTAAATTGTGTTTTGGAAAAGATTAATCTAGTAGAAAGTGTTAAAACTTGTTAATAAGCATTTTGTTAAATTAAGCAAAATTGCTTACTAGATTTTTGCTAAAACTTAATTAAGCAAGTTTAAAAATATAGGATTGGTTTTGATAGCTTAGTTAAGCTATTTTAAGGTATTTGTAATTATTAGATTTGTGTTATCTTGAATCTAGTACGATATATTGCGATAGGTTGCTTACTAGATTTCGGGGTTTTTCCGACGTAGGGTTCTTTTGGTAGTTGCGAGGTTATATCCAGTGAATTCCTCGTGCTTTTTGTGTTGTGTTGCGCGATCGGGACGATCATGGTGTAGAATTGGTGTTTTGTAGTTTAGCGACCCCGATTAGGGTTTTGGCCGGTATCGTGCGCGATAGATGCGCTAAGCGCGCAGTGTAATTTTCGGGGCATTATTCTTGCGTTTCGATATCTTTTCGTCGATGTAGAATATATGCTTATGTGATGTGTTTGTGAAATTTTAGGTTCGCAAACGGGGACTTCGGACGCCACGACAAGAGGAAAACAGATGGTAGGCTTCATCTAGCTTGGAGCGTTGGTGAGTAGATTTAACATCTACAGGGGAATCGCCCGCATGGCGTTATGCGTCTGGGCTAGAAATATTTACATTGTCGCATATTCTATGTCATGTTTAGAATTGCGCATTTACCCTATTTGTTAGATTGTAGTGTGCCTGGACTAGTAGTAGTAGGACACTGCACATATTGTTGACGATTCATGTTGCCCGAGCACTGATTATATGCTACACACACTGTCAATAATTGCCATGTCACACACAAACCACTTATAAATGTTATATTGCTTGGTTAGGGACATTATGACATTGATTCATACTGCTTATCATATATGGCATTTAGCATACCCGTATTCCTATAGAGTATTGTACCATTAGTGATAGGTACATACACACCTAAGGACATAGCTACAGGTGTACTTGCATTTTATACTTTACTTATACCTGATAGGTATATCACATCATCATATAGGTAGATACCTATATTTCTGCTATACCATTCCTGTGTTCATTTATATCTGGTGAATGCTATGTTTTTCTCTTATACGCTTTCATTACAGTTTTTATGTTGCGTATACTTTATTCATGGATTATCGCATTGTTATATGGATTTTTCATGATGTTTTCTAGATTTGGGAATCGTGGTAGTTCATGAAATTATGCATACATTGAAAAATCCGGTTTCCTTGATATGATATTATAGCATCCACCATGAGATTTATTGGTTCTGATATATGCCCGATTCGAGGAGTGAGGAGGCACCGTCTGCGGGTACATGGTGGGGCCCGGAGGTACCCCGAAGCAAGAACGATGTCGCGGTGCTAGGCGATGAGGCTTAGGGGAACCATACTTTCCGGTGACAGGACCATTGACTCATCGGCTATCGAGTGGATACCGACGGGAGTCATGTGCGTATGGATACGTCGAGAGGCGAGGGTCAGAGCTAGACACTCGAGCTCTCGGGATAGCGTATGATACGTACTTATCAGGGGGCCAGTCATGGGGACAGCACCTGATGGATCAGTATTTCTGTGTCGATGCTTGGCACATTGGTTTCATGATATTCCTAAATACTCATTTGTATATATAACAGGGGATGGAGACGCTGTTATAAATACCCTTACACCAATATTAGTGGAATGGGACGCTAATATATGTGTATTGCCCTCATCATATTTATTTATGACATTATATTAGGATGTTAGAACTGTGCTGGAGATTTATTTAGGGATTTGAGAGATTCACTGGGATTGGATGATGATATCGTACACACTAAAGATGTGAGATCCACTTAGTGTTGTACATTTATATAGATGAGATATACGGATATGGTACAACGTGCGATGTGAGATTCACTTACTGTTGTACATTTGATATAGGTGAGATATACCTGATATTGTACAGACGAGATATGTGGGATCCACTAGCTGTTGTACATTTGACATATGTGAGATATACCAGATATTGTACATACGAGAGATGTGAGATCTACTTGTGTTGTACATTTGATATATGTGAGATATACCTGATGTTGTACATACTAGATGTGTGAGATCCACTTGCTGTTGTACATTTGATATATGTGAGATATACTGAGATTGTACATACGAGATATGTGAGATCTACTTGATGTTGTACATTCGATACATATGCGAGATATACTAGATATTGTACAGTTGAGGAGATGTGACACTTAGATGATATGAGAGCCATTTGGTGAATGATTTGAGGAATTGGGATTTTGATTTGTCTTGCTGGATTGTGATCCTACCACGATGTCAGGATTCCGTGGAAATGACATATTTCACTCCATACCTCATCTTTATATACTTGTGCACTGTTCCATGTATTAGGAGTACCTATGAGTGTACCTTTCATGAGTGTTGCACATTTATTTTCTCATATCCCCAGTGCATGATTATTGCATACTGTTGTCATATCATTATTGCTTTATATATTGGTGGTACTTGTTAGTATACTTTCCATTATTTCGTACTCATGACCTGTTATTACTGCAATTGTCATATATTAGATTCATGCTGTACGTACATTCTCGCGATTACCTGCATATGTTATTTACTATTCACGAGTTGGCAACTCACCCCCGTTGTGCCACAGGTGTTACAGAGTGTTTCCCCAAAGTAGTCGAGGCTGGCTATTCATCTATCATCTTTTGCTACGGATACCGCATCAGCTCACAGTGTGCAGTTTGCTTAGGTGGGTTTTGTGGTTATTCGTGGTATTGTATATTCGTTATATCCATGTACTCTCCATCTACTATTTTCATATTGACTTAGAGACTTGGTGAGGACGATGTTGTATATTATGTTGGATTTGTTGTCTTTTATACAGTTTCCTTTCTATCGTCTTCTATTTCTTCGCTACGGCGTCGTATATTTGTTGTGGTGGTTGTTTTCCGCCGTTGGGCGTGGATTTTGCTCCCGTTTGGGATGCTTTACTTTATATATATGTTGTACCCATTTTTGGGGCTAGCTTTTACAAAGGAGGTGCTGCCAAAATTTTAAAGAAAAAGTGGACTCTTTTAAAGAATTTGGGTTGTGATTTCAAATGTTTCAAAAACTTTTTATTATCTTTTCCGTATTTTTATGGTTTAGATTTCTGGGTTTTGGCTTTCTTTTACTGCGTTACGTCTGGAGGCGTTGCGTAGTATTAGGGCCGTCACGTGCCAATTTCGGGTCGTGACAGACCGGATCATTGAATCAAGTGTTGATTTAATGATTTAATGCATATTTATATATTTGATATATTACTTTGCATTAACTAGTATTGGTTCACTTTAAATGGATTTTCTCACTTGTTTGTGCACATTGTATATATGATATATTTTTTTGTGCACAAGTTTGTATCATGTTTGATGATACTTGCTTCTTTGGTTAAGTGTATAGAATTAAACCATGGTTAAGATGATGATTAGGGTTTTGCTTTATCTTTTATTTATTTATTGATTTATTTGGAAAAGATTTTAAAAAGAATGGTGGCTTTCTTTGTTTTTAGTTGAAGCTTCATGAAGCTTTGACTTTGTAACCATTCTTGACTTCATGCTTAACCCTAACCATTCCTTTAACCTTGGTCAATTCTCTACACATAACTATGGTTAAAATTATGATAAGTATTGATTTTCTATTCTATTCTAATAACTTATCATAACATTTTCTTCTTCTTCTTCATCTTCTTCTTCAAGAAGAAGCTTGCCTCCATCAATGGCAAAGTGAGAAAATAAGTGAGAAATCCAATTCTAAAGTCTACCCACTTCCTATTTCTTCATCCTCTACCTCTTGCCAAGTAGTAGAGTGTGTTTCCTTCACAAGTTTTCAAGGCTTGGTGAAGATGGAGCTTGATCTAGTGATGCCTCGACGTAGATCATCTTCGGCACGTCGTCGATGACCTAGCCCGCTCTTTCTCCGATGAAGCCGACGCTAGAGCCCGGGATTGCATGAGGACAGCGGAGAGGACTTCATCACGGAGCCGTGGAGGTGGAGGACCGGATCTACAAAGGTTGTATTTCCGTATTCTTGTAGTTAAGTGTTAACTAGTTTGCTTTGTAGCCCAGAAATCTAGCCAACGATCTTGTTAGGGTTTCTCGGCACCGTTAATTTTTGAAACGGGCATGGTTGATGCCTTGTGAGACCCCTTGAGAGTGCCTAGGAACCCTACACTGCTAACACCCGGGTGACCTGAATTATTTAGAAAACACAGAGTGATGTGCAGGCAACCTGGAGTGTACCTTGAAGACCCGAGACCCTACCCCCTTTACTAGGGTGCAATTTTAATGTTCCTGGCCGCAATTTGCGGCAGGGTAGGGTAAAATGTGTCCATTTTTGGTTTAGGCCCCCTTTGTCAAGTAAATAGCCCCTCCACATGTGCAAAATTGGCTAATTTCACCTAGGGTAAAATCTGGAAGTGTTTTGTGTTAGTTATATGTATGCCCTAGAGGCCATTACTGTACATACGATATATATTGTAGTGGATGCTTGGACATATATTAGGAGGACTTTCTTGCTCGACATGATAGTATGCTATTTGGTTACTCTTTATCTTAACATGTACTCTGATTGTCTCTATGATACATGTTGATAAAGCCCTTAGGATGAGTACTTGACTACCAGGACTATGATGCAGATCATACTAGTGGGGACAGTGTAGTCGCCAAGTACATCCTTCAAATGTTCCTAGTCGTGGGAGTACCGAGACAGGGCATCGATACTCCAGAGTAGACTAGCGTATGCGCTTCTTGACCCATATGATGGGCGATGGATGATCCCATATCCATTGGTGTTTGACATCAGAGAAGGTATACGGGTGCTCAGTGGAGACTGGTGTCACGACCCGAAATTGGCCCGTGATGGCCCTAATACTAGGCAACGCCCTAAGACGTAACATAGTAAAAGAAAGCCAAAACCCAGAAGTCTAAACCATAAAAATACGGAAAAGATAATTTAAGTTTTGAAACATTTGAAATCGCAACCCAAATTCTTTAAAAGTCTTACTTTCTTTCTTTAAAATTTGGCAACACCCCCTTTTTGTAAAAACTATCTCAAGACAGAAAAACAATAACATCATAAATATACGACGCCGTAGCGAAGAAATAAAGACTGTTAGAGAGAAATCTGTATATAAACGACAACAAATCCACAATAATATACAAATATGTCCTCACCAAGTCTCTAAGTCCACAATACAATAGTAGATGGAGAGTACAATATACAGCGAATGTAAAATACAAAATACAGATAACCACCAAGAACCCACCTAAGCAAAATAGCACTGTGAGCTGATGCGGTATATGTAGCAAAAGATAGTAGCTGAAAAGCGGAATAGCCTGCCTCGACTACTCTGGGGAACAACCTGAAACACCTGTGGCACAACGGGGGTGAGTTGCTAACTCATGAATAGTAGATAACATATGCAGGTAATCACAGGAATGCACGTACATCATGAATCTAAGATATGAGATTACAGTAATAACATGTCATGTGAATGCAGAATAGTGGAAAGTACACTAGCAGGTACAATCAATATGTGAAGCAATGATGACATGATAATAGTATGCAATAGAGATATGAGAAAGCAAATATGCAGCTATCATAAGGGTACACTAACATGTACTACCAACATATGAAACTGTGCATAAAATAGATAAGGGTGAGGTATAGGGTGGAATATGTCATTTCCACGGAAACCTGACATCGTGGCAGGATCACAATCCATCAAGACACTCAAATCCCAAATCCTCAAATCAGCCCCCAAACTGGGCTCTCACATCATATAAGTCTCACATCACCTCAATGTACAATATCGAGTAGCTCCCCTATATCTCGAATGTACAAATCAACAATCTCTTTCATATCCAATATCCAATGTCAATGAATCACCTATATCCCAAGTCGAATCTCAAGTAAGTTTCTAACATCCTAAAGGTATACATACATAAATAAATATGATGGGGGCAATACACATATATTAGCGTCCCATTCCACTAATATTGGTGTAAGGGTATATATAACAACGGCTAAATCCCCTGTTATATATACAAAGGTATTAAAAGACATATCATGAAAACAATGTGCCAAGCATCGACACAGAAATCCTGACCACGTATCATACGCTATCCCGAAAGCACGAGTGCCTAGCTCTTACCCTCGCCTTTCGACGTATGCATACGTACATGACTCCAAGCGGTGTCTCCGTGATCCCCCGCCGAGTCATGGGTACTGTCACCGGTAGGTACTCGCCCGCCTCCAGGCTCAATCGGCAAAATCCATCGATCTTCTTGCCGAGGGGAACCATACCGGGCCCCACCATGTACTCTCATACGGCAACCACACCTCGTATGGAGTATATAATCAGTACCGATAAAACTCATGGTGGACGCGCAAATATCATCTCAAGGAAACCGGGTTCTTCAATGTATGCATAATTTCATGAACTCCCACGGTTCCCAAATACAGAAATCATCATATGAAATCAAAATAAGAATGCGCAAATCCAGGAATACATATATGCGATATATCTGAAATACGAGCATATAAATGAGAAATGTAGCTGAAACCAGATGTATGTGAAACCAATAAGGTACAACTAAGTATCATCAGTAAATGTAAATATGCGACATCAACTGAATATGTGTATAACATACAGGTGTAGCAATGTATAGGTATCTACCTATAAGAACTGATGTCGTATACCCCCTGGGTATAAGAAGGATATGAGTAAGATATCCCCCAGGTATAAGTAAAATATGTAAAAGGTATACCTGTAGCTGTATCGCAAGGTGTAAATGTACCTATCACTAAAGGTATGATACACTATAGGTATACCGGTAAGCTAGATGTCATGTGTGATAAGCAATAGTATCTATAAGGGGTAGTGTGTGACATGGAAATTATTGACGGTGTGTGTGTATCATACAATCCGTGCTCGTGCAACATGAACCGTCAATAATATGTGCAGTGTTCTACGACTGCTTGTCACAGTATAACTATATCAAGGAAATAAAGTAAAGGCGCAATTCTACAATGACGTAGAATGTGCGACAGGTATTTGAATCCTAGCCCAGACGCATAACGCCATGCGGGCGATTCCCCTGTAGATGTTAAATCTACTCACCTACACTCCACGCTAGGTGAATCCTACCATCTGCTCCCCCCTGTAGCAGTGTCCGTAGTCCCTGCCTACAAACCTGCAAATAAGACATGGAAATCACATATAAGCCAAATATTCCGCAAAACGCGATATCGAACCAAAACGAGAAACTCGCGTTGCGAACTAAACGCGCGTGTGCACGATACGCTGAATCGTGTGTGTACGCGTCTAAAACTATCGCGACACGCCGCGATACGCTGGATCACAGAACCTACTCACGTATCGCGCGTATCGCGCAAACACAACGGACACCAAATACGATATATAGTCCCAGATTTTCCTACAGGTCAAATCTTACAAAACTAGACATGCCAAAACACTACAATACACTGCAGACTACCATTCCCAAAACGCCAGCACCCCACTCCCCTTCCTGGTCGCAATTTGCGGCCAGATTGAGCAAATTTGCGGCCTGGGTTGGGAGAGGGTGGCTCGTGTTCTTGTGGTGTGCTCTATACCTAGTGTACATGCTCCAGTTTCCTCAATTTTGTTCTGTAGGGTCCGGGTCAAAAGCAGATCACAGATATCCAATATATCGTATAAAAACGACAATTTAGCACAAAAGCAAACCCTATGGTATTTTAGTGTAATCCAGGGAAATTCTCAGTTAAAGTGACCCTAACAACACTTAAATAAGTAGGGTTTACCAACACAATCATCACTTAGTCACAACATCTCACAAACCACTATAATTTAGCACTAAACTCACTAATTAACACAAACCGACGCTAAACCATACAAGCTAAGCAAACTAGGAAATTGGGTTAAGGAAATATACCCAAAAGGACCCTAGAGAGCAGGTGAAGAAGTGGAGAAGAGCTTCTATAGGTTGCTGGGGCTCCTGCTACTGCTGTTGCTGCTGCTGCTGCTGATGATGCTGCTGCTGCTGTTGCTGATGGTGATGATGCTGCTGCTACTACTGAAGGCTGCTGCTTCTGCTGAAGATGCAGGTAAGTGTGTGTGTGTGTGTGTGTGAGTGAGAGAGTGAGTGAAAAGAGAGAACAAAGAGAGAAATGAGAGGAATTGCAAAAACCCCCTCCACTCTCTTTCTCTTCCCTCATAATGAGGCATGGCTCACACCATACTTCCCATGCCCCCTCTCTCACACAAAGTCAACATTCAAAAAAATATTAAAACCTTTTCCAAATTCATTTCTATTTTAAAACCATCATGAATAAATACAACCATAACTCTTAAACTAATCATAAAACTAACTTAAGACAAATGGTTAGCTAACCATGATGGTTAATCATGTTTAACCCCAAAAACAACCCTAGTTATCATGCACAAGTGTGTGTGTGTTCCTAACAAAAATCTAATAAAATACACATTAAATAGGATAAAATATTTAAAACTTAGTTTGGTAAACTTTTTATTAAAACCCATATATTAAAATATAATTAGCCACAAAACACATTCTAAGGTGTTACAATCTCCCCCCTTAAAAGAAATTCGTCCCCGAATTTTAAAAATATACTGATACGCTTACCTTCAAAGAGAAGATTAAAATCCTCAAATCTCGCTCGCAGCCTCCCAAGTGACTATCTCACTATACGGCTATGTCCAAGGAAAACCCTTCACGGATGGCAAGACCCTTGACCGATGTTCCTCTACCTGCCGAGCCATTAACACACATGGCTGCCTGTGAGCGAAACGATCGCGTCCAAGTCCAATGGTCTGGTGCCAAATCATGTGAGAAAGGTCAAGAAGGTAATTGTAAAGTATCATCACAAGGAATACGGGGTGAAAACTCAATAATCTGGGCGGAAGAGCCAAATTAAAGGCAACGGAACTAACTCGCTTATAGGATCTTAAAAGGACCTAAATCCCGGGACAAGCTTCCCAAAATCCAATACGTCATTCATCGGAAAGTCCGTAGGAATACATGATCTGTCCCTGCGAACTCGAGTCTATGACCAACACAGTCGGCATAAGACCTCAGGTCGCAAATGGACAATTTCCATCCTGACATAACACAACTGGACCATCTCTGAAGTCTCTAGACTAGCTGGGGTCCAAAGTCCTACTTACGCAGAGTCAGAAAAACAACAGACCGGTGATCGACACGACCTAACCCCTAGGCCTAAAGGTGGCCAATTGGAGTGTCTCCTGATAACAGCCATCGAAGGAGAACCCTAACGATGGCGAGTGACGATCCCAAACTGCTGACAACAATCCAAACAAACACACAACTTAACAAGAAACAACTGAGCACATTGAGTATAACCGGACGACAAGAATCCGAATGGAGTCACACCCTGACTAAACTTGGGTAGAAACCATAACGAAATTCGTGGAGATCTGCTTCCACTCCTACTTCATAACGGTTAAAGATTGCAACTCTCCAGCCGGCCTCAAATGCTCGACCCAAGCACACAACAAGACAGACACCTTGAAACGAAACCTGAAACTTCTCCTTACATCCCTGTCCACCCGTAACTATCTCACAAGTCACGTTAAATGTTGGTGGAACTTGAATGCATATAGAGAGTTGACAGATGTGCATGTTCTAGGATTACACGTCTCTACCCGATGACATCAGGTACACAAATGCGTCCCTAACTTAGCACATCATTGTCATAATTCAAGGTCTCCGAATCATTACCCAGCCGAGCATGCTCAAGTATCACTAACGAATGAGCATCGGCGGGCAGTGTCTCGCAAAAATGATTTAAGGAAAGTGGTCGGGCGCGGACATGAGCAAGCTGTCCCCTCCGTAGAGACGAACTTAAGCTATACTCAACGATCACACAAAAACTGTAAATCTGCAGAAGACTAACACAACAATCAAAATCCACTGCAGGAAGATGTTCATTAAGCTCTAGTGGTCCGTGGAAAATCTGATACGACTCTCAAACAAGTAGTGCCTCCAAATTCCCAACGCAAAACCACCGCGGCCATCTCCAGATCATGAGTGGAATATCCTTCTCGTACTTCCTCCAAATGTAGGGAAGCAAAAGCGATGACTCTGTAGTGTCACATCA
This sequence comes from Agapanthus africanus, assembly GCA_030015575.1. Lineage (NCBI taxonomy): Eukaryota > Viridiplantae > Streptophyta > Magnoliopsida > Asparagales > Amaryllidaceae > Agapanthus > Agapanthus africanus. The sequence goes on from JASDDO010000012.1 coordinate 230,974,375, forward strand.
GTACACCCTCGAGCCCACTCAAGAAACATTACAGTTAAACAACAAAGTCGCCCGAGCCAAAGGCAAAGAAAGACTGATGCAGTTGTTAACAGAATCTTCAACTGCCGAAAACTCCGTACACATGCCTTAGTCCAAAGAAAAGAAACCTCCTTACTGGTCAATTCAGTCGACGGTGCAGCACTACTCTAGCAATCCTGCATGAAACGGCGGTAAAAACCTGCTAAGCCCAACAATCTGCGGATCTCCATCCTGCACATAAGTCTGGACCTAAGCTGTACGGCCACGATCTCCCTCGGGACCATACAAAACCGTCTTCCGTGACTACAAGACCTGGGAGTCAACACAAACAAGCATGAAGGAACACTCCGAGAATTTAGCAACTGCTGGTGCTCTCCCAGTATCTGCATAACAAATCCTCAGTGCTACTACTGTCCCTCAAGACACATTAGATAGACCAGAATGTCGTAAATAACACAACAGAAACTGGTCGAGGAACGACCTGAAGAAATCTGGTTCATCACATCTGCGAATGCTGCTAGGGCATCAGTGAATCCAACGACTCACAAAAACACCCAAAGCCCAAAGCACGCATAAGGCAGTCCTCGGAATGCCATCATCCCGAATCCGCAATAATGATGACCTGATCCCAAACAAACTTAGAAAATGTCTCGCACTCTGGAGCTGATCGAAGAAATCGTCACGGCGAGGTGGAGGATACCTATCCGCACCGTAAGCCGGTTCAATTAACGATTCGTCGATACCCAACCCTAAACTGCTGTCTTCCTCCTCGACGAACAGAAATAGGAGCTTCCAAAAGCGAAACACTCCGACGCACAAAACTCCCCAACAAACAACTCTGCAGCTGATCCTTTAGCTCCCAAGCTTCGCCGGCTCATCCGGAACAACGTCGGAATAACTCTCGCACGAAAGGAACCCGGTCCAATGATCCCACTGTGGCTCCGGTATCACGAATGAACGCCAAGAATCCACGACATCTCCTCAGTAGCCGACTAGCGAAAAAGGCTGAATTCAAGCTGTGAGAGGCGGCACAACTATCCACCTGCACAACAAGAACTGACTTGCCGGGGAAAACAAAAACTAACTTGTTTCCTCACGGTAGTCCACAGACGCCTAGCACGTAATTAACCAATCCGTGCCCAGGAGAACGTCAAATCCAACATCTTTAGAAGGATCAAAACGACGGACGAATCTCTATCTCCTATCCGATTGGCACGAAACTGAAATACGTGTCGCGCAACAAAAGAATCGCTGACAGAAGTTAAAACAGCTAACTACGACTAATCTACCCAACCACGGTACAAGCATGAAAGACAAACGAATACACCAAAAGAACAAGCGAATTAAGGATACCTGAGAACTCCACATTGGACATCTGCGCGTCCCGATGAGTAGAGGCAAACTCCTGCGTCTGCCCTCTACTCGCAGCTGGATGAACTCCTCTGGTAGACTGAGCCCTCTGAGCAAATCTTCCACGTCCACGGCCTCTCTGAGTACGATCCTGACACCGTGCTGAGGAACAATCCCTGACGAAGTGCTGAAGGCTTCCGCATCGAAAGCATCCACGCGCTGACTGCTGACCATCCTGGGGATGAGAGCTGGACGACTGTCCTCGTCCTAAGCCTCTGCTACTCCCGCGATGGCCATGAAATCTGTCTCGATGACCAAACCTCTGTCTCTGGGCTGGTACACTGGTACGAGTCCTCCACTGTCCTGGAACTCTCTGAGCCTCTGGAATATGCGCCTCATCAACTGGAGCTGCAACCACTGGTGCTATGTAGGTGATTGGCTGTTGCATGCTGACCGTAAGCGACAACTGAGTGACAGGGGTGACAACCTCCTGTCGTAGCTCCCGAACGATATCAACCAAAGAACTCATCGTCTGGCGGAAGTCCTGCATCTCTGCCAAAAGTCTATCAATAGTATAGGTCGTAGGCAGGTCCGTCTGCACCTGTGCAACTAGAGTGCCATCCTGGTCAGTACTCGTCTCACCCGAGCCAACTCTGACCTCGGCCCTCGCTGCATCACTCTGAGTCCCCATAGTCATCGGCGGCAATGCTATAAATAGATATAAGATGAGATTCGATAAGAATAAGGAAATCGAATCTCAAGGATATGAATCATCAAGGAAGGAATGTCAAGCAAATTGTACTTAGGTCACTTTAGGCGAAGTATCGCATCGTGGGTATGCTGCAGACATACACACACTACGTTACTTTGCTTAAGCTACCTACTCCATCATACTAAGGTCATCCTACACTTCGAAAGGTAAAACCTAACGCTCTAATGCCAACTTTGTCACGACCCGAAATTGGCCCGTGACGGCCCTAATACTACGCAACGCCCTAAGACGTAACGTAGTAAAAGAAAGCCAAAACCCAGAAGTCTAAACCATAAAAATACGGAAAAGATAATTTAAGTTTTGAAACATTTGAAATCGCAACCCAAATTCTTTAAAAGTCTTACTTTCTTTCTTTAAAATTTGGCAACACCCCCCTTTTGTAAAAACTATCTCAAGACGGAAAAACAATAACATCATAAATATACGACGCCGTAGCGAAGAAATAAAGACAGTTAGAGAGAAATCTGTATATAAAAGACAACAAATCCACAATAATATACAAATACGTCCTCACCAAGTCTCTAAGTCCACAATACAATAGTAGATGGAGAGTACAATATACAGCGAATGTACAATACAAAATACAGATAACCACCAAGAACCCACCTAAGCAAAATAGCACTGTGAGCTGATGCGGTATCTGTAGCAAAAGATAGTAGCTGAAAAGCGGAATAGCCTGCCTCGACTACTCTGGGGAACAACCTGAAACACCTGTGGCACAACGGGGGTGAGTTGCTAACTCGTGAATAGTAGATAACATATGCAGGTAATCGTAGGAATGCACGTACAGCATGAATCTAAGATATCCGATTACAGTAATAACATGTCATGTGAATGCAGAATAGTGGAAAGTACACTAGCAGGTACAATCAATATGTGAAGCAATGATGACATGATAATAGTATGCAATAGAGATATGAGAAAGCAAATATGCAGCTATCATAAGGGTACACTAACATGTACTACCAACATATGAAACTGTGCATAAAATAGATAAGGGTGAGGTATATGGTGGAATATGTCATTTCCACGGAAACCTGACATCGTGGCAGGATCACAATCCATCAAGACACTCAAATCCCAAATCCTCAAATCAGCCCCCAAACTGGGCTCTCACATCATATAAGTCTTACATCACCTCAATGTACAATATCGAGTAGCTCCCCTATATCTCGAATGTATAAATCAACAATCTCTTTCATATCCAATATCCAATGTCAATGAATCACCTATATCCCAAGTCGAATCGCAAGTAAGTTTCTAACATCCTAAAGGTATACATACATAAATAAATATGATGGGGGCAATACACATATATTAGCGTCCCATTCCACTAATATTGGTGTAAGGGTATATATAACAACGGCTAAATCCCCTGTTATATATAAAAAGGTATTAAAAGACATATCATGAAAACAGTGTGCCAAGCATCGACACAGAAATCCTGACCACGTATCATACGCTATCCCGAAAGCACGAGTGCCTAGCTCTGACCCTCGCCTTTCGACATATGCATACGTACATGACTCCAAGCGGTGTCTCCGTGATCCCCCGCCGAGTCATGGGTACTGTCACCGGTAGGTACTCGCCCGCCTCCAGGCTCAATCGGCAAAATCCATCGATCTTCTTGCCGAGGGGAACCATACCGGGCCCCACCATGTACTCTCATACGGCAACCACACCTCGTATGGAGTATATAATCAGCACCGATAAAACTCATGGTGGACGCGCAAATATCATCTCAAGGAAACCGGGTTCTTCAATGTATGCATAATTTCATGAACTCCCACGGTTCCTAAATCCAGAAATCATCATGTGAAACCAAAATAAGAATGCGCAAATCCAGGAATACATATATGTTAGTTATATGTATGCCCTAGAGGCCATTACTGTACATACGATGTATATTGTAGTGGATGCTAGGACATATATAGGGAGGACTTTCTTGCTCGACATAATAGTATGCTATCTGGTTGTACTTTATCTTAACATGTACTCTGATTGTCTCTATGTTACATGTTGATAAAGCCCTTAGGATATGTACTCGACTACTGGGACTATGATGAGATCATACTAGTGGGGCCACAGTAGTCGACGAGTACATCCTATAACTGTTCCTAGTCGAGGGTATATCGAGACAGGGCATCGATACACCAGAGTAGACTAGCGTATACGCATCTTGACCCATATGATGGGCGATGGATGATCCCATATCCATCGGTGTTTGACATCAAGGATGGTGTACGGGTGCTCAGTGGAGACTGGGTACACTGGACGGACTCGCCGAGAACTCCTAGATGGTATTATACCTCACGTCAGATGGCAGTTCTCCGGTGACACAGGTACAGAGTAGTCTGTTGACCCGAGATCGTCATAGAGTCTTGTGTGATTCCCACTGTGCTTTAATTTCCATCATACCACGTCCAAGAGGGCGTGCAAAAAGGTGGCTTTTGGGTACAGTCCCGAATCACATGGAGGCAATGAGCGATAGGAGGGGATTCGTCTCTCCCGGTATAGGGAGTTGATGTTGTGCTGTGTTCGATTGTCTATAACCGGAAATCCCTGGCCAGGGTTGCTGAGATTTACTGGTAAGTGTTATCAGTAATTTCTCGAACTGTTATAGACCTCATATCGACACGACTTATCGAGCTACTGGGGTCTGACGTTTACCACCCCTAGGCGAGATATGCAACATATCAGACGACGAGACCGGACTGTACGGGAGTGTTACTGATTGGATTCACAGGAGAAGTTACAGGCTTGCTTGTTGATCTTCTGAGCGCTCAATACCTGGGTAGCTGTTACGTTTAGCTGACCGCTTGCAGCTTGTGGGTGTTTGATATGATCATCACCTACTGCCGGCGTATTGACGATTCTTTAGAGTCCTACACAGAGGTTTCTTGGCTCAGGCAAAACGGAGTAGGAGCACATATGTGATATGTGCGGGACCGAGGATAATACGATATGAGATACCGTATTCTATTCTCGCGATATTTGATATCATCCGGGTCATCGGATCAAGTGTTGATTCGATGAATCGGTACGGATAAATATTAGTCGGTTATATGCGATATAGCCGTATTGTCGGATCAAGTGTTGATTCGATAATTTAATGTATAATAATATATATGATATATTAAATTACATTAACTAATATTTGCTCACTAAAAGATTCTTTTTCTCACTCGGGTAATACATTAATATATATGCGATGTATGTTAATTGTATTATTTTATTTGGTTACAATAAATATTATATATGTGATATATAATATTGTAACATGATATGATAACTAATGCAACATGTTTTGTGGAGTTTAAACATGATTAGGGTTTGGATTAGGGTTAAGTCTTCTAGTTGATTCTAGAAGCTTTTGATTTTGTTTTGTGAAAGATATTTGTAAGTGACTCATGCTTTAACCCAACCCAAACCCTAACCCTAGTCAATTCTCTACAATGGTTAAGTCAACCATGGTTGCATTATTCTTCATATTAATCCTTTCATTATTCATCACAAAAGGATATGGATCACTATTCTTCTTCTTCCTTCATTCTTTCATGAAAAAGCTTGCTAGATTTTTCCAAAGTGATGAATAAATATGAGAAAAAGATAAATAAAGAGAGCAAAAATCCTACTTCATCATCCTCATCTTCCTTCGCCATTTAGATGAGGGTGTTCACATCATTTCATGAGTGTTAGCTTGTGTTAACGGAACTTCAAGGTAGATCATCTTAGTATCGAAGATCGGAAGCAAAGGTTGCATCTTTCTCTTCGTGGAACCTCTCGAGAGTCCAGAACCCGATGATCGCAGCGAAGGGACCACAACACGGAGCATATGAAGTGAAGGACCGGATCTACAAAGGTTGTAATCCCTCTTACTTAGTGTTAAACTGTTTAGCATGTTAGTTTTCGCCTAATCTCTAGTTTAAAGATCTTGTATCGGGTTGTTCGGCACGGCTAAATTTTTAGTCGGGCATGGTTGATGCCTCGTAGACCCTTGTGCGCGTGCATAGCAACCCTACAATATATGCGATATATCTGAAATACGAGCATATAAATGAGAATATATAGCTGAAACTAGATGTATGCGAAACCAATAAGGTACAGCTAAGTATCATCAGTAAATGTAAATATGCGACAGCAACTGAATATGTGTATAACATACAGGTGTAGCAATGTATAGGTATCTACCTATAAGAACTGATGTCGTATACCCCCTGGGTATAAGAAGGATATGAGTAAGATATCCCCCCGGTATAAGTAAAATATGTAAAAGGTATACCTATAGCTGTATCGCAAGGTGTAAATGTACCTATCACTAAAGGTATGATACACTATAGGTATATCGGTAAGCTAGATGTCATGTGTGATAAGCAATAGTATCTATTAGGGGTAGTGTGTGACATGGCAATTATTGACGGTGTGTGTGTAGCATACAATCCGTGCTCGTGCAACATGAACCGTCAATAATATGTGCAGTGTCCTACGGCTGCTAGTCACAGTATAACTATATCAAGGAAATAAAGTAAAGGCGCAATTCTACAATGACGTAGAATGTGCGACAGGTATTTGAATCCTAGCCCAGACGCATAACTCCATGCGGGCGATTCCCCTGTAGATGTTAAATCTACTCACCTACACTCCACGCTAGGTGAATCCTACCATCTGCTCCCCCTGTAGCAGTGTCCGTAGTCCCTGCCTGCAAACCTGCAAATAAGACATGGAAATCACATATAAGCCAAATATTCCGCAAAACGCGATATCGAACCAAAACGAGAAACTCGCGTTGCGAACTAAACGCGCGTGTGCACGATACGTTGAATCGTGTGTGTACGCGTCTAAAACTATCACGACACGCCGCGATACGCTGGATCACAGAACCCACTCATGTATCGCGCATATCGCGCAAACACAACGGACACCAAATACGATATATAGTCCCAGATTTTCCTACAGGTCAAATCTTATAAAACTAGACATGCCAAAACACTACAATACACTGCAGACTACCATTCCCAAAACCCCAGCACCCCACTCCCCTTCCTGGCCGCAATTTGCGGCCAGATTGAGCAAATTTGCGGCCTGGGTTGGGAGAGGGTGGCTCTTGTTCTTGTGGTGTGCTCTATACCTAGTGTACATGCTCCAGTTTCCTCAATTTTGTTCTGTAGGGTCCGGGTCAAAAGCAGATCACAGATATCCAATATATCGTATAAATACGACAATTTAGCACAAAAGCAAACCCTATGGTATTTTAGTGTAATCCAGGGAAATTCTCAGTTAAAGTGACCCTAACAACACTTAAATAAGTAGGGTTTACCAACACAATCATCACTTAGTCACAACATCTCACAAATCACTATAATTTAGCACTAAACTCACTAATTAACACAAACCGACGCTAAACCATACAAGCTAAGCAAACTAGGAAATTGGGTTAAGGAAATATACCCAAAAGGACCTTAGAGAGCAGGTGAAGAAGTGGAGAAAAGCTTCTATAGGTTGCTGGGGCTCCTGCTACAGCTATTGCTGCTGCTGCTGCTGATGATGATGATGCTGCTGTTGCTGATGGTGATGCTGCTGCTGCTGCTAAGGCTGCTGCTTCTGCTGAAGATGCAGGTAAGTGTGTGTGTGTGTGTGTGAGTGAGAGAGTGAGTGAAAAGAGAGAACAAAGAGAGAAATTAGAGGAATTGCAAAAACCCCCTCCACTCTCTTTCTCTTCCCTCATAATGTGGCATGGCTCACACCATGCTTCCCATGCCCCCTCTCTCACACAAAGGCAACATTCAAAAAAATATTAAAACTTTTTCCAAATTCATTTCTATTTTAAAACCATCATGAATAAATATAACCATAACTCTTAAACTAATCATAAAACTAACTTAAGACAAATGGTTAGCTAACCATGATTGCTAATCATGTTTAACCCCAAAAACAACCCTAGTTATCATGCACAAGTGTGTGTGTGTGCCTAACAAAAATCTAATAAAATACACATTAAATAGGATAAAATATTTAAAACTTAGTTTGGTAAACTTTTTATTAAAACCCATATATTAAAATATAATTAGCCACAAAACACATTCTAAGGTGTTACAACTGGGTACACTGGACGGACTCGCCGTGAACTCCCAGATGGTATTATACCTCACGTCAGATGGCAGTTCTCTGGTGACACTGGTACAGGTTAGTCTGTAGACCCGAGATCGTCATAGAGTCTTGTGTGATTCCCACTGTGCTTTGATTTCCATCATACCACGTCCAAGAGGGCGTGCAAAACAGTGGCTTTTGGGTACAGTCCCGAATCACATGGAGGCAATGAGCGATAGGAGGGGTTTCGTTTCTCCCAGTATAGAGAGTTGATGTTGCGCTGCGTTCGATTGGCTATAACTGGAAATCCCTGGCCAGAGTTGCTGAGATTTACTGGTAAGTGTTATCAGTAGTTTCTCGAACTGTTATAGACCTCATATCGATACGACTTATCAAGCTACTGGGGTCTGACGTTTACCACCCCTAGGCGTGATATGCGACATATCAGACGAAGAGACCAGACTGTACGGGAGTGTTACTGATTGGATTCGCAAGAGAATGTACAGGCTTGCTTGTTGATCTTCTGATCGCTCAATACCTGGGTGGCTTTTACATTTAGCTGACTGCTTGCAGCTTGTGGGTGTTTGATATGATCATCACCTACTGCCGGCGTATTGACGATTCTTTAGAGTCCTACACAGAGGTTTCCTGGCTCAGGCAAAATGGAGTAGGAGCACATATGTGATACGCGCGGGACCGAGAACAATACATGTATGTGATACCATATTAGATTCTCCCGATATGTGATATCGGCAGGGTATATATGATATCGCCGGGTCATCGGATCAAGTGTTGATTCGATGAACTAATACAGATTATATTAGTCGGTTATTTGTGAAATAGCCGGATTATCGGATCAAGTGTTGATTCGATAATTTAATGTATAATTATATATTTTATATATTATATTACATTAACTAATATTAGCTTACTTAAAGATTTTTTTTCTCACTCGGGTAATACATTGATATATATATGCGATATATGTTAATTGTATTATTTTATTTTGTTACAATAAATATTGTATATGTGATATATAATATTGTAACATGTTATGGTTATAAATGCAACATGCTTTATGGAGTTTAAATATGGTTAGGGTTTGGATTAGGGTTAAGCTTTCATGAAGCTTTCAAGAAGCTTCTTGAAGCTTTGACTTTGACCTTGATATTTTGTGATATTTGCAAAGATATTTATTTAACCCAACCCAACCCTTTAACCATAGTTGATTCTCTACATGGGTTAAGTCTTCATACTTAACCCATGGTTACATTTCTAACCACACACTAGTTTCATTATTCATCACAAATGGATTTCTTCTTCTTCTTCCTCTTGATAAAGCTTTCTAGCTTTTTGGTATGTGATGAAAATGAGTGAGAAATTGAAAATAAATGAGAGCTAAATTCCTACTTCATCATCCTCATCTATTCTTGCCACTTAGATTAGGGTGTTTTCTTTGCTAATACTTGATTAGCAAAGCAAGAGCTTGGGTTTGAGTTTCTTCAAAGTAGATTATCTTTGATATCGAATATTGGAAGCAAGCTTGCATCTTTCTCTTCATGGAGCCTCTCTAGAGTCCGGGAACTTGATGGACGCAGTGAAGGGACCTCAACACGGAGCTTATGAAGTAAAGGAACGGACTACAAAGGTTGTAATCCCAAACTCTTAGAAGTAAAGTTGTTTACTTGCTTATGTTTTCGCCTAATCTCTAGTAAAGATCTTGGTTAGGGTTGTTCGGCACATGTAAAATTTAATTTTGGCATGGTTGATGCCTTGTAGAACCTTGTGACAGTGCCTAATAACCCTACATTTTGCATCGTTTCTGATTTCGTTTTCCGAATTGTGTTAACTTGAAATTTGGGTTTTTGTGTTTGTCTCGATCACTTGACGTTTGCACGTCAATCGTCGAGAGTTGTTGGTTATTCTTGCATGCGTAGTCCGTAGGTTCTAACCTATAGGCTTTTAGAGTGTCGTTTCGGTTTTGAATTTATTTTTATGCGACACTATATATGTTGATATGTAGGTACCCCCATGTGGACTTCGAGACGATGAGTATGAGCGTGGCGTCATCGACTCTAGCCAGGAAGGATCGAGGTGAGTAGATATATATCTACGGGGGAAGTCGGGTGGATGGCGTATAGCATCCCCGCAGTTCGTAGTGTAGTGTATGGTATATACTATTGTTAGTGTGATATGCCCTAGATGCCATTATTGTATAGTACTAGTTTGTATATTACATTTTGGAAGCTTGGGATATATACACGGATTGACATTCTTGCTCAATATGGTATTATGCTACTTAGTTTGTATCTATCTCAATATGTGTATGTATTTCTTTTTGACATATTGCTAATACATATTGATAGAGCCCTTAGGATCTTTTGCATGACTACCAGTGTTGTGATGGCAGTCACACTAGTGGGGGCTAGGTAGTCTATAAGCACATCCTTATACAGGTCCCTGGTCGTAGGATTATCGAGATAGGGTATCAATACTTCAGAGTAGACTAGTGTACATGCTTCTCATCCCAGGAGGGGAGATGGTCTGTCCCACAGCAATCAGTACGTCGTACTGGAGATAGTATGTAGGTGCTCGTTAGGTTATGAGTACACTGGACAGGACTCGCTGGGAACTGTTGGTTGGTATTATACCTATCGTCAGTTATCAGTTCCCAGGTGACATGAGTACAGCTTAGTCCGTTGACTTGACACTGTCACTTCGCCTCGAGTGTGTTCCCACTATTCTTAGATTACTACCCTACCACGGCTCTATTGAGTCGTGCAAACAGGTAGTAGTCGGGTGCAGTCCCGAAGCACTTGGAGGCAGTGACGGTTAGACAGGATTCATCTCTCCCGGTATTGGGAGTTGATATCGCGCTGTGTCTAGGAGAGCCATTACACAAAGTCCCTGGCCAGGGCAAGCGAGATTTACTGGTAGTGTTTCCAGTATTTTCTCAGGGTGTTCTGGGCTACACTCCGACACGACTTGTACCGCTATTAGGGGACTGACATTTACCGCCCCCCAGGCCCGACATGTGATACGCTTAGACGAATAGAACGGACTGTACGGAGATTGTCACATTCAGGCTCAGTAGGAGTTCGGATGGGTTCACTTCATCGGTCTTCTTATCGGCATCTACCTGGGGACCGTTACGTACAGCTAGCACAGCTTGCGGCTGTTAGTTATATGTATGCCCTAGAGGCCATTACTGTACATATGATGTATATTGTAATGGATGCTTGGATATATATAGGGAGGATTTTCTTGCTCGACATGATATTATGCTATCTGGTTGTACTTTATCTTAACATGTACTCTGATTGTCTCTATATTACATGTTGATAAAGCCCTTAGGATATGTACTCGACTACTGAGACTATGATGAGATCATACTAGTGGGGCCACAGTAGTCGACGAGTACATCCTATAACTGTTCCTAGTCGAGGGTATATCGAGACAGGGCATCGATACACCAGAGTAGACTAGCGTATACGCATCTTGACCCATATGATGGGCGATGGATGATCCCATATCCATCGGTGTTTGACATCAAGGATGGTGTACGGGTGCTCAGTGGAGACTGGGTACACTGGACGGACTCGCCGAGAACTCCTAGATGGTATTATACCTCACGTCAGATGGCAGTTCTCCGGTGACACTGGTACAGAGTAGTCTGTTGACCCGAGATCGTCATAGAGTCTTGTGTGATTCCCATTGTGCTTTGATTTCCATTATACGATGTCCAAGAGGGCGTGCAAAAAGGTGGCTTTTGGGTACAGTCCCGAATCACATGGAGGCAATGAGCGATAGGAGGGAATTCGTCTCTCCCAGTATAGGGAGTTGATGTTATGCTGTGTTCGATTGGCTATAACCGGAAATCCCTGGCCAGAGTTGCTGAGATTTACTGGAAAGTGTTATCAGTAGTTTCTCGAACTGTTATAGACCTCATATCGACACGACGTATCGAGCTACTGGGGTTTGACGTTTACCACCCCTAGGCGAGATATGCGACATATCAGACGACGAGACCGGACTGTACGGGAGTGTTACTGATTGGATTCACACGAGAAGTTACAGGCTTGCTTGTTGATCTTCTGAGCGCTCAATACCTGGGTAGCTATTACGTTTAGCTGACCGCTTGCAGCTTGTGGGTGTTTGATATGATCATCACCTACTGCCGGCATATTGACGATTCTTTAGAGTCCTACACAGAGGTTTCTTGGCTCAGGCAAAACGGAGTAGGGGAACGCATGTGATATCTGCGGGACCGAGGATAATGCGATATGAGATACCGTATTCTATTCTCGTGATATTTGATATAAGCCGGGTCATCGGATCAAGTGTTGATTCGATGAATCGGTACGGATAAATATTAGTCGGTTATATGCGATATAGCCGGATTGTCGGATCAAGTGTTGATTCGATAATTTAATGTATAATAATATATATGATATATTAAATTACATTATCTAATATTAGCTCACTAAAAGATTCTTTTTCTCACTCGGGTAATACATTGATATATATATGCGATATATGTTAAATGTATTATTTTATTTTGTTACGATAAATATTATATATGTGATATATAATATTGTAACATGATATGATTACTAATGCAACATGTTTAGTAGAGATTAAACATGGTTAGGGTTTGATTAGGGTTAAACCTTTCTAGATGTTTCTAGAAGATTTCTTTTTGTTTTGTGCAAAGATATTTGTTTAGATATTTTTGCATGATATTTCTTAACCCAACCACACCCCTTAACCCTAGTTCAATCTCTACAATGGTTACTTGACCATGGTTGCATAATTCATCATTATCATCTTTTTATTATTCATCACAAAAGGAATTCTATCATTATTCATCATCTTCTTCCTTCTTCTTCTTTTGAGCAAAAAGCTTTCTACCTTTTTGCTTTGTGATGAAAATGAGTGAGAATGAGAAAATAAAAGAGAACAAAAATCCTACTTCATCATCCTCATCTACCCTTGCCATTTAGATGAGGGTGTTCACATCATTTTATGAGTGTTAGCTTGTGTTATTGAAACTTCAAGGTAGATCATCTTTGTATCGAAGATCGGAAGCAAGACTGCATCTTTCTCTTCGTGGAACCTCTCGAGAGTCCGGAACACGATGATCGCAGCGAAGGGACTTCAACACGGAGCTAATGAAGTGAAGGACCGGATCTACAAAGGTTGTAATTGTAAGTCCACGTTGCGACCCCCGGTGCTTACGGGGAGGCGGAAACGGTATAAAAAACAAATTTTTATCGCAAGAGGAAACATGGACTAAACAAGGTCGGGATCGTGTCTAAACTAAAACTAGCAAACTTAGCTAAAGAGAGTTAGCTACTCGGATGAAGATGGTTATACCTAAACTTGAACTCCTTCTTCTTCAAACTTTGTGGAGGTTGATGGTTCTCTTCTTGTCGCCTTCTTCCGTCGAAGATGGATCCACCTCGAAGGTTCGACCTTTGGGCTCTTTCTCGAACTTGGAGTGAACTAGAATCTCCGGCTTGCTAAACCCTTGATCCTAGAATGAGTAGAGAGTGATTAAGGGGTGCTTTTCTTTTTAAAGAGAATGATTCTCAACACATGAGAAGGGTTCTCTTTTGCTAGAGGAAGAAGAAGATGAAAATGAAGAGAGAGAAGCTAAATGAGATAATGAGCACTCTTTTTCTTTCTTGCAACCATAATGCAAAAGAAAAAGAATTATCAAATAATAATAATAATGATAATGAAAAGGTTGATGGAAAGTTTTAGAATGACCATTATCATTACCAACATTAAATGGTTTTGCAAGAATCAAAAAGCATCTTGCTTTTGTAATGATGATGGTCAAATCTTCAACCATGGTCAACAAGTCAACCATGGTCAACAAGTCAACAAAAACCAACCATGGTCAACAAGTCAACAAAAACCAACCATGGTCAACAAGTCAACAAAAAAACCAACCATGACACTTTTCATTTTATTAATATTATTAATTGATAAAACATAAATCCATTAGGGTTTGGAAAAGGACGACTGTCAACTGTGTATACGCACCCGTTCCGAAACCCTAATGAAAGTCATCTTCCTCCTCCTCAAATAACTGTGCATACACACCTGCATTCTTGTTCCGAGGAACACGAATACTGAGAGATAAAAGCAACCCCAAAACATATACCGGTATCTGACTCAAACCAGAGCCAACCAGTAAAATCCGTCCGGACTCCAAACGTGCACAAGTGCGCGGATGAGAACGAACCCTGTCGCAAAACCATGCGACCTCTACTCTGTTTTGCCCAGAGGCGAATACCCTCTGTGTGGGACTCTAAAGACTCGACACTACGCTGGCAGTGGGTTTAACCACAGACCGCAAGCGGCACTAGCTGTGCGTAACGGTCCCCAGGTAGATGTCGACAAGAAGGCTGACGAGGTGAAACCCCATCGGAACTCCTACTGAGTCTGAATGTGACAGTCTCCGTACAGTCCGGTCTGTTCGTCTAATACATCGCATGTCGGGCCTAGGGGGCGGTAAAACGTCAGTCCCCTAATAGCGGTACAAGTCGTGCCGGAGTGAAGCCCAAAACACCCTGAGATAACACTGGAACCTACCAGTATATCTCACTTGCCCTGGCCAGGGACTACTCGTGTAATGGCTCTCCTAGACACAGCGCGATGTCAACCCCCAATACCGGGAGAGACGAATCCTGTCTAACCGTCACTGCCTCCAAGTGCTTCGGGACTGCACCCAACCACCACCTGTTTGCACGACTCCTTTGAGCCGTGGTAGGGTAGTGATCAAAGTGCAGTGGGAACACACTTGAGGCGAAGTGCCAGTGTCAAGTCAGCGGACTAAGCTGTACTCATGTCACCTGGGAACTGATAACTGACGATAGGTATAATACCAACCTGTCAGTTCCCGACGAGTCCTGTCCAGTGTACTCGTAACCCAACGAGCACCCGTATACTATCTCCAGTACGACGTACTGATGGCTGTGGGACAGACCATCTCCCACACTGGGATGAGAAGCGCATACGCTAGTCTACTCCGGAGTATCGATGCCCTGTCTCGATAGTCCTGCGACTAGGGACCTGTATAAGGATGTGCTTATAGATTACCCAGCCCCCACTAGTGTGACTGCCATCACAACGCTGGTAATCAAGCAAAGATCCTAAGGGCTCCACTAATGCGTATAAGTGATATACTGAAATAAACACAAGTACACATTGAAGTAGAAACAAACCAAGTAGCATACTACTATTTTGAGCAAGATTGTTTATACAAGGTGAATATCCCAAGCTTCCATTAAGTAATATACAAACTAGTATGATACAGTAATGGCCTCTAGGGCATATACACTAACAGTAATCCCTCTCACTTAGTGTTAAAGTGTTTAGCATGCATGTTTTCGCCTAAACCCTAGTTTAAAGATCCGGCTTCGGGTTGTTCGGCACGGCTAAATTTTTAATCGGGCATGGTTGATGTCTCGTAGAACCTTGTGCGCGTGCCTAGCAACCCTACAGTGGTATCAGACCCAAGCTAGAGCTTTAGGCGAAGTCTAGACGAAGTTTAAAGTCCGATCGAACGCCGAAACCCCGATACGGAACCCTCTCTGGACAATTTTCAAAAAGTTGATTTTTTCTGAATTAAAAATGCTCAGAAAAACAAGCAGGAAAAACTAAGAATTACTGTGAAGTATGTATCTCTGAGTCAACAATTTGACCGCGGAACCGCGGCCAAATAATGGTTTTAGCGGCGGTTCCGCGGCCAAAATTTGGACTTAGTCCCTGGAATTTCACTTAATTATTCTTATGTCCTTTCTTGGCAATTTTTTCTGGGAATATTTTAATTCCACTCAAGTGTTGAGTTTTCTAGGGTTGTATTGGGGACTCGTTGATTCGATCAGATAATTTAACTTTGTTTAGTTTTGTCCGGATAATTTTAGAAACTGTTAAAAAGTTCGAACGGATATCAATAACTCACTTTTTCCCCTGTCGGAAATTTTTTCAAAAGTTGGATTTTTTCTCGTGTTTAAGAACGTTTTAAGTCGTGCAAGTAACGCGGTGGACCCTCTAGAAGACAACAAACCTTAACTCGATTATGTGACCGTCTTGAACTGCCTCTAAACCTTAGGGTTTGGGGCAGTACGGCGTGCCACATGTGAGGCGTTGGCTTGACCCTTCTACGGCTGGACCATCGGTACTGTGGCATGTGATGGATGTTTTTAAATTGATTTCAAGTGTTGAGATATATTGGGGAAATCTTGGGTGTTTGATTATTCGATCGGAAAGTTTAACATTGTCTATTTATCTGGAATGTGATACAATATTTGGAATCCACAAGAAGTTATGAGATAACTAATTTGAATATTATAAACATAGCAGTTTAGTCTTAGATGATCGGTTGCCACGGAATTTTGATGTGATCAAAAGTCTGTTGCAATCACGTAGTGTACGCGGATACTTGCCGGGTAAACTTAATAGACAGCCACGCCCTATAGCCCCGACCAAGTGACTGTAGGAGAACCCCGTCGCCAAAAGCATCCGTTCGAGTGCTCGTGGCAGCGGTGTTCCGCCTTAGTGCACTTCGTCGACGGCATCGGGGGTGCGGCCGTCTACTAAAGTTTGCGACGAGCATGCGATCAGGACGTCGGGAATCTTGTTGAATTGCCCGACTTGATATTGAAAAGAGTTTTCTATAATGAGAATAAAATGCGGGGTTTATAATTGTTAGGCATGAGATGTCTAAGGAATTCATTTGGTTAGGCATGCGATGTCTAAGAAGGTTGTGGATTCCAACTGTTGTAGTTTTACACTTTCTTTTTTGTAACCGTAAGCGTAGTATGTGGTGTATCGCCGGCTTCGTTGCTATACATCAACGACAATCGGGATACGCGTACTTGCTTACGTTGATGATATGAGATATTATGTGTTGCTGTGATATGTTATATTGGATCGTCGCGTTTTGAATAGCCGGGGGTTTTATGTGAGATGAGAGTTTTTTTCTTTTTGTTCATGTAAAATTCATTTGTATGTAATATTCTTTTATTTGGGCACTTCCAGGTTGCGGAAGATGTCACCGTTGTATATTATTTACTTTTCTGCATTAGGTAGACCCAAGGCGGGGAGCACAAGTAACCGGGTTCTAGGGTCCAGTGGGAGACCATCTCGAGGAGTCGAGACCGGATCTCCTAACCCTAGAATTGGCAGTGTTACTTGCCGCTCTCGTAGGGGTCTAGGGATGTGGGTTTGGCTATTCATCACGACCGTGGAATCCGTGTTTTATACAGGCTCGTATTAAAACACGGACGCCCAAGTATATCCAATATTTCATATATGTTCTTCTGCTGCAATGTTCTGTGATGAGATCATATTACTGCCCGAGTCGAATGTTTATATTATATATATGAGATATATGTTATATTGCAGGTTTCGTTTCAAATGTGATGCTTGTGAAGCATAATAAAATGGGACTTCATTAATGAGATTAATGAAATAAAAGAAACCTAAGATGTTGTAGAAACTTGTTTAAAAACTGGTAGCTCTAGTTCTTGCTTTGCATAGCGGTGTTCCTTGTAGAACATCCAGCACCTTATTCGATAAGGAAAGAGCCGAGATCCCTTCACCAGGAGTGACCTCTTTAGTGAAACTAGCAGATGCTACAAACTCGGTTTGTCTTTTGATTGCTTATATAGTTCTTGCTTTGCATAGTGATATTTGTGAAATATCCTGCACCTTATTCGATGAGGAAAGGGCCGACGATCCCTTCACCGGGAGTGACCCCTTTAGCAAAACTAGAAAAGCCTAAAAAACACTCTATTTAAAAATCACTCGATTCTACAACGATATCAAGTTCATTACGCAAAAGGTTTTCTTAAAAACCTGTCGTAGCCCTCCGTCATTTCAGATAAGTACTAGTTAGTATTCGTGCTACGTTTGTTGACCATGTTAAGGCGTAGTGTGCGGTAGCTGATTAGTACTTATCTGTATAAGCATATGATGCGATTGGATTAGGGTAGTCATGCGACTTTGTTGACCATGTTAAGGGTCGTGCGGGTGGGTTTAATTCAATCGGGAAATGACGGGTTGAACTTGACTAGCACTTATGATTTGTTGACCATGTTAAGGTCATATAGCTGCTAGGGGTAAAATATTATTGGGAATTTCAAGTGTTGAAATTTGCAATGAGATTGCATACCTTCTATGAGATAGTTGGATCCCGATACCCGCTGCGTGTAAGAGTTACTCCTGGGAGATTTTTACACATTACAATTACCCGATCAAGTAGGTATCTAGAAAGGTGTTAACGAGGTTACGCCTCTGGGAAAACGAGGTTTACTTTAATTAGGTTCGTGCGAAAGCACGGGGGACCTCCCTCAAAGTACCGACACTGGCCTGGCTGAAAGATTGGCGAACTTGTAGCGTGTAATTAATCCCGGCTAGTCTTTCCTTTTAGGGTTTGAAGGAAGATTTGATTAAAACAGTGGGAGACATCCTGATTAGATATATTAGATAACCAATCTAATCTTGCAAGAGCATACGCTGAGTGTTTTCTTCTCTCTCTCTCTAGGTAGCGACCATATCACGCCTTAATCAAGATAATAATACGGAAGAATTGACCGAACCCGCTTGTTATACTGAGCTAGGGAACGTTGGTCCCGCTCCAACTTATAATTGTGGTAAGACAGAGCAGGAAATTAGGGAATTACCAGAATTCCCGTGCCGCCCAAACGAAGAAAGTGCATGCTGATGCATCTTCTTCGGGTATGTTCATTACAGAGAACTGTTTCTCAGTATCCTTTACGTCCCGGGTATTTGATACCGGATCTGGATCCCACATATGTAATTTGTTACATGGGCTACAGAAAGGTAGAGAACTGAGAACGGGTGATAAGTTTCATGAGATAGAAACGGTGCAAGTGTTGCAGCCAAGTCTGTTGGTCACCATCACCCTGTATTATCAGAATACATTGATTCTGAACGAATGTTATTAGATACCGGACCTGATATACAACATCATATCTCTCTCTTTATTAATAAAGAAAGGATATAATTTTTTATTGTTGGATAATGTTTTGAACATTTCCTATATCAAGAGTTGATCGGATCAGGCACATTATCTAAAAGGATTGACGTTCTAAATCAAACTACAGTTCTTAGTATACAGAACACACACGAGAGGAAGAGTTCAGAAATGAACGAATCCTTCTTGAGGCATTGTAGACTAGGTCCTATCAATGCGACCGAACTAGCTAAGTTACATTTAGATGCATATTTAAATTTGTTTGAATTTACATCTTGTGAAACTTGCCAGTCATGTCACAAAGATAAAATGACCACAGCTCTGTTTATTGGAAACAGAGAAAGAGTTAGTGAACTCTTGGGATTGATACATGCTGATGTATGAAAGTCCCCTGTCTACACATGCCAAGACCGGTTCTTTGTACTTCATTACATTCTCTGATGATCTCTCAAGATTCAGACATATGTTCCTGTTGAAACACAAGTCCGAAGCTTTTGAGATATTCACAGAATATAGGTTAGAAGTAGAGAACCAACAACGGGTAAAAGTATTATGTCCTTTGATGTGATCAAGGAGGAGAATACTTGAGCACGGAATTCCTGGACTATTCTAAAGGAGAATAAGATTCTCTCTCAACATTACTCCTCCGTATACACCACAGCACGTCGGTGTATCGGGGTGGAGCAATAGCACCCTATGTGATATGGTGTGCTCTATGATGAGTACTACTGAGTTTCCTATTTCCTTTAGAGAGTTATGCACTTGTGAAGTTGCATACCTATTGAATAGGGTTCAAATCAAATCAGTTGCCTACCACTTCATATGTGATATGGAAAGGGAAGAGCCCATATCTTAAGTTTGTTAAGATTTGGGGTTGTCCGGCCTATGTCTAAAAGCAAAATCCGGACAAGCTCGAGGCAAGGTCTGTTATGTAGAACTGGAAATGTTCCAGCTATACAAACTACAGCTGATAATTTAGTAGAACCAAAGGATTCAATAGTTTCCAACGAACCTCAGCCTCTCCGTCGATCTAGTAGGGTTGCTCACCCACCTGAGAGATACTTTGGTTTCTCTATGACAGTGGCAGTGAGGATTGCATCATGAGATGATGACCCAACTAGTTTCGAGCTGGCCATCAGGAGTGAGACTCTGTAAGAATGGCTGGATGCTTATCGATCTGAGATGGAATCCTTATACACCAACAAAGTATGGACTTTGGTTGCTTTATCTGAAGGGTTAAATCCCCATCAGAAGCGAGTATATCTTGAGAAGATTACTTGGTATACATGGAAAAGTTGAGACTTTCAAAGCTATGCTTAAGTCCATCCAGATCCTACTTGCCACGGCTACATACCATGACTACGATATCTGGCGGTTGGGTGTCATGACTGCTTTTCTAAATGATGTTTTAGAAAAGAGCGTCTATAAGTACACAGCCAGAGGGCTTCGTAGACAGTGGGAGTAGCGGAAACGTATGCAAGATATTTTATATGATAAAACAGGCATCGCGGAGTTGGAACATCTGTTTTGATGTGGTAGTCAAAGAGTTTGACTTCATCAAAATGGTAAATAAACCTTGTATATACAAAAAGGTAGTAGAGAGTATGATGGTGATCCTCGTAGAGTACGTGGATGACATACTCTTGATAGGGATGGAGTTTCCTATGCTACGCTCGGTCAATCTCCGCTTATCACAAGGTTTCTCCATATAGGATCAAAGTGATACCTCCTAAATCCTGGGTTTTGGATCTATGAGATAGATCTAATTGGATGTTAGGATACTCACTAGTTGTAGTGAGATGGTATCAATCGATCCTGGGGAGAATCACTGGAAAGGTTCCAGGGTGATAAGGACGACTGAATGTCAGTCACAGGCATTGTCTTTACCCTCAGTGGAGGGACGGTATGTTGGAAGAGTTCCAAACTAGATACTGTGACTTACTAGACGATTAAAGGCAAGATACATTGTTACCAAAGATGCTACCAAAGAGGCAGTCTGGATAGATATAAGTTCATAAGATGAACTTCGTTCCTACCATTGTGTGATAATGGAGTTATGGCTTTAGCTAAGGAACTTCCGTCCCATCAGAAATCCAGATATAATTCTTAGGCAGTATCACCTGATCATGGAGATGGTTGATCTCCAGGGAGATCGAGGTTAGGAGAGTAAACACAGAGGACAACAGCACGGATCCACTCACAAAGGCCTTTTCCCAGTAGAGACTTTTATGGGATGGTTGAGTATGAGATACTTCAACCGCAGCTAATTGTTGGGTATGTGATACCACAACAGATGGCCCTAGTGCAAGTGGGAGATTGTTAGTTATATGTATGCCCTAGAGGCCATTACTGTACATATGATGTATATTGTAATGGATGCTTGGATATATATAGAGAGGACTTTCTTGCTCGACATGATAGTAAGCTATCTGGTTGTACTTTATCTTAACATGTACTCTGATTGTCTCTATATTACATGTTGATAAAGCCCTTAGGATATGTACTCGACTACTGGGACTATGATGAGATCATACTAGTGGGGCCACGGTAGTCGACGAGTACATCCTATAACTGTTCCTAGTCGAGGGTATATCGAGACAAGGCATCGATACACCAGAGTAGACTAGCGTATACGCATCTTGACCCATATGATGGGCGATGGATGATCCCATATCCATCGGTGTTTGACATCAAGGATGGTATACGGATGCTCAGTGGAGACTGGGTACACTGGATGGACTCGCCGAGAACTCCTAGATGGTATTATACCTCACGTCAGATGGCAGTTCTCCGGTGACACTGGTACAGAGTAGTCTGTTGACCCAAGATTGTCATAGAGTATTGTGTGATTCCCACTGTGCTTTGATTTCCATCATACCATGTCCAAGAGGGCATGCAAAAAGGTGGCTTTTGGGTACAGTCCCGAATCACATGGAGGCAATGAGCGATAGGAGGGGATTCGTCTCTCCCGGTATAGGGAGTTGATGTTGTGCTGTGTTCGATTGGCTATAACCGGAAATCCCTGGCCAGGGTTGCTGAGATTTACCGGTAAGTGTTATTAGTAGTTTCTCGAACTGTTATAGACCTCATATCGACACGACTTATCGAGCTACTGGGGTCTGACGTTTACCACCCCTAGGCGAGATATGCGACATATCAGACGACGAGACCGGACTGTACGGGAGTGTTACTGATTGGATTCACACGAGAAGTTACAGGCTTGCTTGTTGATCTTCTGAGCGCTCAATACCTGGGTAGCTGTTACGTTTAGCTGACCGCTTGCAGCTTGTGGGTGTTTGATATGATCATCACCTACTGCCGGCGTATTGCCGATTCTTTAGAGTCCTACACAGAGGTTTCTTGGCTCAGGCAAAACGGAGTAGGGGCACGTATGTGATATGTGCGGGGCCGAGGATAATGCGATATGAGATACCGTATTCTATTCTCGCGATATTTGATATAAGCCGGGTCATCGGATCAAGTGTTGATTCGATGAATCGGTACGGATAAATATTAGTCGGTTATATGCGATATAGCCGGATTGTCGGATCAAGTGTTGATTCGATAATTTAATGTATAATAATATATATGATATATTAAATTACATTATCTAATATTAGCTCACTAAAAGATTCTTTTTCTCACTCGGATAATACATTGATATATATGCGATATATGTTAAATGTATTATTTTATTTTGTTACGATAAATATTATATATGTGATATATAATATTGTAACATTATATGATTACTAATGCAACATGTTTAGTAGAGATTAAACATGGTTAGGGTTTGATTAGGGTTAAACCTTTCTTGTTGTGCAAAGATATTTGTTTAGATATTTTTGCATGATATTTCTTAACCCAACCACACCCCTTAACCCTAGTTCAATCTCTACAATGGTTACTTGACCATGGTTGCATAATTCATCATTATCATATTTTCATTATTCATCACAAAAGGAATTCTATCATTATTCATCATCTTCTTCCTTCTTCTTCTTTTGAGCAAAAAGCTTTCTACCTTTTTGCTTTGTGATGAAAATGAGTGAGAATGAGAAAATAAAAGAGAGCAAAAATCCTACTTCATCATCCTCATCTACCCTTGCCATTTAGATGAGGGTGTTCACATCATTTTATGAGTGTTAGCTTGTGTTATTGAAACTTCAAGGTAGATCATCTTTGTATCGAAGATCGGAAGCAAGACTGCATCTTTCTCTTCGTGGAACCTCTCGAGAGTCCGGAACATGATGATCGCAGCGAAGGGACTTCAACACGGAGCTAATGAAGTGAAGGACCGGATCTACAAAGGTTGTAATCCCTCTCACTTAGTGTTAAAGTGTTTAGCATGCATGTTTTCGCCTAAACCCTAGTTTAAAGATCCGGCTTCGGGTTGTTCGGCACGGCTAAATTTTTAATCGGGCATGGTTGATGCCTCGTAGAACCTTGTGCGCGTGCCTAGCAACCCTACAGCGGCCTGTGGTTAAACCCACTGCCAGCGTAGTGTCGAGTCTTCAGAGTCCCACACAGAGGGTTGTTCACTTTTGGGCGAAACAAAGTAAAGGTCGTATGGTTTTACGACGGGGGTTCGTTCACATACGCGCACTTGTGCACGTTTGCTATCCGGGCAGTTATTACTGGTGGGCTTTGGTTTAAGCCAGATCCTAGTATTTATTTTGGGATTGGTCTTGTCTCATTGTATTCGTGTTCCTCGGAACACGGATGCGGGTGTGTATACACAGTTGACAGAGGCAGAGGAATCTCATTACGGTTTTGACCATTGACTTGATTAAAACCATAATGAGATTGAGGAAATTGATTAATGAGTTTTAATTAGTGATAATTGTATCATGGTTAATTGGTTTGACCTTTTGACTAAGTTGACCCATGTTGACTTGGATATTTTTGTGAGCATGCTTAGCATTAATTGTGATATGATAAGGGTCAAATCAACATCAACCATGATAATTTATCCTAATTAAAATTATCATTATTCTTTTTTCATATGAGAGCAAGGTTCATTTCATTCTCTCATTCTTTTTCTCTCTCTTACAAGCTCTCTCCTCTTCCTCTCTCAAAGTTCTCTTGTTTCATGAGTTGAGAACCATGAGCTTTGTGAGATCAAAAAACTAAAACACCTCTCTACTCACTCTAGAGTTCTTAGTCTAGTAAGCCAAGCACTCTAGTTACTTCATTGTTGAGGTAGGAGCTCAAGGTAGAGGCCTTCGGGTGGATCTTTATTTGGCAAAGAGAAGACGAAGAGGAGGAGCCGTCCACACCACTCAAAGGAGCACACAAGAAAAGGAAGCAACACAAGAAGAGGAGGAGTTCAAGCTTTTGGTATAACCTCTTAACCTAGTAGTTAAAGCTTCTTGTATGTTTGTTAGTTTTTGTTTAGCAAAGATCCTTCATGGTTAGTCTATGTTTCCTTGTGATAAAAATTCGATTTTTACTCTTTCCGCCTCTCCGTAAGTACCGAGGTGGGTAACATAGACTTACAGTGGTATTAGAGCCTAGCTAAACAATAACTAACATGTTAGCAAAGTATTTAGCACTTTGATCCCGAAAAAATCACAAAAAACATCAAAATTTAGTGTTTTCTGCCGATTTTAAAACCAGGTCTAAAAATATTTTTAGAGACCTGAAAAATACGTGCAGGGTTTGTTAGATATGTATGCCCTAGAGGTCATTATTGTATAGTACTAGTTTGTATAATACATTTTGGAGGCTTGGGTTGTATATACGGGTTTACGACAGTCTTGCTCGATATAGTAGTATGCTACTTGGTTTGTTTCTATCTTAATATGTGTATATGTTTCTTTTAACATATCGCTAATACATATTGATGGAGCCCTTAGGATCTTTGCTTGACTACCGGCGTTGTGATGGCGATCGCACTAGTGGGGGCTGGGTAGTCTATAAGCGCATCCTTATTTTGGTCCCTGGACGTAGGATTATCGAGACAGGGCATCGATACTCCAGAGTAGACTGGTGCATACGCTTCTCGTTCCAGCAGGGGAGATGGTCTGTCCCACAGCCATCAGTACGGCGTACTGGAGATAGTATGCAGGTGCTCTTTAGGTTATGAGTATACTGGACATGACTCGTCGGGAACTGTTGGTTGGTATTATACCTATCGTCAGTTAACAGTTCCCAGGTGACATGAGTACAGCTTAGTCCGCTGACTTGACACTGTCACTTAGCCTCGAGTGTGTTCCTACTGTTCTTAGATTACTACCCTACCACGGCTCTACTGATTCATGCAAACAGGTAGTAGTTGGGTGCATTCCCGAAGCACTTGGAGGCAGTGACGGTTAGACAGGATTCGTCTCTCCCGGTATTAGGAGTTGATATCGCGCTGTGTCTAGGAGAGCCATTACACAAAGTCGTCCCTGGCCAGGGTAAGCAAGATTTGCTGGTAGTGTTACCAGTAGTTTCTCAGGGTGTTTTGGGCTACACTCCGACACGACTTGTACCGCTATTAGGGGACTGACGTTTACCGCCCCCCTAGGCCCGCCATGCGATACTCTCAGACGAACAGACCGGACTGTACGGAGATTGTCACATTCAGGCTCAGTTGGAGTTCGGATGGGTTCACCTCATCAGTCTTCTTGTCGGCATCTACCTGGGGACCGTTACGTACAGCTAGTACCGCTTGCGGTCTATGTTTAAACCCACTACCAGCGTAGTGTCGAGCCTTTAGAGTCCCACACAGAGGGTTACTCGCCTTTGGGCAAAACAGAGTAGAGGTCGCATGGTTTTGCGACGGGGTTCGTTCACATCCGCGCACTTGTGCACGTTTGGTGTCCGGGCAGTTATTACTAGCGGGCTTTGGTTTAAGCCAGATCCTACTATTCGTTTTGGGATTGGTT
The DNA here is from genome assembly GCA_030015575.1 of Agapanthus africanus. NCBI lineage: Eukaryota > Viridiplantae > Streptophyta > Magnoliopsida > Asparagales > Amaryllidaceae > Agapanthus > Agapanthus africanus. The sequence goes on from JASDDO010000012.1 coordinate 231,000,488, forward strand.
TTGTCTCAGTGTATTCGTGTTCCTCGGAATATGAATGCGGGTGTGTATGCACAGTTGACAGAGGTAGAGGCAGAGGATTCTCATTAGGGTTGTTGACCATTTGACTTTGGTTGACTGGTTGACCGTTGACTTTTTCTAAACCCTAATGAGAATGAGAAATATGATTAATAATATTAATTAAGAATTATTGTGTCATGGTTGAGTTGAACATTTGATTTTTGTTGACTTGTTGACTTTGTTGACCGGTTGACCATTGTGGACTTGTTGACCATCATCATTTCATATAACTTTTGTTTGCTTGTTGTTCTTTACAAAATGCATTAAATGCATGAAATGATAATGGTCATTGAAATTAACCATCACAATTCTTAATTATTATTATTATCATCATTATTTTTGCTTTTGTGAGCATGGTTGCAATATGAGAGCTCATTCTATCATATTCTTTCTCTCTCTTAGAAAGAAAGCTCTCCCTCTTCCTCTCTCAAGGTTCAAGTGTTCCATGAGTTGGAAATCATGAACCTTTGAGACAAAACCACCATAACTCTTCTCTACTCATTCTAAGGTTCTAGGTTTAGCAAACCAAGCACCTTAGTTATCTCTAGGTTGAGATAGGAGCTCAAGTTCGAGGCCCTCGGGTGGATCCATCTACGACAAAGAGGAGACGACGAGGAGGAGCCGTTCAAGCCACTACAAGGAGCAACCAAGGAGGAGAACCACCAAAAGAAGAGGAGTTCAAGACCTAGGTATAACCATTCTACATAGTAACTAGAACTTGTAGTTTTTTAGTTAGTTTTTGTTTAGCAAAGATCCTTCATGGATGGTCCATGTTACCTTTTGAGGAAAAATTTGATTTTTACCTATTCCGCCTCTCCGAAAGAACCGGGGTGGGTAACGTGGACCTGACAGTGGTATCAGAGCCTAGCTAAGCAACAACTAACTGTTAGAAAAGTGTTTAGAACTTCGATCCGGAAAAAATCTCGAAAACACACCGAAAAATTGTATTTTCTGTCGATTTTCAAAACAGGCCTAAAAATATTTTAACTGACATGAAAAATACAAGCAGGGTTTTTTGAGAAAACTGCAGAAATTTGGGCGCCTGAGTCACTCAGATGACCGTGGATCTGCGGCCGATCCAAGCGATCCGCCGTGGTTCCGCGGCCGAATTGACTCGGAAGCGCACCAAATTTTTCCAGGGGTTTTCTGTTATGGTTTTGTGATTTTTAAGATGTTTTGTTTCTGCCCAGATTTTCCACAGAACAATGTTATGTTTGGGGTAGTTACAAAATGGTATTTTGATCGAAGTTCTATAAACTTTAACTATTTGGTTATATCTGTGATGTGATATATGCACTGAACGTCGACTAATCGCTATACGTCGATTAGTGGGGTTGTGCATATCTGTGATCTGTAATGTTGTTGGATTGTGTATATGAACTTGTTGGATTGTCGCGGATGAATAGCCGGGGTTTTGTGAGATGAGAGTTTCTTTATCTTTCATTTGATGTAATTTGTAAATTGATGTAATATTATTTTTATGGCCGCACATCCGGGATGAGGTTGTAGCCGCCATTGTATATTTATTTCTTTTACTGTTTTTTGCTCCTAGAATAGACCCAAGATGGGGTGCACAAACTACCGGGTACGTTGAAGTGCTGAGTGGCCTACTCACGTTGTTGAGGGAGGCTGCTTCACTTCGGGTATTTGACGGGTAGTTTGCCGCACCCGTAGGGGTCTAGGGTGGGGTTTGGCTATTCATCGCGACCGTGTAATCCGTCTTTCGTTGCAGGCTCGAACGAAACGCGGATTCTTAGCATATCCAACGTGTTCATCTGTGATCTGGAATGGCTATCATTGCGTCTGATGAATGTACATATCTATATATGATATCTAGTAGGCGTTGCTTATGTTTTGCATCCGCGCTAGTCCAGCCCCCGCTCTGTCGTTAGTTAAGTAACCTAACCGGTAATGATGGGGCCCCCTGGCGAATGCGGATGGCATAAGCGTACGTCATATTTTCGTTGTTTTCTGCAATGGTAGGATTAATTGATGGGACACATTATATTAATGCAAAGAAAATAAACCAAAAAGATATTGGAACAATTTTCAAAAGGCCGTTATTACAAGGCCGTTCTCTTTTGTTTTGCACAGAGGTATTCGGTAATGAATGCCCAGCACCTCATTCGACGAGGTAAGGGCCGAGATCCCTTTATCGGGAGTGGCCCCTTGGACAAAGTTTGCGTCAGGGTAATAACTTCACTATAGTCGATTATTCTTGCTTTGCATCGAGGTATTCAGTTTGGAATATCCTGCACCTCATTCGACGAGGAAAGTGCCGAGATCCCTTCACAGGAAGTGACCTCTTTAGCAAAAGTTTTCGCCACTATATTTTCAAAAAGGTTATCAGGTTCCTTCAACGATATCAAGTTTATTACGTTAAAGGGTTTTTCGCCAAAAACCCAGCCGTAGCCCTCCGTCATTTCTTATAAGTTATACTTAGTATTCGTGTTGCGTTTGTTGACTGTGTCAAGGCGCAGTGAACGGTAGCTGAGTATTTCTTATCTGCTGGATACAATGTGATTGGTTAGGACAGTCGTGTAACCTTGTTGACTGTGTCAAGGGTTATGCGGGTGGGTTTAATGCAATCAAGATAATGACGGGTTGAACTTGAGTATGACTCTTTGATTTGTTGACTGTGTCAAGGTCACTTGGGTCCTAGGGGCAAAAATCCACATCGGGAGTTTCTAAAGAAACTGAAACTTGCAAATTTAGCATACCTTCTGGAGTGTGGTGACTAGAGTGGATTCCATCTAGGTCATCGCACAATGATAGTTGGATCCTGATCCCACTGATGAGTTGGATTGCTCTCGGGAGAACATTTCACTCAGCAATCAATGCTATAAACCAAGTAGGTGTCTAGAACGGTGTTAGCGGGGCTACGCCTCCAGGGAAAAGAGGTTATTTAATTAAGGAACTTCGCGAAAGCGTTGGAAAACCTCCCTCGAAGTACCAACACCAGCCTGGCTGAAAGGTTAAGCAAGTATTATGACGTGCGATTAATCCTGACTAGTTCTTCTTTTAGGGTTTGAAGAAGAATTTGAGGAAACAGTGGGAGCCATCCTGGTTAGATAAATCAATAAACCAATCTAATCTTGCAAGAGTGCACGCTGAGTGTTTCTTTTCTCTCTCCCCAGGTAGCAACCATTTCACGCCCTAATCAAGATAATAAAATGTATCGCTTGGCCGATCCGAATTCTTATTCGGGGCTGGGGAACGTTGGTTCGGCTCTAACTTACGACAATAGTCATAAGTATGAGCAAGGGAAAGAGGATTGTATGGATTCCAAGGATACCCAGTTGAAGAAGAAGCATAGTTTTGCATCTACTTCAGGTGTTCTTGTAATTGAGAACTGCTTTACGGTCAGTCCTACCTCCTGGGTACTTGATACCGGATCAGGATCTCATATCTGTAATCTATTGCAGGGACTGAGAAAAAGTAGGAGAGTTGTACCTGGTGATATTTCGCTCAGAGTAGCGAACGGAGCACAAGTTAATGCTGCAGCCGTCGGTGAATATCACCTAGTGTTGCCAAATGGCAATACTATGATTTTGAACGATTGCTACTATGTACCTTCCATGGTTTGCAACATCATATCAGTTTCTTTACTCGATAAAGATGGATATAACTTTGTTCTTGATAGAAATATCATGAACATCTACCTTCATAAGGTACTGGTTGCAGAAGGTACACTGTGTAATGGTATCTACGTTCTATATCAGAATACAGTTCTCAATGTACAAAACACACGCACGAGGAAGAGTTCAGATACGAATGAATCCTACTTATGGCATTGTAGACTTGGTCATATCGGAGAGAAAAGACTAAGTAAGTTGCATAAAGATGGACTCTTGGATACATTCGAGTTTTCATCTTATGAAACTTGTCAGTCTTGTCTCAAAGGAAAGATGACCAAATCTCCGTTCACCGGACATGGAGAAAGGGCACAGAGCTCTTGGGACTCATACACAGTGATGTATGTGGTCCAATGTCTATACATGCAAGGGGTGGGTTCTCATACTTCATCACATTCACTGACGATCTCTCTAGATTCGGATATGTGTATCTTATGAAACACAAATCTGAAGCTTTTGAGAAATTCAAGGAATTCAGAAACGAATTAGAGAACCAGACTGGCAAAAGTATCAAGATCCTCCGATCGGATAGGGGAGGGGAGTACTTAAGCAAGGAATTCCTAGATTACTTAAAAGAGAATGGTATTCTCTCTCAGCTTACTCCCTCTTATACACCATAACACAACGGTGTATCGGAACGGAGGAATCGTACACTATTGGATATGGTTCGCTCCATGATGAGTAGTGTTGAGTTGCCCCTTTCATTCTGGGGATATGCACTTCAAACAGCAGCACATCTATTGAATCAAGTTCCATCCAAATCCGTGCCTAAGATCCGTATGAAATATGGAGTGTTAAGAGTTTGTATCTTAAACGTATTAAGATTTGGGGTTGCCCAGCTTATGTCAAAAAGCAGAACCCAAACAAACTTGAGGCACGGGCAATTTTATGTAAGTTTGTGGGATACCCAAAAGATTCAAGTGGGTATCTATTCTACCATGCAGAGGAACAGAAGATAATTGTTTCCAGGAATGCCACATTTTTGGAAAAAGAATTTCTTATTAAAAATATTAGTGGCAACACTGTAGAACTGGATGAAATTCCTGAAACACAAACTTTAACTAAAGATTTGGAGGAACCGCTAGATTCAGTTACACCCAACGAACCTCAGCCACTCCGCAGATCTGGTAGGATTTCTCATCCGCCCGAGAGATACTACGGTTTTCTCATAGACGGGGATCGAGAGGATTGCATCTTGGAAGAAGATGACCCTACCAGTTTCAGGCAGGCCATTATCAGTAGGGACTCTGATAAGTGGCTGGAAGCTATGCAATCCGAAATGGAGTCCATGTACACCAATAAAGTGTGGACCTTGGATATTGCTCCACCTGGGGTAAAAACCGTTGGATGCAAATGGATCTACAAAAGGAAACTTGTTGTAGATGGGCAGGTGGAAACCTATAAGGCTAGACTCGTTGCAAACGGTTTTCGTCAAAGACCTGGTGTGGACTATGACGAAACTTTTTCTCCAGTGGCTATGCTCAAATCCATTCGGATCTTTCTTGCCATTTCTGCCTTCCATGACTATGAAATCTGGCAGATGGACGTAAAAACGGCTTTTCTAAACGGCTGTTTGGAAGAGTGCGTTTACATGGATCAGCCAGAAGGTTTCGTAGACAGTGGGAGCGGCAGGAAGGTGTGCAAGTTGCTTAAATCCATTTATGGATTAAAGCAGGTATCGCGGAGCTGGAACATCTGTTTTGATGAGGCAATCAAGGAATTTGGTTTCATCAAGAACGAGGATGAACCTTGTGTCTATAAGAAGGTTGTAGGAAGAACTGTCGTATTCCTAGTGTTGTACGTGGACGACATTTTTTTGATAGGAAATGACATTCCTATGCTACAATCGGTCAAGCTATTCTTGTCACAACGGTTCTCCATGAAGGACCTGGGTGATGCTTCGTACATTCTAGGGATCAAGATCTACAGAGATAGATCCAAGAGACTACTGGGACTTTCGCAGTCCAGATACATAGAGACCGTACTAAAAAGATTTAGTATGGAAGATTCCAAGCACGGTAATATACCCGCATTGCACGGAATCACCCTCTCCAAGAAGATGTCTCCTAAGACTGACGAGGAGAGGGTTCGCATGAGCACTATACCCTACGCTTCGGCGGTAGGATCTATAATGTATGCGATGCTATGTACAAGACCAGATGTAGCTTACGCGCTGAGCGTGGTGAGCCGGTATCAGTTAGACCCAGGTGAGGGCCATTGGACGGCAGTGAAGAACATTCTCAAGTACCTAAGAAGGACTAAGGAGATGTTCCTGGTTTACGGTAATGGAGACCTCAGGTTCGAGTCCTTTACCGATTCAAGCTTCCAGAGTGACAAAGATGACAGCAAGTTTGTCTCGGGTTTTGTATTTACCCTCAACGGAGGGGCGGTATGTTGGAGGAGTTCTAAACAGGATACCGTCGCAGACTCGACGATGGAGGCTGAATACATTGCTGCAAGCGATGCCGCAAAAGAGGTGGTCTGGATGAAGAAGTTCATTAGTGAACTTCAGGTGGTTCCGTCCATTGTTGACCCAATACCTTTGTATTGCGATAACAATGGGGCTATAGCTTTAGCGAAGGAACCAAGGTCCCATCAGAAATTCAGACACATCTTAAGGCGGTATCACCTGATCAGGGAGATCATTGATCGCCAGGAGATCGAGGTACGGAGAGTGGACACAAAAGACAACACGGCGGATCCATTCACAAAGGCCCTCCCTCAAACACAGTTTGAGCGACTTTTTGAGCTATTGGGTATGCGGTACGCCAGCAGCTGGCCTTAGTGCAGACGTTGGGTATGCGGTACCCCAATTACTGGCCTTTAGTGCAAGTGGGAGATTGTTAGATATGTATGCCCTAGAGGCCATTATTGTATAGTACTAGTTTGTATAATACATTTTGGAGACTTGGGTTATATATATGGGTTTACGACAGTCTTGCTCGATATAGTAGTATGCTACTTGGTTTGTTTCTATCTTAATATGTGTATATGTTTCTTTTAACATATCGCTAATACATATTGATGGAGCCCTTAGGATCTTTGCTTGACTACCGGCGTTGTGATGGCGATCACACTAGTGGGGGCTGGGTAGTCTATAAGCACATCCTTATTTTGGTCCCTAGTCATAGGATTATCGAGACAGGGCATCGATACTCCAGAGTAGACTGGTGCATACGCTTCTCGTCCCAGCAGGGGAGATGGTCTGTCCCACAGCCATCAGTACGTCGTACTGGAGATAGTATGCAGATGTTCGTTAGGTTACGAGTACTGTTTCCCCCAATCAGAGCAAAGCTCTGTTTGAATTTCAAAATTCAAAATTCAAAGCAACGCTTCAGATTCTTTGCATTGCGCGTAACGCGCCACGTGTCAAAAGCTGATACATCAGCGCAGTGCCCAAGGCAGCGCGCCCAATCAGAGCAAAGCTCTATTTAAAACAAAATTAAAGGAAGCAACGCTTCAGTTGCGCAAGCGCTGTGCGCTGCGCGACACGTGTCAGCGCAGATGCGCTCACACAGTTGCGCTGCGCGACACGTGTCAGCGCAGTTGCGCTGCGCTCTGCGCTGCTTTACACGTATCACGCGCTGGGGCGTTTGCGCCAAACAGAATTAAATTTTAGCAAGATTTTTCTGTTCTTATTAAAACAAGAAGATTACCTTCTGTAAAACAGAAGCCCTTGGATCGAAGATCCAACGGTGGGGAAAATTCCCCAAATCACTCAGAGAAAGATCTCTCTAACAAATTTTAATAAATTTATGGGCACTATATAATGGCCCCTAGACCCCAAATCAAAAGGCATCAACATCATCATCATCATTGAGAACTCTGAAGAATTGGAGAGAACTCCTCAAGAACAAAAAAAGTAAAAAGCTTTAGAAAAAAGAGAAAATTCTCTCATGAACAGATCATTGATCTGAGAACAAGATCAATGATCTTCAATAAAAAGAAAAATAAATAATAATAAGTGCTTTGCACTTTTTTTTTATGAACCACTGGTTCCCTAAAATAAGAAAAAACAAGAGAAACTTGTTTTCTTTGATCTAAATTAGATCAAGAAAACAAACAGTGCCTTGCACTTTTTTATGAACCATTGGTTCTGGAATCTAAAAGATTCTCAAGTTAATAGTGCCTTGCACTTGCAAAACTGCACTGTTGCGCTCTTGGGTTGGCGCAAGCCACCAGAGAGCGCCACGTGTCAGCATCTGAACCATTTGCGCTATGCGCTTTTGAAATAGAGCCTTGCTATCTGAAACTGGCGCAACTCACCACAGCGCGCCACGTGTCAGCAGCGCAAGCGCAGCGCACTGGTGCAGCGCACTGCGCTTGCGTGACACGTGTCATCACCGCAAGCGCTTGCGCTCATTGATTGGCGCAAAGCGCCTGACAAATGCAATGCATTTCTTTCACTAAAGGGCCAGACCCAAATCAGAAAGGCCTAGTAGGCCGAATTAAATTGTAATGCAATAAAAGGGGCAGAGCCCAAACAAAAAGGGCAGAGCCCAAACAAAATTGATGCTCTACATCATTTATAAATGGGCATGGCCTAGACAAAATGAATAATGCAATGCATTATTAAACAGGGGCAAAACCTTTGCATAGGCCTAATAGGCCGAAGACAAATAAAAACGTTGATCATCTTCAACTGGACTTAGCCCAATTCTGGCCGTAAGTCCTCAAATTAAATTGACTGAGCACGAATGATGTCCTAAATCAATTTACACCCGGTTCGAGGGCACATCTCCGAAATCCTCTGACATTTGTCGTTGTAATCCTTCAACGACATCCGAGAGGTGACGAGTCCCGACAACCACACATCAACACGGACTGTGGGGTCCTTAAACCCATGGACTTAAGCATCCGTAAACTAAAACACGGACTGTGGGGTCCTTAAACCCGCGGACTCATGCATCCTTAAACTAAAATACGGACTGTGGGGTCCTTAAACCCACGGACTTAAGCGTCCTTAAACTAAAACACAGACTGTGGGGTCCTTAAACCCACGGACTTAAGCGTCCTTAAACTATCTATGGACCACCATGTCCCTAAACTGGAATACGGACCGAAACGTCCTTAAACTACCTATGGACCACCATGTCCCTAAACTGGAATACGGACCGCAACGTCCTTAAACTACTTATTGACCGCAACGTCATTAAACTAAACAATAGAGCTCCCAAATGCTCTTTTGTCTGATCTAAACGACCCCGTTAAGTCGATCTTAGTCTCAAATCAGACTAACGTATCCTTAACAAACGTTTAAGTCGATCTTAGCCTAAATATGGCTAACGTATCCTTAAACTAAAACACTAAACCCAAATCTAAGTAAATACGGATTTGGACTAATCTACGTCCTACGGGCGACATAATCATTTAGTCTCCGTATACAATCCACGGGCAATCACAAACAAAAAAAAAACACACACGACATGAAGTGAAATTCTGGAGAAGGAGAAAGTGGTTACCGCGATGCGGTAGCGTAATTAACTGCAGGGGCTTGCGCCTGCAGGGAAGAGCGTCCCCACAATCAAAAACCCCTCAGACGAGGGGGAATCTGACGAAGTCTGCTACATCGGCCGCATCCGTCTAAACCTCCGATACACGGTGCCATAAATCAACTTGGCATCTTCGGAGTGGTAGACAGATAAAACCAAATAGCATCTGCCCCGAACCTCAGGCCAGACGTCCTAACGTCGTCGCCGCCGTTCGGAGGGGAACAGATTCTGGCACGCCCGGTGGGACCTTTTCCTCTTTCCACTCCACACTTCGTGTGTCGTCTTCGCGAACGAATCGCGGTTTGTTAATGGTTGCCTTTGGATTTTAAGTTACTAAGATTTGGTCTTTTTCCTGGCGCAGAAATCAAGCATCGATGGCCTCTACTTGTTCGAAGTGCTCTAACTGCAGCTACAACTCGCGTCCTGCCTCAACTGGGGGCGTAACCTACGGGCCCCAAGCAGCCTCTTTATTCACAATGCCCGTGGAGCAGATTACTCAAGCCACCACAGGGCTGTTTTTCGGAACTATGTTTCCGCCAACAAACTTCAGCACCCCTGTGCCCGTACCAGAAGCTCCTAAGAAGTCGGTCTTCGATCGACTTACAGTTACCGCGGCCCCCCTCAACGGGTCGCCCAACACCAGTACCTCGGTCTTCTCCAGACTGGGCCAAAACTCCCGCGGACCCGCAATGAAGCTTGCAGTCCCAGAAAGGGTTATTCCAAAAAGAGTAGCCAAACCTGCTTCTGAAGTCGTCAAGGTGGCTTCTCCTGCTAAGAGATCGGTCTTTACAAGACTGACCGTCCCAACTCCCACTCCTACTCCTACTCCTGCTGCTCAAAAGAAATCAGTCTTCAATAGGCTGACGCCGGCAACAGCCCCACACCTGAACAAGGGGCAAGAAGAAGTTGTTTCTATCTCTAAGCCAATACCGACAACTCGTCGCGCCCGACGACGCCACTGGCACCGGGTAAGGAAGACCGGGGGCAACTCCCCTTCTGGGATGACTCCGCCAGCTCCAACGGTGGAAGTTAACGCTGCTGTTCCAACTGGGAACAACTTCAAGCTACTGAACAGAGTACGCAGAAACTCGCCAACTGCGGTGCTCAAAAGATCTCCTCCACCAGTAGAGACTACCGTGGAAGCAGAAAAGCCGGAGTAGCCTCCTCAATCGCTGTCCTCCAGGATTTACAAGACATGGCGACGAGTCCGAGAATCTGTGATTGATCCTAATTTCTCTCGCCAACACAAAAAGTCGAAAGGCCGGCAAGAAGAAAATCCCCCGGTCAAGCAATGAAAGACGACGACCGCTTGGGTGCCCAAAGTAACGACCCCCTCAACTTCTATGGCCTATAAGAGAAGAAGGCCAGAAAAAGTCCCTACACCTATGGAGAATATCAAAGGTGGTGAACCCAAACGCCCTAAGTCTGGGGGCATGGTAGTTCATACCGTCTACATGGCGTCTGGTAAAGAGGACAGCCGCATATCAACAGGTCATAGACCGCTCACACGATCGGTGACCAAAGCGCAGCAGCAGCAGCAGAAGCTCCAAGAGATGATGAACGCGATGGCCACACTTACTGGTCCAAAAGAAAACCCTGAAACGTCTTCGGATGAACGTCAGGAGCAAGAAACTGACGCCGAATTCCTTCGTCGAATATTGGAGAAGAAGGATAAAGAGGCTGCTGAACAAGCAGCCAACATAAAGCGTATGGGCCTCCTATTCCAAGACATGGTGGGGATGATGATCCAACAAGATCCTCCGGCCGAAGATCCCTCGATCGTCCTTGAAGACGATAGGGGAGAGACGTCAAATCCTCCGCCAGCTCTGTCAACAGCTAAGGAGGAGACAATCTCCAAAGCTGACTTAGACAAGTACATAGCCCAACAAATACGGGTTCATCATGCGACTGAAGCAGCCGGCCAGGTCGTAAAAACAGGACGGCCGTATCCGAGTTGGTACGACCAGATCAAGTACCCGCCGGGCTACACAATTCCCAAGTTCCATGTCTACAAGGGGACGGGCAATCCTCACCAGCATGTTGCCCAGTTCAGGGCACTCTGCGGCAACACCGGCGGTGATGACAAGCTGTTGCTTCGCCAGTTTGTTGGAAGCTTATCAGATATAGCGTTCGAGTGGTACTCTGAGCTCCCGAACGACTCTATCAAGACCTTCGCGGAGATGGAGCTGTTGTTTACTCAGCGTTTTGCAAGCGTCAGTGAACGCACCCCGATGACGGCACTAATTAACGCCAGAGTAAAGCCAGGCGAGACATGAGTTCAATATGCTATACGGTAGAGGAACTTATGGTCAATGTGCGAGCAGCGCATTGAAGAAGCTCCTGAAGTGGGTATGTTTGTGGGAACCCTTGATCTGCAAGCAACCAGCTCACAATTTATGATGTTTTTCAAGACGACTACCTTCCAGGCCTTGATTGACAAGCTAGCGCAAATGGATCAGATGGGCCATAGACCCCCTCTTCCAAAGCCGGACTCCCGAAATGACAAGGGGAAGGGAAAAGCGATCGTTGTCGCTAATGCTCAACAACAACTGAGCAACTCGAAGCCGGTTGTTCGTCAAAATAATATGCGCCCGTACGTAGCCCTTGAGGAGAGGCTAGGACGTCCTTACTCATTTCCCCGAGATAAACCGAGAAGGTTATTTGAGCTGGCGTTGCGCAACCGACTCATAAATCTGCCGGATCCAAAACGTCCGTCGCAACCGAATGATGTCAATGAGCTTAACTACTGTCCTTATCATCGAGTACTGGGTCATCCGATTGAAGATTGCTACGTCTTCAAAAATTGGCTTGAAGACCAGTACCAACAGGGCAAGTTTGCGTTATCTGACAAATGGAAGGTGAATCCCCCGCAGCCCCACACCTCTAAGAGGATGAATGCGACGGGGGCAACATGCTCTGTCGTTGAAGAAGCTCCTTGGGAGGTTGTATTATCAGCCAAGACAAAGAGGATGCTAAACAATCTTCAAACATGCCCAGCGATTAGGTGGAAGAACCCGTTGGAACCTCAAATCATTGAAGGAATGTTGAAGCCGCGTCCAACTCAAATGATCGATGGAGGTGGCCCAAGCATTCACAACCAGCCGTCGAAATCTTCAAAGAAGAAGAAAAAGAAATCAAAGAAGCCCGTGAAGCCTGGCGACAAGTGCACGGAATTGCAAAAACAAATTGACGCGCTGGAGGAATACAACCAGAAGGCACGGACTCCCATTACATTCCAAGAGTTCCTCAATCATGTCTTTTAAGAGGAAGATGAGGGAGAAAGTTCATCTGATGAATCTGAAGAATATGCGGCGAGATGTCATGTGATTTCCCATTCATTCATGGACGATGAGGAGACTCCTTGTACTGAAACGCTGGGGGCAGATCCTGAACCAAAAATTCTGGGGCCATCAGATGAAGTAATTGACGCATTCTTCAATGAAGCTCTCTTAAAAAGTAAAGCTGATCGGGAACGCGAGGCGGTCATATTTGATAGGGCCAAGCGCCAGCGACTTGACGAAAGAGCTGAGACACTTCCGCTGGAGAAAAATACATCCACTATCGACAAAAGCAAATTCAATATGAGGAAAAAGTTTGCTAAAGCCATATCAATGGGCATGAAGCTACCACCCTCCGAAGGAAACATTACTGGTGAAATGGAAATGCACCCCTCCTATTGCTTATATCATCAGAAGATTTTGCACCCCACTCAAGAGTGCAAAGCTTTCGATAGATGGTGGCAAGGATATGTTGCTCATCGATAATATTTTAAGAGGGAGAAACGTAAAACTCGTCGGGAGCGGAAAAATATGACCGAAGGGTTTAACAGAACTACCGGTGATTGTCTCATGGTTAACGCCGGGGGATCACAGGTGCCTACATTCGGGAGCGATTCTGATGAGGAGCTGGAGCTTGGCCCTTTCTTTAAAGAGTCCACATCGGGAAAAGAAGGAGAGCCGAAGGTCTGCGAAAATATCCGGATACGTAATCGCACGCTTCCCGAAAAGAATCTCGGACCCTCAAATAAAAAAGATAAGGGAAAAGAGAAGGTCCCTGAAGATATCGTCTTAGATGACCAAGTTGTGGAGGAGCTAAGTGCCAAGAACCCGCCGAAGAGAAATAAGGTGGATTACAACGTCTTAGCGCATCTGAGGAAACTACCATCGCAGCTCAGCATTCTTGACGCCCTTTTGCTATTAAAGGAGGCGAGAGATTCGTTAATCAAGGCACTACAGGATCCGGAGCAATTCCAAGCTTTCCTGGCCGAGGAAAAGATAAAGGATGAATTGGAGGAAGTGCACACGGCCGATGTCGCTTTTGGTGATGAAGACCTTCTCCTTGGGACGTGCGAACACAATCGCCCCCTTTATGTCTCAGGATACTGCCACGATATAAAAATAAGCAAAATCCTGATCGTCAATGGATCCTCCGTTAATCTCCTCAATGTGCGGGTGTTAAAAGAAATCTGCATGAGCGTCCAGCACCTTGCTCGGGACAAGATCACTATCTCCGGGTTCGACTCCCACTCATCAAGAACTCTTGGGTCTGTGATACTGACGCTATGCTTCGGGCTACTCGTCAAGGACATTAAGTTCCACGTCATAGACGCCAAGACGTGCTACAACGCTCTGCTCGGCCGACCATGGTTACACGAGTACAACATCATCCCTTCTACGCAACATCAGTGTATGAAGTATTCTAAGGATGGTCTCGAGTATACCGTGGCGGGAGAACTGAACCCGTTCTCTGTGAACGAGGTCCGCAAATATGAAGATGCCAAATACTTCTTGCCAGATTTTGAAGACACAGAGAGATGTCATAAACCGGAAAACAAAGCCGTCGCCACCATCCCTGTCTTCGGCAGTGATACCGAGGAGGAAGAGGAGATAGTTTATTCGGATCCGTCTCGACACAACAAGCCAGGACCATCCGCTCCTACGTTGATCTTTGGTAGCGACTTGAAAGATGAGGTCCATGCTGTATTCCCTGATCGACCTTCAATACAAATGTCTGCTAACGAAGAGCAAAGTCTATAAGTCGCCATGGTGCCGCTTAAACACCGTAAAGAACTGGACGCACTTGATATCTACAATGTGGAAGAGCTGCAGACGTGCTATATCCCTCCCAGGCGAGAAGGCGAAAAAGCAATTCTATTCTACCGCTCTGAAGAAACCAGAGTGGAGAAAGAAATCTGGCATGGCGCGGATCCTACGCTTGACAGGCTTCAACCCATTCGTCTCTCCAGATATTATACAGAAGTCTTGAAGAGGCTACTGAAGCGCCAGGGGATATCCTTCAAGCAGACCGTTCGAAAAGCCAAGTTCTATGACAAAGTCTGGAACGTTCCCGGGACTCAACGCAAACTGCCTAATGGGAGAATGGAAACAAAAGGGCTTGGATACATCCGGTCAAAGAAACGAGAGCTACTACACGGTTGCTACGTCGTGTATGACTTCGATGAAGAAGCGGATGCTCAATGGGAGGACGCTAATCCTGAGCCAGTGAAAGTTCCAGATGAAAAAGTGCCCAGTCCGTCATTCGAAGAACAAATGGACAAACTTATAAGGGAAGCTGGTCAAAAATTCCGGGACGACCATGACCGCGAAATGGCCATCTATGAGAAAGCCAAAACACAACGCCTTCTCCAACAGGCCGTGAAAGATGAAAATACCGCTCCTTGTCAACCTGTTATAAAGAAGGCTCGATGCAGAGGCAGAAACAAGTCTAAACGTGGAAAAGGCGCTCAACAGCAACGAAGCGGGTCTAAGAGGCCACTCAAGCGAAAATCGAGCGGTTCCGATCTATCCCTTATGAGAAAAATGGGTCGAGTATACTCTTTTCCTTGGGACAAGACCAAGAAATACTCAATCTCGCTCTAAAATATCAGATGCTTACACTGCCGGAGTCTAAATACCCCGAACAAGCAGGCGAAATCTCACACCCAGACTATTGCTTTTATCACCGAGTGGTAGGGCATCCTCTCGAAGACTGCTTCACCTTCAAGAATTGGGTCGAAGATCAGTATCAGCTTGGCAAGTTCACTCTGTCCGACAACTGGAGGGTAGCACCGCCACAGAAGCACGAACCCAAGGCCACGGAAGAAGAACCAGTTCCATATTGGGATTGGAAGCGAATTCGTACTTGTCACATGGCAACGATATCAAAAGAGGAGCCCGAGAACATGGATGACCCTTCTTGGTGCTTTGAAAACAGCAACGACGAGGTAATCTCAGAATTCCCACCAGCACCAAAAGAGCTAGAGGATGGAATCCATACCACGGTAGATAACCTCAAGAAAAATGAGTTGGGAACGGTGAACGACCAGCGACCGACATTCATTAGTGAGCTGTTGTCTGAAGAGAAGGTGGCTTCATTAAAAGACCTGCTTATGCAGCATAAAGATTGCTTCGTATGGAACTATTCCGAAATGCCGGGACTGGATCCAGAAATTGCTGTGCACAAATTGGCAATATCCCTGGACATCAAGCCGGTCAAACAGGCACCGAGGAGAATGCGGCTCGAGCTTGAGATGAGCATCAACGCTGAGGTCAAGAAGCTGATCGACTTGTAAGTCTACGCTAGCGCCCCGGCAGTCTATAGACGCCAAAATGCGGAACAAAAACTTTTAACTGGCGCTATCGTATACTTTAACCCGGATCTGCCATTATTGCTAAACTAACAAACTGTAAAGAGTGTAGAAAGGTTATACCGAACGATCCGAGTCCTTCGTTCTTCAACCATCATCCCAAGTTCCGTTGCGGCTGCTCCGATCTCGTCGATCTCCGATTCCTTCGTCGAGGTGGCACCACGTCGACGATTCTTTAAACGGGCTCCCGCCTCTGACTTGAGGCAACTCGATCGTCAAGTTTGCTAAAAGAGACGACCAAGAATGATGTAGAGAATGAGTAGATGACTTTGTCTCACTTCGTCCAAATCCGTGGACAATCGGTTAATGAAGTTGCCGAGGGAATCGGGTGATGGAATGAAATGAGCTGTGAATTCCATACACCGAAAACTATCATGATCTTTTGCAAATGAAAACTCAAGTGTGCAAATGAGAGAGGGGAGGGGCCGGCCATATATATGATGGAGGGAGGTGAGTGTAGGAGGAGGGAGGTGACCACAAGAAATGAAGCTTCTCACAAAATATCCTTAGCTAAACAAGAATCATTAAAGCTAAAGCATGACTCACTAAAACACCTCATCAAGTCATTAATGCAACCATTAATGTCAAGATGAGTCACTTAGCCACCTCACCATCTAGAATCTTCTAGAAGCACGACTCAACCCTATCCAAGAAAAGATAAATCCGTCTTTAACAGAATGTTAAAAGACGGCTGATAGAAAACTGGAAACTGGCAACTTCCAAAAGTGATCCTGAAACGACTTTCAGGATAACCCCGAAACTGTATAAATATACCCGCATTTGTATTACGACCGAATACAAATGCAACTGAGACAAAGATATTATACCTACTCAATATAATACTCGGATCCGGCTTAAACCAAAGCCGACCAGTATCATCTGCCCGAAAAATAACACGTGCGTAAACGCACGTGCATTTTCCGAACCCTGCCATAAAACCATACGGCCTCTACAACGTTTCGCCCGAACTTGGGAAACTGTCTGTGGGGGACTCTAATGACTCGTCAGTACCCTGGCAGTGGGTTTAACCACAAACCGTCAGCGGCACTAGCAATGCGTAACGGCTGCCCATGGACTGACCTCAAGGGAGGCCGATGAGCGAACTCATCCGGAAACCCTACTGAGCCTAACAGTGACAATGTATATACAGTCCGGTCCGTTCGTCTATGAGTATCGCATATCTGCCTAGGGGGCTAGTAACGTCAGACCCCCAATAGCAGTATATGTCGTGTCGGAGTGAAGCCCAATAACACTCTGAGATACTACTGGAGTACCTACCAGTAAATCTCCTGCCACGGCCGTGGGCTTTGTGTAATGGCTCTCCTAGACACAGCACGACCTCGCCCCCAATACCGGGAGAGACGAATCCCCTGCCGATCCGCTCACGTGCCTCCATATGGCTCGGGACTGTACCCAAAAACTACCTGTTTGCACGACTCCTTTGAGCCGTGGTAGGGTAGAAATCAAAGCACAGTGGGAACTCATACGAGACAAATGACGACCTCAGGTCGATGAACTAACCTGTACACATGTCACCAGGGAACTGCTATCTGACGATAGATATAGTACTAACTAGCAGATTCCCGGCGAGTCCTGTCCGGTGTACTCATAACCCAATGAGCACCTGTATACATCTTAGGTGATCCAACTGACACCAGTGGCTTGTGACACCGGCCACCGCCCCTTGTCGGGGTCTCGACTGTACACACTAGTCTACTCCAGAGTATCGATGCCCTGTCTCGAAACTTTCACGACTAGGGACCACAATTAAGGATATGCGTATAAACCACCCAACTCTCATGTATATGATCGCCATCATACTGTTGGTGGTAAAGCAAGATCCTAAGGGCTCTATCAAAGTGTAACATGTAATCAGTCACCTGAACATGTACACGACTGATAAAGGCAAACCAGATAGCATACTATCATCTCGAGTAAGATTGTCCTACCGGTATAGGTCCTCCGCAATCATTGCAATCACGTACCTGCGATCCAATAATTGACTATGAGGGCACTATCTCCAACAATCTCCCACTTGCACTCAAGGCTAATTATTGCGATGTCGACTACTCACAGCCCGTGTGAAACCTAACATCCAACTCCTCTACTAATCAGTATCACAAAGCCCGTTTGTAAAACTATTGTGTTCGAGAAATAGCCTTAGTGAGTGGATCCGCCTAGAAGTTTCTTTCTATGTCTCTCTAAATCTCAAGTTCGCGGAGAAAGCCATCTCCCGAATCGAGTAATACCTGTCTTAGAATATGTCTGGATATCTGATGGGACCTAGTTCATAAATGAACTCCAAATCCATACTTCTTAGACTGTATCGATCACTGAACCTAATCAGTATCCGGCACCATGCCACCCACAGTATCCTCTTGGACCACCTGTCCATAATACTGTCCCTCTTCGTCAGAGGGAAAACTATAACTCTGGCATTCACTCTGTCAACCATGTCACCTTTGAAGCCTGGAATGATAACCGTCTCCCGAAGGAGGCTGCCGTCATCAAATCCGTAGAACATGTACTTATGTTCCAAAACTGCTTCCTTATGTTTCTCCAGGATTGGATTAATACAAACTTATTGCATCTAGTGCAAAAACAACATCTGGGGTGGTACTTGACATCTCATGATTGACTCAATTGCCTAAGCAAGTGATCTGCCAATCATGCACATCCCTCTCCCCTTTAGTCTATACGACACCTTTAGAGAGGGTGACTCCATCTCCTGCAGGTACACCACCATGCTAGGAGTCATCTATTCTAAAAACCATTAGAATACTGTCAAAGTACCTACATTGGGAAACTACCCAAATCCAGATCTAAAACCATAGATCTAGAAACCAGAATGTCAAATATTATATCCATATCCTGTCTGGAGAAACAACTGTGTGACGACCACAGTACAACCGATCGTAGTATAGGAATTTTACTTCCTACTCTGTGTATGTCATCCAGATACCATGACATCACACCCTACTACCTTCTTAACAGATCCATCCCCTATCCTGATTGAAGTCAAACCCATGACTGTCATATCAAAATTAGATGATCTATCTCCGCTATAACTGCTCAAGTCTATAAATAGATATAAGCATCTTGCCCACTATGCTTCCGATGCTCCCACTGACTACGACAACCCTCCTACCGGGTCTCATAGCCTGGAACAACAGTAGTGTCAAGTCTGGGTAGATAAGAACCTCCCTGTCACCGTCCTTGAGGCTACCGAAGTACCTCTCGGGTGTCTGAGGTTACCTACCATAACTGCGGAGTGGCTATTGGAATGTCAAACCTGATTGAATATATAGGTCCTATTAAATTTTCCGTAATCGTTCGCGGTTCTGGAATCACCTCCAGTTCTACCATACTCCCACCACTGTTTTCTGAAAAAGAACCATTTTACTAAAACTGTGGCGAGTCAAGAACAATATCACTATTGATCTTCCAAATGGTAGAATATCAACCCTCGTCATAGCTAGGGTCAACCCACAAACAGCCATCACAGAAACGTGCCCTGAGTTATCTAGAGTCTGGTTTTAAGCATAAGCTGGACAACTCCCCGTACCTTAACATCTTTTAAGGTACAAACTATTCTATATCCAATACAGAAACTTTGGCACTCATTTAATTGGAACCATATTCAAACCATGCAGCTGTCTCCAGTGCATATCAACTTAATGGAAAGAGGCTAATCAGCATTACTCAACTTAGGAATCCATCCAATTATGAGTAACCTGAAAGAGAAACACGTTTCTCAAAACCATCACTATCATCTGAATACCTATCACAAGAATCTACATCTTCGATCTCTTTGAAGAATCCCGATACTTGTGATACCTGGTTCTCTACTTTATTCTTATACCCACAACTTCTCAAAACATAGACCATGTATTTCTTCGAAACACTTGTCTAAATACTAGAGAAGTTATAAGTAAACAGAACATAGTACGAGGACCTACCCCTTTGTCCTGATGGACACTGGACGACATACAATACTCTGTATAAGTCCGCTGAGTTGAACAACTCATAACCTATGCGTTGTAGGTGGAAAACTGTACCCTGGCGATTTCCTCAAATATCACCAATTACAACGAATTCCGATATAATGAGGATGATCACCTAATTCCCAATATCTTACCCCCACTCATCATCTGTAAAACCATACAGATATGAGAATGAAACCTGGTAAATACATACCCTTGGAGTAAGTGTCTAATCGGAAAAACAGTTTTTCTTTAACAATGCACTGAAACATGAAAATGTTTCGTAGGGGTATCCTGGTATTCATAGCAATGCCTCTTCCATAATCCAATTCATGACTTCAACCGTATATTTTATTGCCATCTCTCCAAATCCCTTTATCTGTCTTTAGTCGTTACCTTCTGTACACCATCGTTAGGCTAAATGGTTTTCTTCCTTCCCTACCGTTCGGCACCAGCCTATGGTTTGGAAGAAGACTATCCAGTAAGCATAATAGGTGTACCCTTCTAAACCAAGGAGTACTCGCATCTTGAGAGAAGGTGATGATAAAAGACAACTGAATAATACCTTATTCTTTTAAAGGTGAATTAGGAGTGACGATGAAGTACGCGGTTTGGTCGTGAATGATATCAGTCGCAATTTACTTTGCCCTCTTTCTAATCCCTTTATTTGTCTTTACATATTACCTTCTACACACCCTACTTAGGCTAATTGGTTTTCTTCATTCCCTACCTTTCGGCACCAGCCTATGGTTTGGAATAAGACTATCCAATAAGCGTAATAGGTGTACTCTCCTAAACCAAGGAGCCCTTGCAACCTGAGAGAAGGTGATAATAAAAGACAACTGAATAAACCAATTCTATTTCTCCTGAACCTGGATCCATCCTCGAAGAAGTCCCTTCGAGTTCGTATATAACCATACGATGGATCTATCCAATGGAAGTGGATATCCGTAGTAATACGGGTGTTCTGAGAAATTCAAAGGGTAAAAGAAGGAGTGGCAATGACTTATGCAACTCAGACAATCCAAAAGCCAGTATTTTAAGAAGGTTCGGTCAACTTGGTCACTGAGTCATAGTCTAGGGTCGGTCAAAGGTCGCTGCCAAAGAGAGAGAGAAAAGAAACACTCTGCGTGCACTCTAACCTAGATCATAATGGTTATCACTTTATCTAATCCGGAAACCTCCCACTGTCCTGTCAAATTCTCCTCCAAACCTACAGAAGAATCAATCGGGATGACCCGAAGAGTAAACCAACTCATCAGTGGGAATCGGGATCCAACTCTCATCGCATGATAACGTGATGGAATGCATCCACGTTACTCATACTCCAGAAGGTATGCGCATACTTGGCAAGTTTCAGTTTCTTTAGAAACTCCCGATATGATTTATGCCCCATGCTCTTATAACCTTGGCTTTGGTCAAAGTGTCATAAGTCACATGCCAAGTTCTACCCGTCACTATCTTGTCAATTTGAACCCACCCGCACATGCCCCTGACTTTGGCCAATCGGCAGAACGACTGTCCCAAACTAACTCATCTATCTATGCAACAATTGAATACCCAGCATCTACCAAACACTATGCCTTAACTTTGGCTAAAATGCATAGCTTGAATACTACTAAATACCCAAAAGAAGTGACGGAGGGCTACGACTGGTTTTTGGCAAAAAACCTTTAACGTAGTGAACTTGATATCGCTGAAGGAACCTGATAGCTTTTTAAAATATAGTGGCGAAAACCTTTTGCTAAAGAGGTCACTCCCGGTAAAGGGATCTCGGCTCTTTCCTCGTGGAATGAGGTGCAGGATATTCCACTGAATACCGCTATGCATAGCAACTTGTAATCGACTATAGTGAAGTTATTACTCTGACGCAAACTTCTGCCCAAGGGGTTAGTCCCGGTGAAGGGATATCGGCCCTTGCCCCGTCGAATGAGGTGCAGGATATTCCACTGAATACCGCTATGCATAACAAAAGGAAACGTCTTTGCAATAACACTTTTTAAATTTGTTCCAACAACTGCAAACAGGTTTGCTTTACTTTGCATTGATCAGAATCAACGCAGTCCCATCAATTAATCACACCAGAAAAGAACGAAAATAAAATGTACGTATATGCCATCCGCATTCGTCACTGGGTCCCGTCATCACCCGTTAGGTTACTTAACTAACGACAGAGCGGGGACTGGACTAGCGCGGGTGTAAAACATATACAACATCTAATAGTATATAAACCAATATACAATAATCGCTCCAGGCGTGATAATATGCAACATTACAGAAAAGTAATAAGCATCACAGAACAATACAGATAATCTGGGATCCCCGAGTTTCACAGAGCCGCTACTGAAACCCGACGTTCCCCTGTCGTGTGGATAGCCTGTGCAATGAAACCTAGACCCCTATGGGTGCGGCAAGTTACCCGCCAAAACCTGAAGCGAGGAAGCCCCCTACAGCATAGTGAATGGACCACCCAGCACTCCACGGAATCCGGTAATCTTGGGCACCCCTCCTTGGGTCAACCTGTACCCCCTACGAGTGCGGCGAATAGTCTGCCAATTCTAGAGTGGGACCCCTCTGCCTCTTAAAGCCATGAGATGCGGACCCGTAGCTTCTCAGAACCCGGCTATCCGTGCACTCCGTCGCGGGGCAAAACCTAGTACAGTAATGAAAAATAGTACAATAGGTACATCGACCGCAACCTGGTCGTGCCCCAAAAGAATATTATACAACAGTCAGTGACGGCAGTCCACAAGTTGGACGCTCGCCCCGCAATATCAAATGTACAAATAAACACAAACTGTTCTACCATTGCACACTGCTATCCACCACGACAAATCCGCAACATCACAGTACAACACAGAACATCAACGCGAATGTCACGTTCGCAAACCCGTCTAAAGGAACTATAGCAATCAGACGCGGTTTACCGATCAAATGACATTCCCGGTCGGAGATATAATGTAAGCACTTTAAACTAACGTGTTTAAATTTCGATCGACCAAATATCATAAAGTGGGCCCCACGCAAATCTGTAGAACAGTAATAAAACCTGGGCCCAAACGATATATACCAAAAACCCCAATTTCCAATATAGAATGCACTGTAGAAAATTGGCCAAGTGATTTGACTTTCCTGCGGCGGATCCGCGGCCAAACCCATGCTTGGGCCGCGGATCCGCGGCGGAACAGTAGAATCACTCTGTCGAATTTCTCCAGTTTTCTTAAAAAACCCTGCTTGATTTTCTGGTATGGTCAAAATGACATTTGGAGCAGTTTGAAAATTAACAGAAACTGTCAAGTTGGAAAAATGCGATTTTTGATTTCCGTTTCGATCGATGTTTTAAACGCGTTAGCACAAGTTAGTATAGCAAAATGGTGAGGCTCTGATACCACTGTAAGTCTACGCTAGCGCCCCGGCAGTCTACAGACGCCAAAATGCGGAACAAAAACTTTTAACTGGCGCTATCGTATACTTTAACCCGGATCTGCCATTATTGCTAAACTAACAAATTGTAAAGAGTGTAGAAAGGTTATACCGAACGATCCGAGTCCTTCGTTCTTCAACCATCATCCCACGCTCCGTTGCGGCTGCTCCGATCTCGTCGATCTCCGATTCCTTCGTCGAGGTGGCACCACGTCGACGATTCTTTAAACGGGCTCCCGCCTCTGACTTGAGGCAACTCGATCGTCAAGTTTGCTAAAAAAGACGACCAAGAATGATGTAGAGAATGAGTAGATGACTTTGTCTCACTTCGTCCAAATCCGTGGACGATCGGTTAATGAAGTTGCCGAGGGAATTGGGTGATGGAATGAAATGAGCTGTGAATTCCATACACCGAAAACTATCATGATCTTTTGCAAATGAAAACTCAAGTGTGCAAATGAGAGAGGGGAGGGGCCAGCCATATATATGATGGAGGGAGGTGAGTGTAGGAGGAAGGAGGTGACCACAAGAAATGAAGCTTCTCACAAAATATCCTTAGCTAAACAAGAATCATTAAAGCTAAAGCATGACTCACTAAAACACCTCATCAAGTCATTAATGCAACCATTAATGTCAAGATGAGTCACTTAGCCACCTCACCATCTAGAATCTTCTAGAAGCACGACTCAACCCTATCCAAGAAAAGATAAATCCGTCTTTAACAGAATGTTAAAAGACGGCTGATAGAAAACTGGAAACTGGCAACTTCCAAAAGTGATCCTGAAACGACTTTCAGGATAACCCCGAAACTGTATAAATATACCCGCATTTGTATTACGACCGAATACAAATGCAACTGAGACAAAGATATTATACCTACTCAATATAATACTCGGATCCGGCTTAAACCAAAGCCGACCAGTATCATCTGCCCGAAAAATAACACGTGCGTAAACGCACGTGCATTTTCCGAACCCTGCCATAAAACCATACGGCCTCTACAACGTTTCGCCCGAACTTGGGAAACTGTCTGTGGGGGACTCTAATGACTCGTCAGTATCCTGGTAGTGGGTTTAACCACAAACCGTCAGCGGCACTAGCAATGCGTAACGGCTGCCCATGGACTGACCTCAAGGGAGGGCGATGAGCGAACTCATCCGGAAACCCTACTGAGCCTAACAGTGACAATGTATATACATTCCGGTTTGTTCGTCTATGAGTATCGCATATCTGCCTAGGGGGCTAGTAACGTCAGACCCCCAATAGCAGTATAAGTCGTGTCGGAGTGAAGCCCAATAACACCCTGAGATACTACTGGAGTACCTACCAGTAAATCTCCTGCCACGGCTGTGGGCTTTGTGTAATGGCTCTCCTAGACACAGCACGACCTCGCCCCTAATACCGGGAGAGATGAATCCCCTGCCGATCCGCTCACGTGCCTCTATATGGCTCGGGACTGTACCCAAAAACTACCTTTTTGCACGACTCCTTTGAGCCGTGGTAGGGTAGAAATCAAAGCACAGTGGGAACTCATACGAGACAAATGACGACCTCAGGTCGATGAACTAACCTGTACACATGTCACCAGGGAACTGCTATCTGACGATAGATATAGTACTAACTAGCAGATTCCCGGCGAGTCCTGTCCGGTGTACTCATAACCCAATGAGCACCTGTATACATCTTAGGTGATCCAACTGACACCAGTGGCTTGTGAGACCGGCCACCGCCCCTTGTCGGGGTCTCGACTGTACACACTAGTCTACTCCGGAGTATCGATGCCCTGTCTTGAAACTCCCACGACTAGGGACCACAATTAAGGATATGCGTATAAACCACCCAAATCTCACGTATATGATCGCCATCATACTGTTGGTGGTAAAGCAAGATCCTAAGGGCTCTATCAAAGTGTAACATGTAATCAGTCACCTGAACATGTACACGACTGATAAAGGTAAACCAGATAGCATACTATCATCTCGAGTAAGATTGTCCTACCGGTATAGGTCCTCCGCAATCATTGCAATCACGTACCTGCGATCCAATAATTGACTATGAGGGCACTATCTCCAACACGACTCTGGCTTCATCCAGAAGGTTCAATATCCTGAATGGATCGCCAACATCGTCCCGGTGATGAAGAAAAATGGGACAGTGCGCATATGCGTGGACTTCCGGGATCTCAATAAAGCTTGCCCGAAGGACGATTTCCCAGTGCCAGTCACCGAACTGATGATAGACAATACGTCCACTCATGAGGTTTTCTCCTTTATGGACGGCTCGTCAGGGTATAATCAGATAAAGATGCATCCCGAAGACTAGAAGCACACCGTCTTCAGGACTCCTTTGGGTATATTCTTCTACAAGGTGATGCTCTTCGGTTTAAAGAATGCCGGTGTCACCTACCAGAGGGCCATGACGAAAATCTTCGATGACCTTATACATGAGATTTTTGAATGTTATATCGACGACCTTGTAGTGAAAAGCAAATCATACGAGGAACATCTCGAGCATCTGAAGACCGTATTTCAACGCCTTCGGCAATACAACTTGAAGATGAACCCTCTCAAGTGTGCATTCGGAGTTTCCTCGGGCAAATTCCTGGGATTCATCGTCTGACACCGAGGTATTGAGATAGATCCGTCAAAGATCAAGGCGATCATAGAAATGCCTCCGCCAAGGACTCTCAAACAGCTGCGGTCTCTCCAAGGGAAGCTCACGTATATACGGAGATTTATAGCCAACCTGTCAGGCAAGTGCCGTCCTTATAGCCACCTGATGAAGAAGGGAACCCCGTTCGTCTGGGACCAAAAATGCCAAAGCGCGCTAGACGAGATCAAGCAATACCTGCAGAACCCGCCAGTGTTGGCTGCTTCGGTCAAGGGAAACCCCCTCATTCTTTATACAACCACCCTCGAAGGTTCCTTAGGCGCATTATGGGCACAAGAGAGCGATCAAGGGAAGGAAAGAGCACTCTACTACTTAAGTCGAGTTCTACTGGGGGCAGAAAGCATCTATTCCCCCATTGAAAAACATTGCCTGGCATTGATCTTTGCGATAACAAAGCTCAGACATTATGCGTTGGCACATGAAGTCCGTTTCATTTCGAAGGTGGACCCCCTTAAATATTTGATGTCGAAGGCCATATTGACGGGGCGACTCGCTAAATGGGCCCTGCTCTTGATGGAGTTCTCGATTGTAAGTGCACGGCGGCGCCCCGGCCTCCATCCCGAGGCCAAATGCGGAAGCGATGATATACTTTAAATTTTCATGAACTGGTACCACCGCGCACTAATACCCGGATCGAACCATTAACTAGTCCTAGCTAACAACAAGATGGGGAAGAGAAATATAACGAGTGATCCGAGTCCTCCGGTCTTCTCGTCGTCGTCCCGATCTCCCGCGGAATGTCCTGTCTCCACCTCATCGCCGGAAGTGCACCACATCGCCTACATCTTTTACGGGCTCCCACCTCAATGCCGAGGCAACTCGGGCATGAAGCTGGCTAGTCGACGTGCCCAAGGTTTGCTGTAGAATGTGTAGAACTTGTGTCTCATTTTGGGGTTCATGGAGGTTGCCTTTTGGTGGAGGAATTGATACAAGCTTTTGGAGGAGGAGCTAATATGATTTTTGCCAAGCCAAATGAGTGTAAATCCCTACACTAGAATTTTGGACAGCCCCATCAAGAGCAAGGCCGGCCATGGCATTGGAGAGGAGAGAATGAGAGTGAGTGAGTGTGTGTAAATCAAAAGAATGAAAGGCTCTCATAATCCAAGAGAGAGAAAGGTCAAATGAAATCATGAAAGGAAATGATCAAAAACACAAACCCACACTCCACCATCATAATCCATCATCTCAAGCATGATGACTCCAAATGGTCAATCCATCATCATCAAGCATGATGACTTCAAAAAGTCAAGCCATCATGAAGAAGTCAAGAAGTCAAAGAAGATCTATCATGATACAACAATATGCAATCACCTCCTTCCAGAAATGCTTATTTGCACAATTGCAAATAAGCCCTCCTCCACCAATCTTCGGCCAATGAACGATACAAAGGAAATCGACCGAAACAGAAAGCAAACTGGCAACTCCAGAAAACTGGTCCCGTAATAAATTACAGGAAAACCCCGATACTGTGCATACACACCCGTATCTGTATTCCGACCGAAATACAAATGCAATGAGACAAAATCTATACTGTACTATACTAGGATCCGGCTTAAACCAAAGCCGGCTAGTAATATCCGTTCGATCCTGATCCGTGCAATACCGCACGTATCTGATCGAACCCTGCCATATATCCATACGGCCTCTAGTACTAACTGTCCGATCCTGATCCGTGCAATACCGCACGTGTCTGATCGGACCTTGCCATATCTCCATACGGCCTCTACAGCTTTTCTCCTGAAAGCTTGAGTAACTGAATGTGTGGTGGACTCTAAAGACTCGTCAATACTATGGCTGTGGATTTAACCACTAGCACGTCAGAGGTATTAGCCATACGTGACGGGCCACCAGCTATTGACAAAAAGGGACGTCTGTGAGCGAACTCAGCCTGACACCCTACTGAGCCTATCAGTGACAATATCCATACAGTCCGGTCCGTTCGTCTATGAGCATCGCATGGCGGGCCTAGGGGGTTGGTAAAAGTCAGACCCCCAAAAGCGGTACAAGTCGTGTCGGAGTGCAGCCAAGAACACCCTGAGATACTACTGGAATACCTACCAGTAAATCTCCTTGCCTCGGCCGAGGGCTTTGTGTAATGGCTCTCATAGACACAGCGCGACCTCACCCCCAATACCGGGAGAGATGAACCCCTGAAGATCCGCTCACTGCCTCCATGTGGCTCGGGACTGTACCCAACTAAAACCTGTTTGCACGACTCCTTTGAGCCGTGGTAAGGTAGTAATCAAAGTACAGTGGGAACTCACACGAGACAAATGACGATCCCCAGGTCGATGAACTAACCTGTACACATGTCACCAGGGAACTGCTATCTGACGTAAGGTATAAGACCAACTAGCATGTTCCCGGCGAGTCATGTCCGGTGTACTCATAACCCAATGAGCACCTGTATACATCTTAGGTGAACCAACTGACACCAGTGGCTTGTGAGACCGGCCACCGCCCCTCATCGGGGTCTCGACTGTATACACTAGTCTACTCTGGAGTATCGATGCCCTGTCTCGAAACTCCCACGACTAGGGACCTTTTAAGGATGTGCTTATAGACTGCCAGCTCTCACGTATATGATCGCCCTCATACTGCTGGTGGTCAAGCAAGAATCCTAGGGGCTCTATCAACGTGCAATAGTGACCAGTCAGGTCACCTAAAGCAGTACACGATGATAAAGGTAAACCAGATAGCATACTATCATCTCGAGTAAGACTGTCCTATCGGGATAGGTCCTCCCTCAATCATTGCAGTCACATGCCTGTGATCCAATAATTGACTCTGAGGGCACTATCTCCAACAATCTCCCACTTGCACTCAAAGCTAATTATTGCGATGTCGCATACTCACAGCCCGTGTGATACCGAACACCCAATTCCTCTACTAGTCAGTCTCACAAAGCTCGCTTGCGAAACTATTGCGTTCGAGGAATAGCCTTAGTGAGTGGATCCGCCTTGATGTTTCTCTCTATGTCTCTCTATATCTCAAGTTCGCGGAGAAACCCATCTCCCGAAATGAGCAATACCTGTCTTAGAATGTGTCTGGATGTCTGATGGGACCTAGCTCATAAATGAACTCCAAATCCAAACTTCTTAGACTGTATCGTCAACTGAACTTAATCAGTATCCTGCGCCATGCTACCCTCAGTATTGCCTTGGACCACCTGTCCAAAATACCGCCCCCTCGTCAGAAGGAAAAACTATAGCTCTGACAACCTCCTTGTCGTCCATGTCACCTTGGAAGCCTGGAATGATAACTGTCTCCCGAATGAGGCTGTCGTTATCATATCCCTAGAATATCCACTTATGTTCTAAAACTGCTTCCGACTGTTTCTCCAGGATTGGATCAATGTCAACTTATTGCATCTAGTGCAAGAACAACATCTGGTGTGGTACTTGACATCTCATTATTGACTCAATTGCCTGAGCAAGTGATCTGCCAATCATGCACATCCCTCTCCCCTTTAGTCTGTAAGACACCTTTAGAGAGGGTGACTCCATCACCTGCAGGTACACTACCGTGCCAGGAGTCGTCCATTCTAAATACTCTTAGAATGCTGTCTAAGTACCCTGATTGGGAAACCACCCAAATCTAGATCTAAAACCATAGATCTAATAACCAGTATGTCTGATATAATATCCAAGTCCTGTGTGGAGAAACCACTGTGTGACGACCAAAGTATAACTGATCATAGTATAGGAGTTTCTTTTCCTATTCTGTGTATGTCATCCAAATACCATGACATCACACCCTACTACCTTCTCAACTGATTCATCCCCTATTCTGACGAAGTCAAACCTATGACTGTCACATCAGAAATTGATGATCTATCTCCGCTATATCTGCTTTAGTCTATAAATAGACATAAGCTACCTGTCCACCAATGCTTCCGCTGCTCCCACTGATTACGACAACCCTCTGGCAGAGTCATATACACGTACACTTCTGAAGCCAGTTCAGAACGACGCTATACTCATCCTCCTGCCGGGTCTCGCAGCCTGGAACAAAAGCAATGGCAAGTGTGGGTAAACAAGAACTTTCCTGTCACCGTCCTTGAGGCTACCGGAGTACCTCTCGGGTGCCTGAAGTTACCCACCATATCTGCGGAGTGGCCAATGGAATGTCAATCCAGATTGAATCTTTAGGTTCCTATGAAATCTTCAGTAATCGTTTGTGGTTCTGGAATCACTTCCAGTTCTACCATACTCCCACTACTGTTTTCTGAAAAAAAATCCATTTTTAATAAAACTGTGGCGAGTCTAGAACAATATTTCTATTGATCTGCCAGATGGTAGAAGTCAACCCTCGTCATAGCCTGGGTCAACCTACAAACAGCCATTACAGAAACGTGCCTTGAGTTATCCAGAGTCTGGTTTTAATCATAAGCCAGACAACTCCCCGTACCTTAACAACGTTAATGTAACATTTCAAAAAGATAAAAGATTAATTTTGGGAATTTTTATAATTTAATATTATTTTATTGAATATTTTAATATTTTGGAATTATTAAATACAAATAAATGGGAAAAATTTTGGAAAAATTATGGAAAATTCTAAAATAGGGTAAATTAGAGAATTATGACATTTTAAAGTTTTTTTGATTAATTTGACACTAATTTAGTGCTAATCGCGATTAAAAAATCGCTAATCGGTTTTTAGCTTTTTTGTGCAACACATGCACATATCACTTTTAACACTTGTGCATTTTCTTGCCATGCTTTTCATTTGGGTTTACTATTTGAGTGAGAAGGGTTTTAAAAAGGAAAAAAAGGAAAAGAGAAAAGAATAAAGAATTGGAGGGTTGGTGAGAGAGAGAGGTATGGGCACCATTGACTAAAGACTTAACCATTTCTCCCCTCATTTCCTTCCCTCTTCTCCCTTCTCCTGCTGCTGCTCCTGCACCTCCTTTCCCTCCCTCTTCAACTCCTCAAATCACCATTAAAACAAACTCAAAACCCTACCCCCATTTCACTAAAAAGATGCACAAGCTCAAGACCTTCAGGATGGACCAAGAAAGCTTGGATTTTGGCCACTAGGGGCAACTCAAGAATTTTCTTGAGTTGCCAAATGAGGTATTTTTCTGAACCATTAGCTTAGTTATAGCATTTACATTACCCCCATGTTAAGATTGAATCGATATCGGGTAATTTTGTGAACATGGGAAAAACCTAGTTAGGGTTTGAGGGAAACTTGTGTTGTATGTGAAATTGAGTTCAGTAGAGGCTACACCAACACCCTAGTATTTGAATTGAGACTCTAACATGAAGCTTAAACCCATAATACGGATTTTAGAAACCGATATCGGGGAAATTGTGAAATCTGTGAAGGGTATATTGAATCTGCTATCACCCGAGACTCCCTAAATTAAAATTGATTGG
This sequence comes from Agapanthus africanus, assembly GCA_030015575.1. Taxonomy (NCBI): domain Eukaryota; kingdom Viridiplantae; phylum Streptophyta; class Magnoliopsida; order Asparagales; family Amaryllidaceae; genus Agapanthus; species Agapanthus africanus. Next base: position 231,031,778 of record JASDDO010000012.1, read on the forward strand.
ACAGTGACATGTGCAGGCACCCAGGAAGCTACCACCAAGACCCCAGCCCCTAACTCCTTTTCCCGGCCGCAAATTTTCCCCTTTTGGCCGCAATTTGCGGCCTGGACCCCACCAATTTGGCTCGTTTTGGTTTTGGTGTTTCCTTATCTGTATATTAGGCCCCTGGTATACATAGAATTGTCTAATTGGACCTAGGGTGAAATCTGGAACATATTTCCTAAGTTGCTGTTTTGGATTCGTGTTTCCGTATTCCGTATTTTTAAGTCTGAAATTGTGTCTTGTGCTTTACCTCGACTATTTGGCGTTTATACGACGATATAGAGGATTTATTGATGGTTTTGAAGGCGTGCCATAGGTTCTAACCTATAGGCCTCTTATCGTATCGTTTTGGGTTTCGTGTGCCGTTTTAGCTTTGATTTGGTTTTAATGCGCATATACGATATTTTGATGTGTAGGTACCCTGTGAAGACTACGGGACGACAAGCAAACGCGTGGTGACATCGAAAGATGGAGACGCAAGGTGAGTAGATTATATCTACTGGGGGAAGTCGGTGGATGGCGTATAGCACCCCCGCAGTCCGTAGTTATTATTATATATGATAGTTAGGTGTATTATGGATAGTGTAGGGTTAGAAGTGACTAGTGTAGTTCATAGTCGCGAACCCTAGAATAGAATTACACCTACACGCACACCCTTGCATACTACTTATACTGGCACTGTGTTGATGATATTGGATGACATTGGAGATGAGTCGATGATGTTGGGCCTTGTGCCGCGAGATCGGTGATTTGATACGATTCATATTTGGGATATGACTTGTGATTCTTGCGGGCATGGGATGTGTGTTACCCCCGCATGCATACTTTATTGATGGTATCGATTTGTACTAGACATAGAGTAGTACCCCAGAGTATATGATCTGATGATAGTGATACCTGTTATATGATGAGATAGTGTAATGTTGACCCGTACCCAGCTATTGGGATGCCGTACGATGATTTACCGTACGAGCCGATATTGATGATAGATCCGCACTCATAACTCGAGGATATCCTACGATATATTATTGAGGCGGGATCACCGACTATATATCTATATATTTATCGACTCAGATTTAGGTGGTTTCCATACCTCTCCCATTTGACTTGATACTTAGATCTGTAGTTGCATAGTAGATTCTTCACTGTGATGTTGATTATTTGATTTCCGCATTTTCATGCTATTCGCATTGTTTGCATGTGTTTATTGCTATTGTTATCATGCTGTTAGGACACCAGCACCATTATCGATGATGCGTATGTTCCACGTACACTATTTGCCGGCTCACACACTTCATCATCGATAATTGCCATGCCACTACACTGTAGTACTGTTACATTCATGATATGACTCTTGCTTGGCATATTGTACACTTATACCTGTACACAAACATAGATGATTCTGACTTGATTAGAGATTGAGGACCGCAAGATATTCTTTAAAACTGATTCATTCTAAAGGAGCGGTTTCCCTCGACATATGCACATTACTATTCCATGTTGCATGACTTCTGATATGATTACCTTTCTTTATATGTCGCATACACCATGGATTGATTGCATAGCACATCGCATTGGATTTACTTCTTGATGTTGGATTTTCATGTGATTTCTGGTTTTGAGGACCGTGGGATTATTTAGGAAAGGATGCTCTATTTTGAAAAACCCGGTACCTCGTGATATGATATTTTGGTGCGTCCACCACGCGTTTTCTCGGTGCTGAGACGTGTGCTTGAAACCCGATTCGAGGAGTGGATGATCCGTTTGCGGGTTCGTGGTAGGCCCGGTATGGTTCCCCTCGGCAAGATGATCGATGGGTTTTGCCGATTGAGCCTGGAGGCGGGCGAGTACCTACCGGTGATTGTATTTGAGCTCGGCGGATATCTGGAGGATACCGACCGGAGTTGAGAGATGGGCGTACTGCCGGGGCCGAGGGCCGATTCCGCAGACATAGCCCGCGGGCCGATCCGGACTGACGGAGCCCGATGGATGAGGATTTACGTGTCGATGCTAGGCACGGGTTTCATGATGTTTTCCATGATTTTATTATATCCTCATATTCGCATACATGATGTTATTTTCATTGGGTGACGGGTGGACGGATTCCACGTATGTACAGATATAGATCATGCAGACTGGAGTTACTTTGATCACTTTTCACTTGTATATATAACAGGGTATAAGGGCGCTGTTATATATACCCTTACACCAATATTAGTGGTATGGGACGCTAATATATGTGTATTGATACTTCTTCATTTTTACCTCATGCAGACATACCTTATACTGATGACATGTTATTACCTGAGTACCTGGCACTACATACATGTTTAGATGTTACCTTGCCACCTTATCATACTTCAGATGTACTCTTGTGGTTATATTACTGATTGTTGACCTAGGTTTATGTCTTGCATTCGGTTTCTGCTTGTAGATATTTCTATTCACGAGTTGCAACTCACCCCCGTTGTGCCACAGTTCTTGCAGGTTCTGCCGTACAGGTTCCATTGCGGCATTTCTGGCACACTACTTTCTTGCGGGTGAATTGCTTTTGGTATGTGGATTCTTTTGCATCAAGAACCACCATTGTATTTATTTTATCCATTGTATCTAGAATTTCCATCAACCAAAACTTGTATATTGTTTCAGACTTAGATTTTAGTGATGTATTATTTGACCTTAGAGTCGCGCTTAGTAGTATTGCGGTTTTCTTGCTTTTGGAGCTTTCTTTTGAGTTTGATCCTCGCCATTCGGCGTTGTATATTATTATTGCTTGTGTGGTTATGGCCGTCAATTGACGAAGAGCTAGCTCCCGCTTGGGGATGCCTTTTATCATTGCATATATTGTTATTCTTATTGTACCCCATTCGGGGCCAGTTTTACAAAAGAAACTCTGCCGAAATTTTTAGAAAAGACTTCACCTTTGAAAAATGCACATTCGGTTTAGTTATTTAAAAACCTTGACTTCAAACATGTTTTCCCTCGCTTCTTTAAAAAAAAACAGTTTTCTTTACTTACTCTTAAAAATGGTTTTAGATTTCTGGGCTTTTGTCTTACTTGGATCAGATGGAGTCCTATAGACTTCATATGGTTCAAGGGCCAGTCACGTGCTCTTTCGGGTCGTGACAAAGTTGGTATCAGAGCGCTAGGTTGACCTTGGTTCGAGTCTAAGTTTGACTATGTGGAGCCTAGGGCGTTTATATATATACGGAACTTAGGCTTGACCTTACGGAACTTAGACTTAGTCGAGGGGGTATTAGACCCGAACTTTCGTCGTATAGGATGACCCTTGGTTGATGGAATAGGTGACTAAAGTAGAGTGACGTACCGTTGGTATGTTCCGCGGCATACTTACGACACGCCACTCCGCTTAAGGAACCTTAGGATGTACATATTTTCAAGATCAGTGATTCTCTTCATATCCATGATTATACATCCATTTGAGATCCCCGATTCTATTAGTCCATGTTCATACCTTCATTGATGCTGTTCCTTCTTATGATCATGTATCCACTCTGGATCTGTTGTTCTCTTTCTTGCCATTGATCTGCTCTCTTCGATACTCGATTGAGGTTCCTGTCGCCATGTTGAGCGCAGTTGGGCTGCTGCTAGGGTTACGGTCAGTGCGAGCTCGTCTGGTACGAGGGCTGACCATTGTGTTTTCTGGTGACATGGGAACATCTCGAGTTGGTATTGTTGATTGTGACCTCTAGTGGAGGCGAGTGCTTGGCCTTGCACCGGACGATCGGGTCATTGTTAGAGCTGCCAGTTGAGAGAGGACTGTTGATGTACAGCATACCTCAGAGATTATAATGTCGCCTACCGTGCAGACAGATGGACCAGCTGTTGCTGAGTTTGACAGGATGTCGCTTCCGGAGCTTACGAGCTGAGATTATCGGAGCTTCCTTGCGGATATGAGTCAGATGATAGCTAGTCTACTCGATTTGAGAGACGAAGGTGATTCGTCCGATTTATGCACCGGAGCGGGCCCAGTTGAGTTGAAGATTTCCAGTGTGGAGAGTCTTACTCAGATCTAGAGCAGACCGATTCAGAGATGACCGCCAATGTGTCGTCTTTCCTAGAGGATTGAAACGCTGTTCGGCGTACAGGTGAATGAGCCAGTTGTTGCTGCAAATGACGAGATATCGCCCAGATGGATGGAGCTACTGCAGCGTGAGCATACTTAGAGAGATGACAGCGAGTCGTTAGTCACCTGAGGAAGAATGACTAGGACATTTGGTTCATCCGTTTACCGATGCGAGGTCATCAGATAGATTGATTCCAGCTAGAGACAACTTCACGCAGATTCGTTGAGAGTCGATTGAGACGATCGCATGTCAGGAGCCCATTTTCCAAGTTTAAAGTATACGGAAAGACATGCAGGTGATTCTATGGACCCTCTAGAAGAATGAAACCCTAACTCGACTTAATGACCGTGTGAAAGCCTTTGAACCTTAGGGTTTGCGGCAGTTCCTCGGCGCCATTAGTGAGGTTTGGGTTTGCCCTTCTACGGCTGGACCACCGACGCTGTGGCATGTACTCGATACTATTAAACTGTACTCAAGATGTTGATCTCTTGGGGGATTATAAGGTTCTGGCGAGTCGATCGAATGTTTCGACATCATTCGGATATCATGTGATGGGATGCATTGCTTGGGAGACTCCAGATATGAGTATAGCCGTTGGAGCACAGTCCATGCAGCCACGATGAGACGAGTCCAAATCAGTCGACATTGAAGCAGAGTGAAGAAAAGAGTTCGCAAGAGATTTCGACGATATGACGTCCCACTCCGCTGACATCAGAGATATGATACGCACCCAGAGGCATTGTATATGGATATATCTTCCAGAAAGAAGCGCGATAAGTATGTAGCCGTTCCGGAATAAGAATTAGCTTCAGCAATGGATGGTGACTTCCGGGCAATTCGGCAGGAATGAGATTTGAGAGAGAAACCTCGACAGGACCTTTGTGGAAAACGATACGAGAAGACCTAGACCCAGGAGTGGTCATATTGCGCACACCCAGCAGGCCAGAGTTCGGCATTGTCGACGAGGTAGTTGACCAGGTTCGGATAAAGGAACTTACCAGATGCGTTGCGAATTGATCAAGGACGGACGAGTATTGAGTATTCCTCCGATGGTTGGGACGTGTTCTCGAGGATCTGTTCGGCCTGACATCTTCTACAGAATGATGAAGCTACAGAGTACGCGATTTCGAGTCCGTGCGAGAGAATTCAGATTGACTGTGGACGAGAACAGTGCAGTGCGTAGATAGCATGGCGTGACGTCATAGTGGACGACGATAGAGACAGGTGGAACCAGAGGTTCGAGCGAGACGCTGACGAGTTGTCAATACTTCCCGTCGAGACTAGAGACCTGATATGCTTACAGAGATGTTGGGATGCGACCAATTTCCGAGAAAATTTTGTGCCGGGGACATAGATGTCTATCGAGTGAGAAGAGATTATGCAGGAGAGCCAGCCTCTGTACAGTTCGGCATAGGCAAGATCGGAAGAGACCTTGAGCAGGATTCCTTCCAGGACATTGCTGCAATGATGTTTGCACCCAGGATCAGACGTGTGACGTGCATTCAGAGAGCCAGAGGCCGACGCCAGTGATATGCTGCCTTACGAGTGATCGTGAGGATTGACCGAGAGGTGACCAGAGAAGTGCCAGAACGGAATCGTCCCCGTTAGCACACCTGACAGGGCCTATAAACCGATTGACTGCGAGATAGGTAATCCGCAGAGAAGATAAGGACCCAGAGTCAGAGGACGCCAGACCGTGAGCAAGAGGCAAGTAGATATCCTGCGCTGCTAGCAGTGGATGCACCGACCCCTTCTCGACCTTGAAGGAGGAACTACCGACGACGGTATTTAGGATTTGTGATTTTGTGATTCGATTATCACGTATCCGTCATTTTGGATTTCGGTAAATTAGGCGTTCTGTTTGCATGATTTAGTTTTGATGACTGAGTTTCATGATATTTGTTTCAGGCACCCACTGGATATTTATATTTTGCGCATAGTTATTACATTCGAGGTATTGATTGTGATTTCACGCCTATCTTATACAGTGATTTGATTTACACTTCCAGCATAGTTTCATGCACCTTTAATGTTTTGATATACGATTTTGGTGCACGCCAGATGCACTAAATCGGGATTCTTCGTGCATGTCACATGCACATGATTTTTTTTACTGTCAAGCACACACGTTGCCTACGACAGATGTTTCGTGCACACCAGTTGCACCTAGATGTTGTTTTGTACACCTGTTTGACAGATATATGGATTTTGATTCCTTGCGCACCAGACGCACAGGATATTCTTATATATGCATTTTGGGGATTGATTTCTAGTAGAGCAGTACATTTCTATGATATTCTCTATGTATTGATGTCTTCGGAGCCCCGACAAATTGGATTATTATTGAAATTGTTTTAGTATTGGGGGTTTAAATTTAAATTCGGGGACCGAATTTCTTTAAGGGGGGTAGATTGTAACATTTCAAAAAGATAAAAGATTAATTTTGGGAATTTTTATAATTTAATATTATTTTATTGAATATTTTAATATTTTAGAATTATTAAATACAAATAAATGGGAAAAATTTTGGAAAAATTATGGAAAATTCTAAAATAGGGTAAATTAGAGAATTATGACATTTTAAAGTTTTTGTGATTAATTTGACACTAATTTAGTGCTAATCGCGATTAAAAAATCGCTAATCGGTTTTTAGCTTTTTTGTGCAACACATGCACATATCACTTTTAACACTTGTGCATTTTCTTGCGATGCTTTTCATTTGGGTTTACTATTTGAGTGCGAAGGGTTTTAAAAAGGAAAAAAAGGAAAAGAGAAAAGAATAAAGAATTGGAGGGTTGGTGAGAGAGAGAGGTATGGGCACCATTGACTAAAGACTTAACCATTTCTCCCCTCATTTCCCTCCCTCTTCTCCCTTCTCCTGCTGCTGCTCCTGCACCTCCTTTCCCTCCCTCTTCAACTCCTCAAATCACCATTAAAACAAACTCAAAACACTACCCCCATTTCACTAAAAAGATGCACAAGCTCAAGACCTTCAGGATGGACCAAGAAAGCTTGGATTTTGGCCACTAGGGGCAACACAAGAATTTTCTTGAGTTGCCAAATGAGGTATTTTTCTGAACCATTTGCTTAGTTATAGCATTTACTTTACCCCCATGTTAAGATTGAATCGATATCGAGTAATTTTGTGAACATGGGAAAAACCTAGTTAGGGTTTGAGGGAAACTTGTGTTGTATGTGAAATTGAGTTCAGTAGAGGCTACACCAACACCCTAGTATTTGAATTGAGACCCTAACCTAAAGCTTAAACCCATAATACGGATTTTAGAAACCGATATCGGGGAAATTATGAAATCTGTGAAGGGTATATTGAATCTGCTATCACCCGAGACTCCCTAAATTAAAATTGATTGGACAGTGACATGTGCAGGCACCCAGAAAGCTACCACCAAGACCCCAGCCCCTAACTCCTTTTCCCGGCCGCAAATTTTCCCCTTTTGGCTGCAATTTGCGGCCTGGACCCCACCAATTTGGCTCGTTTTGGTTTTGGTGTTTCCTTATCTGTATATTAGGCCCCTGGTATACATAGAATTGTCTAATTGGACCTAGTGTGAAATCAGGAACATATTTCCTAAGTTGCTGTTTTGGATTCGTGTTTCCGTATTCCGTATTTTTAAGTCTGAAATTGTGTCTTGTGCTTTACCTCGACTATTTGGCGTTTATACGACGATATAGAGGATTTATTGATGGTTTTGAAGGCGTGCCATAGGTTCTAACCTATAGGCCTCTTATCGTATCGTTTTGGGTTTCGTGTGCCGTTTTAGCTTTGATTTGGTTTTAATGCGCATATACGATATTTTGATGTGTAGGTACCCTATGAAGACTACGGGACGACAAGCAAACGCGTGGTGACATCGAAAGATGGAGACGCAAGGTGAGTAGATTATATCTACTGGGGGAAGTCGGGTGGATGGCGTATAGCACCCCCGCAGTCCGTAGTTGTTATTATATATGATAGTTAGGTGTATTATGGATAGTGTAGGGTTAGAAGTGACTAGTGTAGTTCATAGTCGCGAACCCTAGAATAGAATTACACCTACACGCACACCCTTGCATACTACTTATACTGGCACTGTGTTGATGATATTGGATGACATTGGAGATGAGTCGATGATGTTGGGCCTTGTGCCGCGAGATCGGTGATTTGATACGATTCATATTTGGGATATGACTTGTGATTCTTGCGGGCTTGGGATGTGTGTTACCCCTGCATGCATACTTTATTGATGGTATCGATTTGTACTAGACATAGAGTAGTACCCCAGAGTATATGATCTGATGATAGTGATACCTGTTATGTGATGAGATAGTGTGATGTTGACCCGTACCCAGCTATTGGGATGCCGTACGATGATTTACCGTACGAGCCGATATTGATGATAGATCCGCACTCATAACTCGAGGATGTCCTACGATATATTATTGAGGCGGGATCACCGACTATATATCTATATATTTATCGACTCAGATTTAGGTGGTTTCTATACCTCTCCCATTTGACTTGATACTTAGATCTGTAGTTGCATAGTAGATTCTTCACTGTGATGTTGATTATTTGATTTCCGCATTTTCATGCTATTCGCATTGCTTGCATGTGTTTATTGCTATTGTTATCATGCTGTTAGGACACCAGCACCATTATCGATGATGCGTATGTTCCACGTACACTATTTGCCGGCTCACACACTTTATCATCGATAATTGCCATGCCACTACACTGTAGTACTGTTACATTGATGATATGACTCTTGCTTGGCATATTGTACACTTATACCTGTACACAAATATAGATGATTCTGACTTGCTTAGAGATTGAGGACCGCAAGATATTCTTTAAAACTGATTCATTCTAAAGGAGAGGTTTCCCTCGACATATGCACATTACTATTCCATGTTGCATGACTTCTGATATGATTACCTTTCTTTATATGTCGCATACACCATGGATTGATTGCATAGCACATCGCATTGGATTTACTTCTTGATGTTGGATTTTCATGTGATTTCTGGTTTTGAGGACCGTGGGATTATTTAGGAAAGGATGCTCTATTTTGAAAAACCCGGTACCTCGTGATATGATATTTTGGTGCATCCACCACGCGTTTTCTCGGTGCTGAGACGTGTGCTTGAAACCCGATTCGAGGAGTGGATGATCCGTTTGCGGGTTCGTGGTAGGCCCGGTATGGTTCCCCTCGGCAAGATGATCGATGGGTTTTGCCGATTTAGCCTGGAGGCGGGCGAGTACCTACCGATGATTGTATTTGAGCTCGGCGGATATCTGGAGGATACCGACCGGAGTTGAGAGATGGGCGTACTGCCGGGGCCGAGGGCCGATTCCGCAGACATAGCCCGCGGGCCGATCCGGACTGACGGAGCCCGATGGATGAGGATTTACGTGTCGATGCTAGGCACGGGTTTCATGATGTTTTCCATGATTTTATTATATCCTCATATTCGCATACATGATGTTATTGTCATTGGGTGACGGGTGGACGGATTCCACGTATGTACAGATATAGATCATGCAGACTGGAGTTACTTTGATCACTTTTCACTTGTATATATAACAGGGTATAAGGGCGCTGTTATATATACCCTTACACCAATATTAGTGGTATGGGACGCTAATATATGTGTATTGATACTTCTTCATTTTTACCTCATGCAGACATACCTTATACTGATGACATGTTATTACCTGAGTACCTGGCACTACATACATGTTTAGATGTTACCTTGCCACCTTATCATACTTCAGATGTACTCTTGTGGTTATATTACTGATTGTTGACCTAGGTTTATGTCTTGCATTCGGTTTCTGCTTGTAGATATTTCTAGTCACGAGTTGGCAACTCACCCCCGTTGTGCCACAGTTCTTGCAGGTTCTGCCGTACAAGTTCCATTGCGGCATTTCTGGCACACTACTTTCTTGCGTGTGAATTGCTTTTGGTAGGTGGATTCTTTTGCATCAAGAACCACCATTGTATTTATTTTATCCATTGTATCTAGAATTTCCATCAACCAAAACTTGTATATTGTTTCAGACTTAGATTTTAGTGATGTATTATTTGACCTTAGAGTCGCGCTTAGTAGTATTGCGGTTTTCTTGCTTTTGGAGCTTTCTTTTGAGTTTGATCCTCGCCATTCGGCGTTGTATATTATTATTGCTTGTGTGGTTGTGGCCGTCAATTGACGAAGAGCTAGCTCCCGCTTGGGGATGCCTTTTATCATTGCATATATTGTTATTCTTATTGTACCCCATTCGGGGCCAGTTTTACAAAAGAAACTCTGCCGAAATTTTTAGAAAAGACTTTACCTTTTAAAAATGCACATTCGGTTTAGTTATTTAAAAACCTTGACTTCAAACATGTTTTCCCTCGCTTCTTTAAAAAAAACAGTTTTCTTTACTTACTCTTAAAAATGGTTTTAGATTTCTGGGCTTTTGGCTTACTTGGATCTGATGGGGTCCTATAGACTTCATATGGTTCAAGGGCCGGTCACGTGCTCTTTCGGATCGTGACAGTTAAGATATGAACTGTTCTATATCCAATATAGAACCAGAGGCACTGATTTAATTGAACCAGATTCAAATCATGCAGCTGTCTCCAGTTCATGTCAACTAAATGGAAGGAGGCCGATCAGCGTTACTCAACTTAGGAATGCTTCCAATTATGAGTAACCTGAAAGAGAAGCAAGTTCTCTTAATCATTACTATCAACTGAATACCATACACAAGTATCTACATCTTCGATCACTTTGAAGAATCCCGATACTTGCAATACCTGGTTCTCTACTTTATTCAAATACCTATAACTTATCAAAATTCAGATCCTGTGTTTCCACGAAACACCTGTCTAAAAACTAGAGGAGTCATAAGTAAACCGAATATAGTACGAGAACCAACCCCTCTGTCCTCATGAACGCTGGACAACATACAATACTCTGTATAAGTCCCTTGAGTCTGATAACTCATTCTCTGTGTGTCGTAGGTTGAAAACTGTACTTATGGTTAAGAAGAATTACACCGCTGTTTAATGCTCCTTACGTAACCATCCACTGATATAGGTAAATGTCGTAGACATAATTTCAAAAAGATATATCTCACTCTATAAAAATAGACGTACAGATATATCGATTTGAAATTGGTGCATAACAGCGGATATTCAAAACCAAATATTTGCCGTCCGGCAAACAACCCAGGTGACTTCCTCAAATATCACCGATTACAACGAATCCCGATATAATGAGGATGATCACCCAATTCCCAATAACTTACTCCCACTCATCATCTGTAAAACCATACAGATGTGAGGATCATACCTGGTAAATGCATACCCTGGAGTAAGCATCTAATCGGGAAATCAGTTTTCTTTTAACATTACACAGTGAAACTGAAACATTGAAATGTTTCGATGGGGTATCCTGGTATTCCTAGTAATGCCTCTTCCATTATCCAGATTCACAACTGTAACCGTGTAATTCTTTGCCACCTCTCCAAATCCCTTTATATGTCTTTAGTCATTATCTTCTGTACACCCCTTTAGGCCAAATGGTTTTCCTCCTTCCCTACCGTTCGGCACCAGCCTATGGTTTGGAAGAAGACTGTCCAATAAGCATAATGGGTGTACTGTCCTAATCCTAGGAGCACTCGCAATGCGAGAGAAGGTGAAGATAAAAGACAACCGAATAAACCTTATTCCTATTTCTCCTTAACCAGAATCCATCCCCGAACTAGAACAAGTTCCTTTCGAGTTCGTATATAACCATACGATGGAGTATCCAATAAACTGTGGATCTTCGTAGTGATACGGAGTGTTCTGGAGAAATACAAAGGTGATTTTAGGATTGGCGAAGAAATACTTGGTTTGGTCGTGAATAGCAGTCACAGTTTACTTTGCCCTCTTACTAATCCCTTGCTTTGTCTTAACTTAATACCTTCTGTACACCATCGTTAGGCTAATTGGTTTTCTTCATTCCCTACCGGTCGGCACCAGCCTAAGGTTTGGAAGAAGACTATCCAATTTGCGTAATAGGTGTACTACTCCTAAACCAAGGAGTACTCGCAACCTGAGAGAAGGTAAAAGGAAAAAACAACTGAATAGTCCTATCCGTTTCCTCCAGAACCTGAAACCATCCTCGAATAAAATCTTTCGAGTTCGTATCTAACCATACGATGGTTTTGTCCAATGGAAGTGGACGTTCGTAATAATACGGGGTGTCCTGGAGAAAAGGGTAAAAGTAGGAGTGGCAATGAGGTTTGCAATTCTGACAATCCAAAAGCCAGTGTTTAAGAAGGTTCGGTCAACTTGGTCACTGAGTCATAGTCTTAGGGTCGGGTCAATGGTCGCTGCCAAAGAGAGAGAGAAAATAAACACTCAGCGTGCACTCTAACCTAGATCAGAAAGGTTACCAATTTATCTAATCTGGAAACCTCCCACTGTACCGTCAAATTCTCCTCCAAACCTGTAAGAAGAATTAGTCGGGATCACCCGAGGAGTATACCAACTCATCAGTGGGAATCGGGATCCAACTATCATCGCATGATAATGTGACGGAATCCGCTCACGGTGTCACACTCCAGAAGGTATGCGCATATCTGGCAAGTTTCAGTTCTTTTGAAACTCCCGATGTGATTTCTGCCCCATGCTCTTATGACCTTGACTTTGGCCAACAAATCATAAGTCACATGTCAAGTTCTACCCGTCATTCTTCAGTTAGATTTGAATCCACCCGTACATACCCTTGACTTTGGCCAACAAGGTAGTACGACTGTCCCAAACCAACGCATCTATCTATGCTGCATATGAATAACCAAAAGCTACCAAACACTGTGCCTTGACTTTGGCCAACAAACACAGCTTGAATACTATTGACTACCCATATGAAACGACGGAGGGCTACGAATGGTTTCTGGCGAAAACCTTTAACGTAAAGAACTTGATATCGTTGAAGGAACGGATAGCTTTTAAAATATAGTGACGAAAACCATTGCTAAAGAGGTCACTCTCGGTGAAGGGATCTCGGCTCTTTCCCCGTAGAATGAGGTGCAGGATATTCCAACTGAATACCACGATGCAAAGCAAAAGTAATCGGCTATAGTGAAGTTAATGCCCTGATGCAAACTTTTTGTCCAAGGGGTCACTCCCGGTGAAGGGGTCTCGGCCCTTGCCTCGTCGACTGAGGAGCAGGATATTCCAACTGAATACCACGATGCAAAACAAAAGAGAATGTCCTTGCAATAACAGCTTTTTGAAAAGTGTTCCAACAACATCAGATTAGGTTAGTTTTTAACTTGCATTGATCTGAATCAACGCAGTCCCATCAAGAGATCACACCACAAAGAACGAAAATATACTGATGTACGTATATGCCATCTGCATTCGCCACTGGGTCCCGTCATTACCCGTTAGGTTAGCTAACTAATGACAGAGCGGGGACTGGACTAGCACGGATGTAAAACATATACAACATCTACTAATATATATACCAATATATTATATTTCGCTCAAGGCGTGATAAAAATGCAACATCACAGAAATGTACAGCATCACAGAACAATACAGATATCTGGGATCCCCGGGTTTCACAGAGCCACTACTGAAACCCGACGTTCCCCTGGTCGTGTGGATAGCCCGTGCAATGAAATCCTAGACCCCTACGGGCGCGGCAAGTCACCCGCCAAAACCTGAAGCGAGGCAGCCCCCTTCAGTACCGTGAATGGACCACCCAGCACTTCACGGAATCCGGTAACTCGGGCACCCCTCCTGGGTCAACCTGTACCCCCTACGGGTGCGGCGAATAGCCCGCCAATTCTAGAGTGAAGCCCCCTCCGTCTCAATGCCATGAGATGCGGGCTTGTTGCCTTCTAGAACCCGGCTATCCGTGCACCCTACCTTGGGGTAATCCTAGTACAGAAAGTAAAATATACATACACCGGGTACATCGACCGCAACCAGGTCGTGCCCCAAAATAATAATACAATCAGGCAGTGACGGCAGTCCACATGTCGGACGCTCGCCCCGCAATATCAAATGTATATAATACAACCACAACTGTACTAGCATTGCATCCAGGCTATCCCCCACGACCGATCCGCAACATCACAGCATAACACAGAACATCAACGTGAAAGTCACGTTCGCAAATCCGTCTAACCGGGCTATAGCAGTTAGACTGGATTTACCGATCAAGTGACATTCACGGTCGCAGATATAATGTAAATACCGTGAACTAATGTGTTTAAAATATCCGATCGATCAAATTTTAACAAGTGGGCCCCCAAGTACTACTGTAGCACATCAAGAAAATCTGGGCCCAAAATTAATATTCCAAAAACCCTAAAACCAACCCAGAGAGCAACTGCAGAAATTTGATGCAGTGATCTCAACATAGTGCGGCGGAACCGCGGCCCAAAGGGGTGTTTGGCTGCGGTTTCGCGCTCCCACTGTAGAGTCACTGTATCGAATTTCTACAGTGTTCTTAGAATTTCCAGTACATCACTTTTCTACAACCTGAAAAATTTTTCGAGCAAGGAAAAATTCGACAGAAAACTGATGTGAAGAAAACGCGGGTTTTTGGAATTTTGGTCGATCGGAAATGTAAACACATTAAACAAAGCTAGACTATGTTAATGGCGAGGCTCTGATACCACTGTAAGTGCACGGCGGCGCCCCGGCCTCCATCCCGAGGCCAAATGCGGAAGCGATGATATACTTTAAATTTTCAAGAACTGGCACCACCGCGCACTAATACCCGGATCGAACCATTAACTAGTCCTAGCTAACAACAAGATGGGGAAGAGAAATATACCGAGTGATCCGAGTCCTCCGGTCTTCTCGTCGTCGTCCCGATCTCCCGCGGAATGTCCTGTCTCCACCTCATCGCCGGAAGTGCACCACATCGCCTACATCTTTTACGGGCTCCCACCTCAATGCCAAGGCAACTCGGGCACGAAGCTGGCTAGTCGACGTGCCCAAGGTTTACTGTAGAATGTGTAGAACTTGTGTCTCATTTTGGGGTTCATGGAGGTTGCCTTTTGGTGGAGGAATTGATACAAACTTTTGGAGGAGGAGCTAATATGATTTTTGCCAAGCCAAATGAGTGTAAATCCCTACACTAGAATTTTGGACAGCCCCATCAAGAGCAAGGCCGGCCATGGCATTGGAGAGGAGAGAATGAGAGTGAGTGAGTGTGTGTAAATCAAAAGAATGAAAGGCTCTCATAATCCAAGAGAGAGAAAGGTCAAATGAAATCATGAAAGGAAATGATCAAAAACACAAACCCACACTCCACCATCATAATCCATCATCTCAAGCATGATGACTCCAAATGGTCAAGCCATCATCATCAAGCATGATGACTTCAAAAAGTCAAGCCATCATGAAGAAGTCAAGAAGTCAAAGAAGAGCTATCATGATACAACAATATGCAATCACCTCCCTCCACAAATGCTTATTTGCACAATTGCAAATAAGCCCTCCTCCACCAATCTTCGGCCAATGAACGATACAAAGGAAATCGGCCGAAACGGAAAGAAAACTGGCAACTCCAGAAAACTGGTCCCGTAATAAATTACAGGAAAACCCCGATACTGTGCATACACACCCGCATCTGTATTCCGACCGAAATACAAATGCAATGAGACAAAATCTATACTGTACTATACTAGGATCCGGCTTAAACCAAAGCCGGCTAGTAATATCCGTTCGATCCTGATCCGTGCAATACCGCACGTATCTGATCGAACCCTGCCATATATCCATACGGCCTCTAGTACTAACTGTCCGATCCTGATCCGTGCAATACCGCACGTGTCTGATCGGACCTTGCCATATCTCCATACGGCCTCTACAGCTTTTCGCCCGAAAGCTTGAGTAACTGAATGTGTGGTGGACTCTAAAGACTCGTCAATACTATGGCTGTGGATTTAACCACTAGCACGTCAGAGGTATTAGCCATACGTGACGGGCCACCAGCTATTGACAAAAAGGGACGTCTGTGAGCGAACTCAGCCTGACACCCTACTGAGCCTGTCAGTGACAATATCCGTACAGTCTGGTCTGTTCGTCTATGAGCATCGCATGACGGGCCTAGGGGGTTGGTAAAAGTCAGACCCCCAAAAGCGGTACAAGTCGTGTCGGAGTGTAGCCCAGAACACCCTGAGATACTACCGGAATACCTACCAGTAAATCTCCTTGCCTCGGCCGAGGGCTTTGTGTAATGGCTCTCCTAGACACAGCGCGACCTCACCCCCAATACCGGGAGAGACGAACCCCTGAAGATCCGCTCACTGCCTCCATGTGGCTCGGGACTGCACCCAACTAAAACCTGTTTGCACGACTCCTTTGAGCCATGGTAGGGTAGTAATCAAAGTACAGTGGGAACTCACACGAGACAAATGACGATCCCCAGGTCGATGAACTAACCTGTACACATGTCACCAGGGAACTGCTATCTGACGTCAGGTATACGACCAACTAGCATGTTCCCGGCGAGTCCTGTCTGGTGTACTCATAACCCAATGAGCACCTGTATACATCTTAGGTGAACCAACTGATACCAGTGGCTTGTGAGACCGGCCACCGCCCCTCATCGGGGTCTCGACTGTATACACTAGTCTACTCTGGAGTATCGATGCCCTGTCTCGAAACTCCCACGACTAGGAACCTTTTAAGGATGTGCTTATAGACTGCCAGCTCTCACGTATATGATCGCCCTCATACTGCTGGTGGTCAAGCAAGAATCCAAGGGGCTCTATCAACGTGCAATAGTGACCTGTCAGGTCACCTAAAGCAGTACACGATGATAAAGGTAAACCAGATAGCATACTATCATCTCGAGTAAGACTGTCCTATCGGGATAGGTCCTCCCTCAATCATTGCAGTCACGTGCCTGTGATCCAATAATTGACTCTGAGGGCACTATCTCCAACATCGATAACATATCAACCTCTCAAGGCAGTGAAAGGCCAGGCCATCGCCGACTTTCTCGCTGAGCATCCGATACCCGCCGATTCTCCTTTAAATTGCGATCTTCCAGACGAACATGCGTTTAATGCGATCGATGGTGGTGATACTCGATGGGAGCTTTATTTCGATGGAGCATCTTCCATGAAGAAACGCAAACAAAGTACCCCTATAATCAAATCGGGGGTAGGACTCATCTTTGTAACTCCACAAGGAGGGATAATGCGTTTTGCTTTCTCCCTAACAGAGCCGAAGACAAACAATGAAGCCAAATACGAAGCTCTGATAGCAGGCCTCGAGATCGCCATCGACATGGGAATTGAAAACCTCCTCATATACGGAGACTCCCAGCTAGTCGTTAGTCAAGTAAATGGCGACTACTAAACGTGTAAACCAGAGTTGGTGAAGTACGACGAAAAGGTGCAGCAACTGTTGACCCAAATCCCTTCCTATACTTTGGAAAACATACCACGCGTGGAAAACAGCAAAGCGGACGCGTTAGCCAAGCTCGCTAAGGAACTGGCTGATGAGAACCTCGATGACGTAAGAATCGTGGTACAAAGCCGTCGGGTGCTTGCCCCAGCGGAAATATCTCTGGAATCATCCGAAGAAAAGGGAGCGACTGAACAGGTGACCCTGCAAATAAAAGATCGGGAAAATACCGAGGATTGGAGAGAAGTCTTTATAGACTACTTTAAATACCGCCGAATGACCGAAGATGCGTCCTTAAGACATCAGCTTATGAAACGAGCTCTGTCTTTCGCCTTCGTCAATGATACTCTATACAAGAGGTCGTTTGATTCTCTGTGGTTGAGATGTCTGGGACCTGACGAAGCGAAAAGAGTCATTCAGGAAGTTCATGACGGACTCTGCGGTTCTCACCAAGCGGGCCCAAAGATGAAGTTGAAGATCAAACGGATGGGTTATTACTGGCCCACGATGATTCAGGACTGCCTCGAATATCCGAAGCAATGCCACTCATACCAAATCCATGGGGACTTCATCCACCAACATCCAAATCCACTCCATCCAACAGTGGCTAGCTGGCCATTCGAAATGTGGGGAACTGACATAGTCGGCCCTATCGAACCAGCATCGTCCAAGGGACATCGTTTCATCCTGGCGACGACTGACTACTTCTCCAAATGGGCAGAAGCAATACCGTTGAGGGAAGTGAAGACGGAGAATATCCTCCATTTCTTCAAGAAGCACGTCATATATCGGTTTGGAACTCCGCGCCGGATCATCTCCGATAATGGGCCATTCTACAGAAGCCACAAGATCAGTCGCTTCGCGAAACAACACAATATAGACTGGAGATATTCCTCGGTTTATAATCCGCGAGCTAACGGTCTAGCTGAGGCCTTCAACAAGACCTTGACAAAGATCATGAAGAAAACGGTGTCCCGAAATAAGAAGGACTGGCATGAGATACTGCAAGAGGCTCTTTGGGTGTATCGAACTACGTTCAAGACAGCCACGAACGCAACGCTATATGCGTTGGTATTCGGTACAGAGGCAGTACTCCCCCTCGAGATAGAGTTACCCTCTCTACGAGTGGCGGTCCATTACGAGCTGACGAACGAAGAAAATGCTCACCTTCGGCTTGAGGAGCTTGATGCCCTTGATGAAACACGGCTCATAGCACAACAAAATCTGGAGGCCTATAAAGCAAAGATGACGCACTCATATGAAAGATTGACCCGCCAAGGACATTCCACCAAGGCGAACTCGTGCCAGTGGTCAAAAGGCCTATGATCCCCAATCGCGCCAAGCGGGGAAAATTCGAGCCAAACTATGAAGGCCCGTACATCATAGACAAGGTCTACCAAGGTGGAGCCTATTTACTCATGGATATGCATGGTGAAAGGCCTTACAGGCCAATAATGGCCGATTCCTAAATAAATACTACGCTTAGCGAGTTACTGCCTAGGTCAATGATAGATGACGACGACTATGTCCGCTCACTATCTTCCTAAGCTCAAACTTTATAAGCAGTAGCTAGCCTTCTCCTGGACGGACCGAACTGTCCTTAAACTAATGGCGGACCGAAACGCCCTTAAACTAATGGCAGACCGAAACGTCCTTAAACTACTACCGCAGCATCTTTAGGATGATGAGATGAATAAAAAACATATAAAAATATATATATATATATAAAAACAGTATGTCCATAAGCAAAAAGGGCACGGATGAAAACCCGAAAGGGCTCCGTGAGTAAAAACAGCAGGGCTACCGGCGAGTGTTCGTGAAAACTCGAAAGGGCGCGACCTCGTAAAAAAAATATATAAAAATTAAAAGAATAATAATAAAAAAAAATGGTATGTCCATAAGCAAAATAGGCACGGATGAAAACCCGAAAGGGCTCCGTGAGTAAAAACAGCAAGACTACCGGCGAGTGTTTGTGAAAACCTGAAAGGGCGCAACCTCGTTAAAGGACACTTACAGTGTCCTCTCGACCTTATAAGGAGAAACCACCCGCGTGAGATCCTTACGACTCACAAGGGAGCAACATACTTAGGGATCCCCATGATTCCTAAGGAGAAAATACACTTGCGAGATCCTCACGTCTCGTAAGGAGAACTCTCTTATGGGACCCTTACGGCTCATAAGATTTGAAAGTCTTAAGTTACAGAGACCTAAACCTGTGCTTAAGCAACCCCCCCACAACTTTCGATATTGCCCTACAAGTGGTTCAATACTGACCCTTGTATACAATCCACGGGCGCGAATAAACATTTCCTTAACCAAGTTTCATCCGTGATTGGGGATATGTGCGCATAATGAACAACCCTTATAGGTCCTCTCGACTTAAAAGGAAAAAACCCTCTTGTAGGATCCTTACGACTTACAGAGGAACATACACTTAGGAATCCTCACGATTCCTAAAGAGAAAATACACCTACAAGATCCTCACGACTTGTAGGGAGAATTACCTTTGTGAGACCCTTACGGCTCATGAAGTTAGAAGCCTTAGTCGACAGGACCTTAACCCTGTTCGCTAAGCCACCTTTGTTCAACATCGACGGAGGCAAATGATGATTCGCTCCTGACAATATCCCAGTTGTAGCAGTGCTGATGCCGAAATCGGTGTCTAATTTCAGGTTTACGGTGAAAAGCCGGTAGGCCGCACATGCATACGAAATAGCCTAAATGATTGGGCAACTTGCAATAAAAAGCAGCAAGTAAAAACGTATGCATACAAAATAGCCGAAATGATTGGGCAACTCGCAATAAAAAGCAGCGAGTGAAAATAAAATAAATAGCCGAAATGATTGGGCACCGCGAAAAATAGCCGAAATGATTGGGCAATCGCGACCTTCGCGATATAAAAGCTGAAATGATAGAGCATCGCGGAAATAAAAAAAAATGATGATAAAACTTTGGCCCTACAGTTGAGATCACATCGATCCCTGTATACAATCCAAGGGCGCAAACAAAGAGAGAACCATACTTTCCCAATAGGCTCCGCCAGAAAACGAAGCCAAATCTCGACTGTTCATCCCAATCCCGAAGAAACCAGTGTCTTCAGCAAAATCCTTCGACTCAAGGAAACAAGTGTCCTTGACGAAGAAAATCCTGATTCGCGTCGACTCGCAGAGAAACCGGTGTCTCCACGGGAAATTCTCGATTCGTTTCAACACCAGGGAAACAAGTGTCCTTGGCAAATACCTCAACTCAGGGAAACTAGCGTCCTTAATGAGAGCCTCCTGATTCGCGTCGGCTTGCAGAGAAACTAGTGTCTCCGTGGGAAATTCCCGATCCGTCTCAACCCCGAAGAAACCAGTGTCTTCGGCAAATCCTTCGACTCGAGGAAACAAGTGTCCTTGACGAAGAAAATCTTGATTCGCGTCGACTCGCAGAGAAACCAGTGTCTCCGCGGGAAATTCTCGATTCGTTTCAACACCAGGGAAACAAGTGTCCTTGGCAAATACCTCAACTCAGGGAAACTAGCGTCCTTGATGAGAGCCTCCTGATTCGCTTTGGCTCGCAGAGAAACCAGTGTCTCCGCAGGAAATTCCCGATCCGTCTCAACCCCGAAGAAACCAGTGTCTTCGGCAAAATCCTTCGACTCGAGGAAACAAGTGTCCTTGACGAAGAAAATCCTGATTCGCGTCGACTCGCAGAGAAACCAGTGTCTCCGCGGGAAATTCTCGATTCGTTTCAACACCAGGGAAACAAGTGTCCTTGGCAAATACCTCAACTTAGGGAAACTAGCGTCCTTGATGAGAGCCTCCTGATTCGCGTCGGCTCGCAGAGAAACCAGTGTCTCCGCGGGAAATTCCCGATCCGTCTCAACCCCGAAGAAACCAGTATCTTCGGCAAATCCTTCAACTCGAGGAAACAAGTGTCCTTGACGAAGAAAATCTTGATTCGCGTCGACTCGCAGAGAAACCAGTGTCTCCGCGGGAAATTCTCGATTCGTTTCAACACCAGGGAAACAAGTGTCCTTGGCAAATACCTCAATTCAGGGAAACTAGCGTCCTTGATGAGAGCCTCCTGACTCGCGTCGGCTCGCAGAGAAATCAGTGTCTCCGCGGGAAATTCCCGATTCGTCTCAAATTGCAAAATGAAGCCTCAGGCAGCAGGGATAAAAAAAAACTTGTTTCCTGAGCAATGAGACCCTGCAAGTCGGTCTAAAACGGTCTCTTGCCTACTATTCACGGGTCTCACTCTCCAAAGTCGAATTTCGACAAGGAGGGAAACAACCTCTTACGGGTCCTCTCGACTCGTAAGAGGGAAAAATTCTCTTATAAGATCCTTACGACTTATAAGAGAAAACACACTTAGGAATCATCACGATTCCTAAGGAGAAAATACACCTACGAGATCCTCTCGATCCGTAGGGAGAAAAATCTCTATGAGACCCTCACGGCTCATAGAGTTGAAAAGTCTTAGGCGGCAGATCTGAACCTGCGGCCTAACCCATCGCTATCTCTCGGAGAAATCTAGATGCTTACTCTATTATCGGTTAAATGTGTTTATCAAGACAGCATGCTGGTAATAAGAAAAAGGAAAAAGCAAAGAAATAGCACAAGACATTGCAAAGAAAAATGTATATCTTTATTGAATGTAATCAAGTACAAGGTGAAGCGTACAAAAGAATAAAGAATGGATACATATTATTTAAAAAAACGAAATTTTTTACAAGTATCTAGATACAAGGGGAATTACTGGGAAGGAAGCGTCTTGCATAGCTCTAGCAATTGTGCGCGCACCTCCTTCCCCACTTTCTCCTGATCGGCCACCACTGCCAGCTCCACCTCCACTTGAGCCCGCTGCTGCAAAACAGATGCAAGCTGCTCCCTAACGGCCTGATGAGCAGCTTCGCGGCCTGGGGCGTCACGCTCGGCGACATCAAGCTTTCGCTTCAAGTTTAGCCCATGAGATATGCGTTCCAGGAGACCCTCAAAAATAGCCTTCACTTGGGCAGCATTCGCCTCAACCTCAGCACGCAGACGAGCCGTCTCGCTCGAGGTCACTTGGCATTCCCTCAGCCTTAAAGCCGCTTCTTTTTCTAAGTGGCAGACATAAGAAGCGCTTTGCTCGATCCACGCTGCTCTTTCATTGCTTGCGACTATTGTCTCGGGAGCAGGGCGCATAAACTGCATTTGATGCAGACGAGCCTCGATCTCTCTACAGTGGTTAACCCAAGACGCGATGATGCCCTCGTCATGGAAGTTTACGAGTATCACCAGTATCGGGTTAACCGCCGTAGCGAAGTTTGCAGCAGATGTAGGAGTCTCGACGTCGAGTTCTTCAACATAGTTGCTCAACATGCGCAGACTATTCGCGGCGCCTTTCGAAGACGGACGTCTCAGAAAAGGGCCCGTCGGCATTACGATCCGAGATTCGAAGGGCGCCGAGACCGGAGCGACAGCTGAAAAAACAGGACATGATTAGATAACAGTTCAAGAGATAAAAAAAGGGGGAGGTTATCAATGCGATAGTTGCTGTACCAGCTGCGGCAGATGGTAAGGCCGGAAGGGTCGGTGGCCCGGCCGATCTTTCATCCCCTCCTTCGATTTGTAGCACTGCAGTCGTGACGAGAAAAAAGTTAGAAGTAATTACATCAATGAAAAAGAAAGATATCAATGGAAACCATAGTCACCAACGCCACCAGAGGAAGAAGCGAATTCAGATGAGAAGGAGAAGTGTGGGAGAAACACTTGATAGAGATGATCAAAAAGCACTCCTGAAAAGACACAGTGGTACGACTTTAGTACATAAATTAGGCGGCTGAAAGACGCAACTAATAGATTGCAAATCCATACCTTCCAGCATCTTCGATGGTATAAGAGAGGGTTGAGAAGTGACCACCGCCAAGGCAGTAGTCGACGGCGCTCCCTCGAGCAGTGGAGCATCGACGCTGGCCGCACCTGCGTTAAAAAACAAGGGTAAACTTGTCAGAAGCGATTGCAAGAATAAAAGAGGGGATGGTAATCCGAAATTTACCTGATGAGCCTCAAGCCGAGACAGAGGCGTCTCCCTCCTCCATCGACATAAGACCACCACCCGTGGCCTCATCCCCAGACTCCACAGGGGCCGTTGTCGTGCTCGCAAGGCCGGGAGACGGCGGGGGACCATAGGCAGGGAGAGCTATGACCAGAGCATTGCCAGACTTTTGAGAAAGAGTGGTTGGCTCGTCCTCAGGAATCATGTCTACTTCACCCGCTACTCCCTCGGGCTCAGCAGTTACGGTTGTCTTGTCCACCGTCACCACGAGGTCATCGGTCTCAGGCACTCCGTCCGCTGCTATCTCGGGCTCGACATCAACCACTTTCTCAGGCGTAGTGGACATGACCAGTTCGTCAGTCACTATCTCGGGCCCAGCAATCCCAGCTGTGTCATCCGCCACCGGCTCGGGCTCAACCAATGCCTCTTCCATTAGCCCCTCAGGTTCGACAGTCTCCGCCCCCCCTCGGTTGGGCTTGGCCTTGGAGGGTAGAACATATAAGAACCGACAGCTTTATAAGTCTTACAACAAAATTCTGAAAGAAGTATTACCTGAGGTGGACTTGTCGTTAGCCTCCCTATTGGCGCGAATCGCCTGTCTATGAGCTGTAGACAAGGCAACTGGGGGCTCTTCTGACGGAGTATCGGCACGAGGGATGGTGCTTGGGCCCGCTCTAATGGCCAAGGCAGCCCTGCGTGCCTTTGCTTCGCGCCTCAACCGCTTCCTTTCCTCCCGGGCTATCGCGATGGACCTCTTCGACGCTTCCTTCATCAAGGCGTCGTCGTCCTCGTTCAGAGATGCCTCCAGAGCCTTTAAGGCATCTCTCATCGGCTCTTCAAGACGGGCCTCCCGCGGTAGCCCTGAGGAAGCAGGAACATCGGCAGCTGGTAGAATATCCGCGTCACTTGGCGGGAACGACATTGAGGTTCCTGCGATAAAAGGGAGAGGTTAGATCGACCATAACACAAGGAAAATGAAAACTTGATGAATTTAAACTTACTAAGGCCTAAATACGCTCTTAGGCGTTCCTCCTCTTGGAAGGTCTTAAGGGAAGCGGCAATGGCTTTTTCAGTGGTGATGCCTGTTGGAAGAAAAGAGGGAAAAATGTTAGTCAAAGGCAATAATAAAGATATGATGGAATAGAAAATGCGACTAGTGATTACCTGATTCCGCAAGCTTAGCCAGCCACGCATCGCGCCTCGCTAACCGCTCCGAAGCTTCGAGGGCGGCCTCCAAATCCGTCGGCATGACTAATCCCTCGTTAGTCCCATACTCACTCAGGCCCTCAGCAAAGGGAGCGTGGGGTTCCTGACCAAACACGACGTCAGCAGCGAAGAGCGACTTCTTTTTCTTCTTCTGCCCACCAACCCTAGGCGCACCTGGAATCGACTTGCGCTTTGCAGACACCTTGGGGCGGCGGGTCCCGATGTCCGCACCCACGCCAGACTCCGGCGAGGCTACAACCACTGTCTCCACTGGAGCACAGGGCGCTGGTGGTGCATTTGCGATGTCGGGGAGCGGCAATCCGTGTGGAGGACTTTGCGCACGCGATGGTCCGGCTCTGGCATCTTTTAGAGGGGGAACTACCGGGGTCCTTGGCACTAAAGGAGCGTTACGGTCGCTGCCTAGAGGCGCACCCTTACGGTCGAATAGCAATCGCCTTTCCTCCTTTATGACGGCTCCCGTCGAATGAATGTACCATTCTGTATATACCTTGAGGAGTCGTGGGGTGCAAGCCGGTTCACTGATAAAGAAGTGGGAGCCCGTGTTTAGACGCATGAAATGATGCAGCGCTCTCTCCATCCTTTCTTCGGTCGCAGCAGGTTCCGAAAAGAAGGCCTCCAGTGGTACCCCTTGATTGTAGCTCAGTTGTTGGGCGAAGCGATGCGGGTTGTACCTCATGAAAATCGCCGCACCGTTCTGCCTGAACACCAGGAAGCCCGGTCTGATAGAATATAAGTGGAGGGTCTCCCTGGCCGTCAAAACTGAGGCTCCAACTTTGAAGGTGTCTTGCAATGGCCGCACTGCAGTGGTAGACGCCTTTCCAATAGTCAACACCTTGTTAATGAAAGACATCCCGTCTCCAACGGTGTAGGGGCGAAGGAGTAAACCCCTGGCGTTCCGTGGCGATGGAGTCACAATTGATGCGCCAATCAACTGTATAATGCGGGGGAAGCTGCACATGTCGTAGAACGAGGGCCTTTTATGCATGCCAAAGACACCTGATGTGTGTAGCTCGAGCCATGATATGAAATATTGCATCGGGAAGATCACATGCAGCACCCCAGGCTCATTAGCATCCGCCGCTCGACCGAGGCCGTGATACAAGTGTGCCAAGCCGGCTATCCCAATGGCTACTTTTACCCCGATGGTCATCCTGTGAGCAGGGTAAAAGACGGAGGGCCGCATATGGCGAGAATGCATTGGGAGCGCAAACCAACTCAGCCATAGCCCAAGAAATCCTAAGAAAAAGGCCTCCTCATCCATCCCGGGGGCCTCAATTTCCGCAAAAGACACAGTCGAGGAGTTAGGAAGGAAAAAACCCTTTTGGTCTATTTCCTTCGCCGGTAGGTTATCCAAACCTAGACCGAAAGGGTCCTCGAGGGTGGCAAACTTGGCTGCTTCTGCCGAGAGGACGCTTGGGTGAAGGAACCGGGCGATGAAATCCTCAAAACTAACTCCGCGACTCCCACGCTCAATGAAAATGGCCTCGTAGATGTTCAACACCTTGATCAAACTTGGGAATTGGTGTTGAACAGCATTCTTCGGTGTGAGGCCCCTTACTACCGGCTTGGCACCGAAGACATACTCGTCTGTCGGAAGCAACTCCTCATAGTGCTCCCCTATAACCGGTAAACCGGAGACCTCTGTGAACTCCTCCAGAGAAATTGACACTTCCCGATCCATTGCGAGGAAAGTGTGAGTGGGGATGTTCCACTGCTCCAAGAAAGCCTTGAACCACCAGGTGGGAAGCGTGGGATACTGGAAGAGGGAGACATAAATCACAGTGTACAATCCTAATCTTATCAACCGCGACTTCTTCGCCGACAGGATATATCGAGCCCACGGCAGGTAGCCGATCGGGTGGCGGGGGATCAGACCTATGTTATATGATTGCCCCTAAGGTCGCGCCTCGCCTTGATAGATACAGCGTCCCAGGATATCCAAAACTATGGGACACTGAACCAGAATCGCATCTATGGCGGGATGAAGAAAGCCCTTCGAGGTCCAATCGACCATCTCCACGGCATACTGCACCGGAGGTGGGCTGGCGTAGTGGATCGCCGTAATAGGTTCTGACGGCACTGCGCACGTGAAGCTCCGTCGACCCATGATAATCTGATTATACCACGACCCCCAAAGGTGGAGACTCTTATATTCCGAGTCGTGGTCCTTGATCATGGCTAAGACTTCACGGTCCAAGAGCGCTTCAGAGAACCCTTCCTCCGAGCGAGCGAACGGGAATGAAGTATCGAGAGACATGATCGCTGCAAGTGAACAGAAATTAGCCGTTAGTGTTGTAATTCCGACGCTTGGCGTTTGAAAAATTTCATTAATTAATTAATTAAATTAAAGATTAATTAAATTAAAATTAATTAATTACACCACACAGCAGTGCAGTGGGTAGGAGACCGAAGGGGGACCCACAAAATCTGGATGACAATACGTCAGTTAATAAGACAACCCCATCATTGGATGAGATTTTCAGTTGGTCCCCAAGAAAATATTCCCATTAATAATAAAAAAATCCCTAGAGATAAGGAGAAAATCTCCTATTTCAGAGCAAAGCTCCGTCACAGAGTGACACTTGTCAAACTCTGGTCTCAGGGGAATAAAATTCTTTAAAAAGAGCTTAGCACTGTAATAATAATAAAAAAATCATCAAAGAAATTTTTTTATTAATTAATTCCTAAAAAATTGAAGTTCTGGGATCTTAAAGATCCATATGAAAAAGCTCTTAAGAGTTCATCATCAGAAGATCAAAAGATCTATATTCTGTCAATGAGCAAAACTCTGTTCATGGGTTAAGAAATCCTGAAACAAATTTTTTGAGAGCAAAGCTTTGTTTATGAAACCCCAAAGGGAATTTCTTTAGATCAAAAGATCTATGAGAGCAAAGCTCTGTTGGTTAAAATTGATTTAAATTAATTTAACTTAATTTTAAATTAATTTTACCTAAAGTTTTCTAACTTGGAAAATGAGAGCAAAGCTCTAAAGTTCTGGAAACAAGAGAAAAGTTCTGAAGTTCTTAAGCAAGAGCAAAGCTCTGTAAATCAAAATCTAGAAAATGGTGAAGTTTTTCTAAAGGGCCATAGGTCCTATTTATAAGGCGCTTGTGCCCCTTCAGCTCACCCGTTGATCCAACAGCCAAGATCTTGCCACCGCTGCACTCACGTGCGCGCCACGTGAGCGCAACGGTGGGGGGGCATTTGTTTCCCCCAACCAGAGCAAAGCTCTGTTTGAATTTCAAAATTCAAAATTCGAAGCAACGCTTTAGATTTTTTGCGCTGCGCGCAACGCGCCACGTGTCAAAAGCTGATACATCAGTGCAGCGCCCAAGGCAGCGCGCCCAATCAGAGCAAAGATCTATTTAAAACAAAATTAAAGGAAGCAACGCTTTAGTTGCGCAAGCGCTGCGCTGCGCGACACGTGTCAGCGCAGATGGGCAAGCGCAGATGCGCTGCGCCGTGCGCTGTGCGACACGTGTCAGCGCGCGCTGCGCGACATGTGTCAGCGCAGATGCGCCGCGCAGTTGCGCTGCGCGACACGTGTCAGCGCAGTTGCGCTGCGCTCTGCGCTGCTTGACACATGTCACGCGCTGGGCGTTTGCGCCAAACAGAATTAAATTCTAGCAAGATTTTTCTGTTCTTGTTAAAACAAGAAGATTGACTTCTGTAAAACAGAAGCCCTTGGATCGAAGATCCAACGGTGGGGAAAATTCCCCAAATCACTCAGAGAAAGATCTCTCTAACAAATTTTAACAAATTTATGGGCACTATATAAAGGCCCCTAGACCCCAAATCAAAAGGCATCAACATCATCATTGAAAACTTTGATGAATTGGAGAGAACTCCTCAAGAACAAAAAAGGTAAAAACCTTTAGAAAAAAGAGAAAATTTTCTTATGAACAGATCATTGATCTGAGAACAAGATCAATGATCTTCAATAAAAAGAAAAATAAATAATAATAAGTTCTTTGCACTTTTTTTTTGTGAACCACTGGTTCCCTGAAATAAGAAAAAACAAGAGAAACTTGTTTTCTTTGATCGAAATTAGATCAAGAAAACAAACAGTGCCTTGCACTTTTTTATGAACCATTGGTTCTGGAATCTAAAAGATTCTCAAGTTAATAGTGCCTTGCACTTGCAAAACTGCGCTGTTGCGCTCTTGGGTTGGCGTAAGCCACCAGAGAGCGCCACGTGTCAGCATCTGAACCACTTGCACTATGTGCTTTTGAAATAGAGCCTTGCTCTCTGAAACTGGCGCAACTCACCACAGCGCGCCACGTGTCAGCAGCGCAAGCGCAGCGCACTGGCGCAGCGCACTGGCGCAGCGCACTGCGCTTGCGTGACACGTGTCATCACCGCAAGCGCTTGCACTCATTGATTGGCGCAAAGCGCCTGACAAATGCAATGTATTTCTTTTACTAAAGGGCCTGGCCCAAATCAGAAAACCCTAGTTGGCCGAATTAAATTGCAATGCAATAAAAGGGGCAAAGCCCAAACAAAAAGGGCAGAGACTAAACAAAATTGATGCTCTACATCATTTATAAATAGGCAAGGCCCTGACAAAATGAATAATGCAATGCATTATTAAACATGGGCAAAACCCTAGCATAGGCCTAATAGGCCGAAGACAAATAAAAACGTTGATCATCTTCAACTGAACTTAGCCCAATTCTGGCCGTAAGTCGTCAAATTAAATTGACTGAGCACGAGTGCTCTCCTAAATCAATTTACACCCGGTTCGAGGGTAAACCTCCGAACTCCTCTGACATTTGTCGTTTTAGTCCTTCAACGACGTCCGAGAGGTGACGAGTCCCGACAACCACACATCAACACGGACTGTGGGGTCCTTAAACCCATGGGTTTAAGCGTCCTTAAACTAAAACACGGACTGTGGGGTCCTTAAACCGGCGGACTCATGCGTCCTTAAACTAAAACACGGACTGTGGGGTCCTTAAACCCGCGGACTTATGCGTCCTTAAACTAAAACACGGACTGTGGGGTCCTTAAACCCACGGACTTAAGTGTCCTTAAACTATCTATGGACCACCATGTCCCTAAACTGGAATACGGACCGAAACGTCCTTAAACTACCTATGGACCACCATGTCCCTAAACTGGAATACGGACCGCAACGTCCTTAAACTACTTATTGCCCGCAACGTCATTAAACTAAACAATAGAGCTCCCAATTGCTCTTTTGTCTGATCTAAACGACCCCGTTAAGTCGATCTTAGTCTCAAATCAGACTAACGTATCCTTAACAAACGTTTAAGTCGATCTTAGCCTAAATATGGCTAACGTATCCTTAAACTAAAACACTAAACCCAAATCTAAGTAAATACGGATTTGGACTAATCCACGTCCTACGGGCGACGACATCATTTAGTCTCCGTATACAATCCACGGGCAATCACAAACAAAACAAACACACACGACACGAAGTGAAATTCTGGAGAAGGAGAAAGTGGTTACCGCGATGCGGTAGCGTAATTAACTGCAGGGGCTTGCGCCTGCAGCGAAGAGCGTCCCCACAATCAAAAACCCCTCAGACGAGGAGGAATCTGACGAAGTCTGCTACATCGGCCGCATCCGTCTAAACCTCCGATACACGGTGCCATAAATCAACTTGGCATCTTCGGAGAGGTAGACGGATAAAACCAAATAGCATCTGCCCTGAACCTCAGGCCAGACGTCCTAACGTCGTCGCCGCCGTTCGGAGGGGAACAAGTACACTGGACAGGACTCGTCGGGAACTGTTGGTTGGTATTATACCTATCGTCAGTTAACAGTTCCCAGGTGACATGAGTACAGCTTAGTCCGCTGACTTGACACTGTCACTTAGCCTCGAGTGTGTTCCCACTGTTCTTAGATTACTACCCTACCACGGCTCTACTGAGTCTTGCAAATAGGTAGTAGTTGGGTGCAGTCCCGAAGCACTTGGAGGCAGTGACGGTTAGACAGGATTCGTCTCTCCCGGTATTGGGAGTTGATATCGCGCTGTGTCTAGGAGAGCCATTACACAAAGTCGTCCCTGGCCAGGGCAAGCGAGATTTACTGGTAGTGTTACCAGTAGTTTCTTAGGGTGTTTTGGGCTACACTCCGACACGACTTGTACCGCTATTAGGGGACTGACGTTTACCGCCCCCCTAGGCCCGCCATGCGACACTCTCAGACGAACAGACCGGACTGTACGGAGATTGTCGCATTCAGGCTCAGTAGGAGTTCGGATGGGTTCACCTCATCAGTCTTCTTGTCGGCATCTACCTGGGGACCGTTACGTACAGCTAGTACCGCTTGCGGCCTGTTGTTAAACCCACTGCCAGCGTAGTGTCGAGCCTTTAGAGTCCTACACAGAGGGTTACTCGCCTTTGGGCAAAATAGAGTAGAGGTCGCATGGTTTTGCGACGGGGTTCGTTCACATCTGCGCACTTGTGCACGTTTGGTGTCCGGGCAGTTATTACTAGCGGGCTTTGGTTTAAGCCAGATCCTAGTATTCGTTTTGGGATTGGTTTTGTCTCAGTGTATTCGTGTTCCTTGGAACATGAATGCGGGTGTGTATGCACAGTTGACAGAGGCAGAGGCAGAGGATTCTCATTAGGGTTGTTGACCATTTGACTTTGGTTGACTGGTTGACCGTTGACTTTTTCTAAACCCTAATGAGAATGAGAAATATGATTAATAATATTAATTAAGAATTATTGTGTCATGGTTGAGTTGAACATTTGACTTTTGTTGACTTGTTGACTTTGTTGACCGGTTGACCATTGTGGACTTGTTGACCATCATCATTTCATATGACTTTTGTTTGCTTGTTGTTCTTTACAAAAATGCATGAAATGATATTGGTCATTGAAACTAACCATCACAATTCTTAATTATTATTATCATCATCATTATTTTTGCTTTTGTGAGCATGGTTGCAATATGAGAGCTCATTCTATCATATTCTTTCTCTCTCTTAGAAAGAAAGCTCTCCCTCTTCCTCTCTCAAGGTTCAAGTGTTCCATGAGTTGGAAATCATGAACCTTTGAGACAAAACCACCATAACTCTTCTCTACTCATTCTAAGGTTCTAGGTTTAGCAAACCAAGCACCTTAGTTATCTCTAGGTTGAGATAGGAGCTCAAGTTCGAGGCCCTCGGGTGGATCCATCTACGGCAAAGAGGAGACGAGGAGGAGGAGCCGTTCAAGCCACTACAAGGAGCAAGCAAGGAGGAGAAGCACCAAAAGAAGAGAAGGAGTTCAAGACCTAGGTATAACATTCTACATAGTAACTAGAACTTGTAGTTTTTTAGTTAGTTTTTGTTTAGCAAAGATCCTTCATGGATGGTCCATGTTACCTTTTGAGGAAAAATTTGATTTTTACCTATTCCGCCTCCCCGAAAGAACCGGGGTGGGTAACATGGACCTGACAGGGTTTTTTAGGGACACCCACGAAAAACGAGCTCGTGACTCGGTCAGAAAGCCGCGGAAGCGCGGCGAAACCATGCGATTCGCCGTGGATCCGCGGCCGAGTCGACTCGGAGTCAACTCGTTTTTCCTGCAGAATGTCCAGCTTGATGTTTTGTGATTTTTCAGAAGCTTTGTTTCTGCCCAGATTCTTTTGAGAACAGTGTTGTATTTGGGGTAGTTTCAAATTGGAATATTGATCGAAATTCTATAAACTTTAGCTAATTGATTATATCTGTAATGTGATATATGTACTGAATGTCGACTAATCGCTATACGTCGATTAGTGGGGGTTGTACATATCTGTGATCTGTGATGTTGGATTGTGTATATGAACTTGTTGGATTGTCGCGGATGAATAGCCTGGGTTGTGAGATGAGTGTTTATTTATCTTTCATTTGTTGTAAATTGTAAATTGATATAATATTATTTTTTGGTCGCACATCCGGGTTGAGGTTGTAGCCACCATTGTATATTATTTCTTTTACAGTTTTTGCTACTAGGATAGACCCAAGGAGGGGTGCACAAACTACCGGGTACTTTGAAGTGCTGAGTGGCCTACTCACGTTGTTGAGGGAAGCTGCTTCACTTCGGGTATTTGGTGTTGGATATAGTGCCCTCAAAGTCAATTATTGGATCGCAGGTACGTGATTGCAATGATTGAAGCAGGACCTATACTGATATGACAGTCTTGCTCGAGATGATAGTATGCTATCTGGTTTGTCTTTATCATCGTATACATGCTTTAGTTCTCTATTGCATGATGATAGAGCCCATATGATTCTTGCTTGACTGCCAGCAGTATGATGGCGATCATATACGTGGGAGCTGGGGTCTGTAAGCACATCCTTAAAGTGTCCCTAGTCGTGAGAGTTTCGAGACAGG
This sequence comes from Agapanthus africanus, assembly GCA_030015575.1. Taxonomy (NCBI): domain Eukaryota; kingdom Viridiplantae; phylum Streptophyta; class Magnoliopsida; order Asparagales; family Amaryllidaceae; genus Agapanthus; species Agapanthus africanus. Next base: position 231,064,907 of record JASDDO010000012.1, read on the forward strand.
GCATCGATACTCCAGAGTAGACTAGTGTATACAGTCGAGACCCCGACGAGGGGCGGTGGCCGGTCTCACAAGCCATTGGTGTTAGTTGGTTCACCTAAGATGTATACAGGTGCTCATTGGGTTATGAGTACACCGGACAGGACTCACCGGGAACCTGCTAGTTGGTATTATACCTAGCGTCAGATAGCAGTTCCCTGGAGACATGTGTACAGGTTAGTTCATCGACCTGAGGTCGTCATTTTTCTCATGTGAGTTCCCACTGTGCTTTGATTTCTACCCTACCACGGCTCAAAGGAGTCGTGCAAACAGGTCTTTTTTGGGTACAGTCCCGAGCCACATGGAGGCAAGTGAGCGGATCGGCAGAGGATTCGTCTCTCCCGGTATTAGGGGTGAGATTGCGCTATGTCTAGGAGAGCCATTACACAAAGCCCTCGACCGAGGCAGGAGATTTACTGGTAGGTACTCCAGTAGTATCTCAGGGTGTTCTGGGCTACTCTCTGACACGACTTATACCGCTATTGGGGGTCTGACGTTACCAGCCCCTAGGCCGATATGCGATACTCATAGACGAACGGACCGGAATGTATGTATATTGTCACTGTTAGGCTCAGTAGGGTTTCTGGATGAGTTCGCTCATCAGCTTCCCTTCCAATCAATACATAGGCAACCGTTACGTACAGCTAGTGCCTCTGATGTGCTAGTGGTTATACCCAGTGCCAGTGTGTTGATGAGTCATTAGAGTCCCCAACAGACAGTTTCCCAAGTTCGGGAGAAACGTTGTAGAGGCCGTATGGTTTTATGGCAGGGTTCGGAAAATGCACGTGCGTTTACGCACATGTCATTTTTCGGGCAGATAATACTGGTGGGCTTTGGTTTAAGCCGGATCCGAGTATTATACTATGTAGATATAATATCTTTGTCTCAGTTGCATTTGTTTTCAGTCGTAATACAAATTCGGGTATGTTTATACTGTTACGGGGTTATCCTGAAATTCGTTTCGGGATCGCTTTTGGAAGTTGCCAGTTTCCAGTTTTCTATCGCCCGTATTTAACATTCGGTTAAAGACGGATTTATCTTTTCTTGATGAGTGTGGAAGGTTCTAGAAGCATCTAGATGATGACTAGGATGATGAGGTGGCTTTGACTCATTAATGCATTGATTGTGCATTTAATGAGTTGATGACTAGGTAATGGTGATTCATTAGTTCATTAATGGTTTTTGGTGACAAGGTTAAAATGACTCATTCTTTCTTTAATGTTGTGGTCACCCCCTCCTCTCTCCTACACTCACCTCCCTCCTATTTGTAAGTGGCCGGCCATTCATTCTTGGGAATTATGGTTGTTGATTTGAAAAAGATGCAAGTATTTGGTTCATGGAAATTAGTATACTCTACTTCTCATTTTCACCCGATCCAAAAGGGAACTTCATTAACCGTTCGTCCATAGTTTTGGACGCAACGAGACAAAATGTTCTACTCATTCTCTACATCAATCTTGGTCATCTCTTTTGGCAAACTTGATGATCGAGTTGCCTCGGTTCAGAGGCGGGAGCCGTTTAAAGATCCGTCGACGTGGTACCACCTGGACGAGAAGACTGGAGATTCAGGAGATCGGAGCAGCCGCAACAAAGCGTGGGATGATAGTTGAAGACCGAAGGACTCGGATCGTTCGGTATAAAATTTCTACCCACTTTGTAGTTTGTTAGTTTAGCTTTAATGGCAGATCCGGGTGATAGTACGCGATAGCGCCAGTTGTAAAAAGTTTTTGTCGCATTTGGCGTCTGTTAGACGGCCGGGACGCTACCGTGGACTTACAGTGGTATCAAAGCCTCACCATTAAGCTTTACTAACATGTGCTAATGCGTTTAAAACATCGATCGAGAGGATTTTCGAAAACCGCAAATTCCAAGTCTAAAGTTTCTGTCGATTTTAAAAGGGGTCTAAAAATAATTTTACATATCACAGAAAACAGAGCATGCTTTTCTAAGAATTCTGGGCAAATTGGAGCACGTGATCCCTCATTACCACCGCGGATCTGCGGTCAAATCTAGGGTTTGACCGCGGAACCGCGACCGTTTTGTGGGAACAGTGCTCCAAGTTTTTCCAGAGAGCTTAACATTGGAAATTGTGGTTTTTGGTACTATTCTTTTGGGCCCAGATTTTATTACTGTATAGCAGATGTTCGTGGGGCCCACTATGGAAAGTTTTGTCGATCGAAATTTTAAGCTTGTTAGTATGCAGTATTTACATTATATCTCCGACCGGGAATGTCATTTGAGAGGTAAATTGCGTCTAATTGTTATAGTTCTTTTAGACGGGTTTGCGAACGTGACATTCGTGTTGTTGTTCTGTGTTGTGCTGTAATGTTGTGGATTTGTCGTGGTGGATAGCAGTGTGCAATGGTAGTGCAGTTTGGATTTAATTGTACATTTGATATTGCAGGGCGAGCGTCCAACATGTGGACTGCCGTCACTTCCTGTTTGTATAATATTCTTTTTGGGGCACGACCGGGCTGAGGTCGATGTACCCGTTGTACATATTTTTATTTCTGTACTAGGTTTACCCCACGACGGAGTGCACGGATAGCCGGGTTCTGGAGGGCAACGGGTCCGTATCTCATGGCTTTGAGAGGTAGAGGGGCCTCACTCTAGAATTGGCAGACTATTCACCGCACTTGTAGGGGGTACAGGTTGACCCAAGGAGGGGTGCTCAAGTTACCGGATTCCGTGAAGTGCCGGGTAGTCCATTCACTTTGCTGTAGGGGGCTGCCTCGCTTCAGGTTTTGGCGGGTAACTTGCCGCACCCGTAGGGGTCTAGGTTTCATTGCACAGGCTATCCACACGATCAGGGGAACGTCGGGTTTCAGTAGCGGCTCTGTAAAACCCGGGGATCCCAGATTATCTGTATTGTTCTGTGATGCTTATTACTTTTCTGTAATGTTGCATATTATCACGCCTGGAGCGATTATTATATATTGGTATATATACTATTAGATGTTGTATATGTTTTACACCCGCGCTAGTCCAGTCCCCGCTCTGTCGTTAGTTAAGTAACCTAACGGGTGATGACGGGACCCAGAGGCGAATGCAGATGGCATATATGCACATTTTATTTTTCGTTCTTTTCTGGTGTGATTGATTGATGGGACTGCATTGATTCTTATCAATGCAAGGATAAAACAAACCTATATTTGACGTTGTTGGAACAAATTTCAAAAGGTGTTATTACAAAGATGTTTCCTTTTGTTTTGCATAGCGGTATTCAGTTGGAATATCCTGCACCTCATTCGACGAGGCAAGGGCCGAGATCCCTTCACCGGGAGTGACCCCTTGGGCAGAAGTTTACGTCAGGGTAATAACTTCACTATAGTAGATTACAAGTTGCTTTGAATAGCGGTATTCAGTTAGAATATCCTGCACCTCATTCCACGAGGAAAGAGCCGAGATCCCTTCACCGGGAGTGACCTCTTTAGCAAAGGTTTTCGTTACTATATTTTTATAAAAAGCTATCAGGTTCCTTCAACGAGATCAAGTTCATTACGTTAAAGGTTTTTTCGCCAAAAACCAGCCGTAGCCCTCCGTCATTTCTTTTGGGTATTCAGTAGTATTCAAGCTATGTATTTTGACCAACGCCAAGACATAGTGTTTGGTAGCTGCTGGGCATTCATTTGTTGCATAGATAGATGCGTTGGTTTGGGACAGTCGTTCTGCCATTTTGGCCAACGTCAAGGGCATGTGCGGGTGGGTTCAAATTGACCTGGATAGTGACGGGTAGAACTTGGCATGTGACTTATGACATTTTGACCAACGCCAAGGTCATAAGAGCATGGGGAAAAAATAATATCGGGAGTTTCTAAAAGATACTGAAACTTGCCAGGCTTGCGCATACCTTCTGGAGTGTGATAACTTGAGTGGCTTCCATCAAGTTATCATGCGACGATAGTTGGATCCCGATTCTCACTGATGAGTTGGTTTACTCTTCGGGTGATCCCGACTAATTCTTCTTTCAGGTTTGGAGGAGAATTTGAGATTACAGTGGGAGGTTTCCTGATTAGATAAAGTGATAACCATTCTGATTTAGGTTAGAGTGCACGCAGAGTGTTTCTTTTCTCTCTCTCTCTCTCTCTTTGGTAGCGACCTTTGACCGACCCTAGACTATGACTCAATGACCAAGTTGACCGAACCTTCTTAAAATACTGGCTTTTGGATTGTCTAAGTTGCATAAGTCATTGCCGCTCCTTCTTTTACCCTTTGTATTTCTCAGAACACCCCGTATTACTACGGACATCCACTTCCATTGGATAGATCCATCGTATTGTTATATACGAACTCGGAGGGACTTCTTCGAGGATGGATCCAAGTTCAGGAGAAATAAAATTGGTTTATTCAGTTGTCTTTTATTATCACCTTCTCTCAGGTTGCGAGTGCTCCTTGGTTAAGGAGGGTACACCTATTACGCTTATTGGATAGTCTTATTCCAAACCATAGGCAGGTGCCGAAAGGTAGGGAATGAAGAAAACCAATTAGCCTAAGTAGAGGTGTACATAAGGTAATAACTAAAGACAAAATAAAGGGATTAGAAAGAGGGCAAAGTAAATTGCGACTGCTATCATTCACGACCAAACCGCGTACTTCATCGCCACTCCTATTTCACCTTTGCTTTTTTCCCAGTTCGGGAGAAATAGAATAAGGTATTATTCAGTTGTCTTTTATCATCACCTTCTCTTAAGTTGCGAGTACTCATTGGTTTAGGAGGGTACACCTATTACGTTTATTGGATAGTCTTCTTCCAAACCATAGGCTAGTGCCGAACGGTAGGGAAGGAAGAAAACCATTTAGCCTAACGATGGTGTACAGAAGGTAACGACTAAAGACAAATAAAGGAATTTGGAGAGATGACAAAGATATATACGGTGTCATGAATAAGATTATGGAAGAGGCATTACTAGAAATACCAGGATACCCATACGAAACATTTTCATGTTTCAGTGCATTATTAAAGGAAAACTGTTTTCCCGATTAGATACTTACTCCAGGGTATGTATTTACCAGGTTTCATTCTCATATCTGTATGGTTTTACAGATATTGAGAGGGAGTAAGTTATTAGAAATTAGGTGATCATCCTCATTATATAGGAATTCGTTATAATTGGTGATATTTGAGGAAATCGTCTCGGTACAGTTTTCAACCTACGATGCACAGGTTTTGAGTTATTCGACCCAGCGAACTTATACAGAGTATTGTATGTTGTCCAGTGTCCATCAGGACAAAGGGGTAGGTCCTCGTACTATGTTCTGTTTACTTACGACTTCTCTAGTTTTTAGACAAGTGTTTCGTAGAAATACAAGGTCTAAGTTTTGAGAAGTTGTGGGTATAAGAATAAAGTAGAGAACCAGGTGTCACAAGTATTGGGATTCTTCAAAGAGATCGAAGATGTAGATTCTTGTGATTGGTATTCAGATGAAAGTAATTGTAACGCCTTGAAATTCGTTTAGGATGTTTTCGCGTTAATTAGCAAGTGTGCGTGTTTTTAAAAAAAAACGGATATCTTATTTTCCTTCTTGGCTAGTGGTCTTTTGTGTTGTGAAGTGTTTATATGGGTATTTATATATATTTATAGGGTTGTTAATTATTTTTAGTCATGTTACCCTAAGTGAGAAATTTTGTGTTAAGTGCACACATGCACACTTAGCATTTTGAGGCTAGATGAGAAAATGTATCATGTTAACCCCCTTCATTTATTGCATGGTAGATAATTTATCCCCACCATTTCAAAACAAGTCAAAACCCTTTTATAATTCAAAATTTTCAATTAAACAAATGAGGTATGGTGTTAGGTGAGAAATTGACCTTTTGACCCCATTTTTCTTTTCTTCTCTCTCTCTTCTCCTCATTCAGAAATTCCTGCAGAATTTCCAGCAAAAACAACAGCTTCTTCTTCTTTTCTTCTTCTCTTTTCATTTCCTTTTGATCCCTACATAAAACCCTACTCAAATCAACACTTTTCCTTCACAAACCATGGAAAAAAATGAGCTTTTGAGGTATTTGGTGGTGGATCTGCACACTTGAGGAAAAAGCAGGGATTTTTGGTGTTTCATAAGATGTTTTGAAGGTATTAACTCACCCTTAGCACCCCTTTTACATAACTTGTAGTATTTCTAGCAAAATATCACATTTTATGCATGTTTTGTGCTATATAAAGGGATTTAGTGAGGTTGTGATAAAGATTAACTTTTTATTGCTTGATTAGCTTGGTAATGTGATATTAGTGTAGTTTTAGACTTGGGTTTGTTTTAGATTTCACAAATATACCCTAAAGTATCATTTTAGTGCAAAGGTGTGATTTTTAACTTGAAATTGGGTTCTGTTGAAACTGCTGCTACCCGGGGTGTTTCAGAATAAAATTGTATTTACTGTAGCTTGTGTATGGGGTATAGAGTGTACACACCAAACCCGGGAGCCCACCCCCTACCCAGGCCGCCGAAAAACTCATTCTGGTCGCAAATTGCGTCCAGATGGGAGAATTGTGGGTTGGGGTTTGGTGGTTGGTGTCTGCTGGTATTTAGAGTGTTTTGGTATATTTATTTTTATAAAACTCTTTATGTATCAAAATCTGGGACCTATTACCCTATTTTCCGTATTTTAAATCTTCGTGACACACGTGACACGTGTGTGGGTTTGGGTTGTGCTGCGTATCGCGACGCATCAGGTTAGCTTCAGGAGCGTAATCACACGTTTTAGCGTATCGCGCACACGCGCGCTTGGTTTGCAACGCGGGTTTCTAGTTTGACCTTAATATTGCGTTTTTGGTAGATTTGAGCTTATGTGTGATATATTGTGTAATTCTAGGTTCACAGGCGAATGAGACGGACGCTGCGAAGAAGGGGAAGCAAGTCGTCGGCTACACTTAGACCGAGACTTCGGTGAGTAGATTAACATCTATGGGGATATCGCCCGCATGGCGTTATGCGTCAGGGCTGATAGGACTTTATAGCTACATATTGCATTTACCTACATTGACTGTTCATGGGTACTGTTATTGCATACTGCATTCCCTGTTATATGTATGAAAACTTAGAATTTATAGAACACCGCACTATTACTAACGGTTCATGTTGCACGAGCACTAATCTGCATGTTACACACACACCGTTAGTAATTGCCATGCCACACTCACTGTAGAATTGCCATGATCATTTTACTGTAGTTCATTTCACATATGATTCGATATGATTTTCATAGAAATTGGAAGCCGCATGCTGTCTTGAAAACTGAAACTATCTTAAGAAAAGTGGTTTCTCCCTTGTACCTATATTATGACTTGATGTACATAGCATATCGTATTTGATCTACTCATTGGTGTTGGATTTTTATGTGATTTCTGGTTTTGAGGACCGTGAATTATTTAAGAAAAGATGCACTATTTGAAAACCCAGTTCCTCGTGATATGATATTTTGGTGCGTCCACCACGCGTTTTCTCGGTGTTGAGACGTATGCTTGAAACCCGATTCGTGGAGTGGATGATCCGTTTGCGGGTTCGTGGTGGACCAGGTATGGTTCCCCTCGGCAAGATGATCGATGGACTTTGCCGATTGAGCCTGGAGGTGGGCGAGTACCTACCGGTGATTGGTTGGACCTGGTGGTTATCCGGAGGATACTGACCAGAGTCGAGAGATGGATGCGGGATGATCCGTACTGCCGGGGCCGAGGGCCGATACCGTAGACGGAGCCCGTGGGCTGATCCGGACTTACGGAGCCCGATGTATGAGGATTTGCGTGTCGATGCTGGACATGAGTATTTATGATATTTCTGGGTGCCGATGTTGGGCACTCGTGATTCTCAGAGATTTACAGGATTTGAGGGCCGAGGAGAGTGCCGGCGCCTGAGTTTATTTGGGATTTGGGTGCAGCTTGGGCACCGATTATTTTTCCACGATTGATATTTCGTGTAGATGTTGTTTATCCCATGCTCAGCAGTGATTATTATGTATCTCATCCTGTAGTTATTTTACCTGACAGAGCATTTGCATGATTATTGCATTTACTGCTTGTCGCATATAGATTTACCTGCTGGCATATGATAGCGTAGCGCAGTACGTGCATGCTCGTGATTACCCTTATATGTTATCTCTATTCATGAGTTGGCAACTCACCCCCATTGTGCCACAGTATTTGCAGGTTGCCCCTCAGAGTAGTCGCGGCAGGCGCCCTTTTGCATCTTTTGGCTATAGATACCACTACAGCTGGTGCGAGAGCTATTTTGCTATTAGGTGGGTTATGGTATCTGGTTACTTTATTGTACAGACTTTTGTATCTAGTATTCTCCATCTACCATATATGTACTGGACTTAGTGACAGTGTGAGGACGATGATGTATATTTTTGTATTCTGGTGTCGAGCTCGTGGGAGCCGACTGTTATATACTGCCGTTTATCATTTTGTGATGTTTACTTATTGCTCATTCTTCGCTACGGCGTCGTATACTTCTCTTGTGGTGATGGTTTCCGCCGTTGGGCATGATTGTTCCCGTTGGGGATGCTTTATTTCATTATATATCATTTTCACTTATATCCTGTTTTATACCCGATTTTCGGGGTTACTTTTACAAAGGAAATGCTGCCAAAATTATATTAAGGATAATTAAATTTTACAAAGAACTTCATTGAGCTATTAAGGTTTCCTAAATGTTTTAATTGAATGTTTTCAACACTCACTGTTTTAAATGGTTTTGATTTCTGGGTTCGGCTTACTTAGTCGCGTTACGCCTGTAAACGTCGCGTGGTTAAGTGCCGGTCACGGGTCGAAATATTCGGGTCATGACAAAGTTGGTATCAGAGCGTAGGTTTTACCTTTCGGAGTGTAGGATGACCTGGTATGATGGAGTAGGTAGCTGAAGCAGAGTGACGTAGCGTGCGTATGTTCCGCGGCATACTCACGACACGGTACTCCGCCAAAGCGACCTTAGGATTTATTGATTTAAATTCCTTCTTGAGTATATACATTCTTGCGATTCGATTTCTGCATCCTTATCGAATCCTATTTTCCTTTCAACCATATGCCGCCAAAGACTACGATGGCGCAGAGAGCGGCCGCGAGGGCCGAGATTCGAGTTCATTCGTCTGAGACGAGGACTGATCCGGACAGTACACCGGTTGTACCCGAGCAGGGTGTTCCTCCCGTGACAGATCAGATCGCCACGCTAGGGGCTGGTATGCAGGAGATGCACCACACGGTGGGATCCAGCATGCAGGAGATGCGCCAGATGATAGGATTGCTAGTTGAGATGCTTCGAGCGCAGCGACCAGAAGTAGCTCGACCCGTTACAGAGACCGCGATGGTACCTACCGCACAGCCAGTTGCCCCTGCAGCTACGGAGGTGATTACAGTATCGCTATCAGAGTTCATGAGGCTGAAGCCTCCGGTCTTCACAGGCACCGATGCAGCCGAGGACCCACAGTCCTTCATTGATAGGATGGCTCGGATATGTCATTCCCTTAGATGCACAGATGCGAGATGGGTTGAGTTCGCGAGCTTTCGCCTGGAAGGTCTTGCGCAGAAATGGTGTGAATCAATCGAGAAGGGCAGAGCAGCAGGTCTTCCTCTTATGACCTGGACAGAGTTCGTGGCGCTATTCCTTGCCCGCTTTCTCCCACTGAGTGTCAGAGATGCTAGAGCACGCAGGTTCGAGTCCTTACGCCAGACTCCGGAGATGTCAGTGGTAGAGTATGATGTGCTGTTCACAGAGCTATCTATCTATGCCCCGTATCTAGTGGCTACAGAGGAGTTGCGAGTTAAGAGATTTGTTCGAGGCTTGCTTACACCACTGTTCCTTGCGATCAGCGCGCAGCACTACGAGACATATGCAGCAGCGGTAGATGCAGCTCTATTAGTCGAGGAGCACCTTGCTGAGACTTCGGTAGTTCCAGAGCCGAAGAGAGTTCGTACTGGTATAGCAGCACAGAGACAGACATTCAGACGCCACGACAGGTATCGTTCAGGTACGAGGAGTGGCAGAGATTCGGGACGAGGCCAGATGTTTAGTTCGTATCCACGGGAGAGTCAGCAGTCGTCATGAGGTTGCTATAGATGCGGCAGTTTACTTCACCTCATCAGAGATTGTCCTGAGATACACCGGAGGGAGACAGTAGCACCGCACGTCACCTTACCACCTTCACCACCCCAGAGGGCGTTGCCTGTTGTTCCTAGTGTTACTCCGTATCAGACTCATACACAGAGAGGTCGTAGGCGTGGAGGAGTTGCTCAGAGAGGACGGGATGACTGAGGCAGAGGACAGTCAGTCACAGGTGGAGGGCATGCATGAGTTTTCGCTTTGACGCATCAGGACGCGCAGGCGTCCAATGCGGTGGTCTCAGGTATCCTTCCAGTATGTTCTGTTGATACACACGTATTGTTCCATCCCGGATCCACACACTCGTACGTATCTACACACTTTGTGCCGAGTTTGGGTAGAGAGTCCGGTTTGCTTGATCAGCCGCTTGTTGTGACCACTCCTGTAGGAGAGTCGTTTATTGCTAGGCACGTGTTCCGATCCTGTACCATCTGTATTGGCGAGAGAGAGTTGCTTGTCGATTTGATCCTTCTTGAGATGTTGGACTTCGGCGTTCTTTTGGGCATGGATTGGTTAGCCACGTGCTATGCTTCTGTGGACTGCCGTGAGAAGACAGTTAGATTTTGTTTTCCCGGCGAGTCGGTTTTTATTGTGTTGGGGGACCGTGGTGCCTCCCCACACTGTGTGATTTCTTCTTTTCGCGCTGGACAGCTTTTGAGGAAGGGATGTCAGGGATTTCTCGCCTATGTTTGTGATACTAGAGCTACAGAGGTTCATCTGGATCAGGTTCCGGTTGTTACAGAGTTCCCTGATGTGTTCCCTGACGAGCTTCCTAGGCTACCGCCCGAGCACGACATTTCTTTCTGTACTGATTTGGTTCCTAGCACGGGGCCTATTTCCATACCGCCTTATCGGATGGCCCCGGCGGAACTTAGAGAATTGAAGGGCCAGTTGCAAGATTTGCTGGATAAGGGACTTATTCGACCCAGTGTTTCTCCTTGGGGTGCTCCAGTCCTGTTTGTCAAGAAAAAGGACGGTAGTTTGCGTCTGTGTATCGACTACCGCCAGCTGAACAGGGTGACAGTGCGGAATAGGTATCTTTTGCCACGTATCGACGATTTGTTCAACCAGCTTCAGGGGGCAGGATACTTTTCGAGGATCGATTTGCGATCAGGCTATCATCAGCTGCGGATTCGACAGGAGGACATTCCTAGGACAGCTTTCCGCACGCGCTACGGCCATTACGAGTTTTTGGTGATGTCGTTCGGACTCACCAATGCGCCAGCAGCATTCATGGATTTGATGAACCGTATTTTCCGACCGTATCTTGATCTGTTCATCATTGTATTCATTGACGATATTCTGGTGTATTCTCGGAGTAGAGAGGAGCACGGGTAGCACCTGCGGATTACACTGCAGACCTTGAGAGAGCATCAGCTTTTCGCCAAGTTCTCCAAATGTGCTTTCTGGCTGGACAACGTAGACTTCTTAGGGCACGTGATTTCATGAGACAGTATATGTGTAGACCCGAGGAAGATCGAGGCCGTTCGGAGTTGGCCCAGACCCACATCAGTTAAGGAGATTCGCAGCTTTTTAGGGCCGGCCGGCTACTACAGGCGATTTGTGCAGGATTTCTCTCGTATTGCTACACCTTTGACCGGGTTGACCCGGAAGGGAGTTCCTTTCGTTTGGACAGAGGAGTGTGAGCACAGTTTTCAGCAGTTACGGGCTCTACTGACTACGGCGCCAGTATTATCATTGCCTTCAGGGTCAGGTGGATTTGTGGTATATTGTGATGCTTCTCTAGTGGGGCTAGGGTGTGTTTTGATGCAGCATGACAGGGTGATCGTGTATGCTTCACGGCAATTGAAGAAACATGAACAGAACTACCCCACTCACGATTTGGAGATGGCTGCAGTGGTCTTTGCACTTAAGATCTGGCGACATTACCTATATGGCGAGTCGTGCCAGATATTCACTGATCACAAAAGCTTAAAGTATATATTCCAGCAGCGAGACCTGAACCTTAGACAGCACCGATGGATGGAGTTAGTGAAGGACTACGACTGCGAGATCTTGTATCACCCGGGCAAGGCTAATGTAGTGGCGGATGCTTTGAGTAGGAGGCCCGGAGGTAGTCTATGTCGTTTGAGCGCAGTGCAGAGGCAGTCGTCGGCAGATTGGCAGATTTTATGCGACAGCCGGGTACAGTTTGAGTTTACACCGATCGGAGGACAGATTGTGCATGTTCGTGCACGCCCACAGTTGCTTGACCGTATACATGAGGCACAGCACAGTGATGACCGTTGTTCAGAGATCAGGACGCAGATGGAACATGGCAGATTTTCCGAGTTCGTGATCGATGATCAGGGGATACTACAATTTGGGACCAGATTGTGCGTACCAGATGCTGAGGGACTGCGGCATGAGATTCTCGAGGAGGCACATCGATCGGTGTATAGTGTTCATCCAGGTTCCACCAAGATGTACCACGATTTGAGAGATGTTTACTGGTGGGACGAGATAAAAAGGGACATCGCAGATTTTGTGTCGAGATACCTGACTTGTCAGCAAGTCAAGGCTGAGCATCAGAGGCCTGCGGGAGAGCTAAAGCCGTTGCCCATTCCGGAGTGGAAATGGGAACAGATTTCTATGGACTTTATTGTGGGTCTACCCAGGACTAGTCGAGGGTATGACTCCATCTGGGTGATCGTGGATCGTTTGACGAAAGCGGCTCACTTCCTACCGGTGAAGACGACTTTCGGATTTGCTCAATATGCCCAGATTTATATTGATTCAATATGCCCAGATTTATATTGATGAGATTGTACGACTGCACGGAGTTCCGACATGTATCGTGTTCGACAGAGACGCCCAGTTTACCAGCCGACTATGGCAGAGGTTTCAGGAGGCTTTGGGCACCCGCTTGAGTTTCAGCACAGCATTTCATCCGCAGACCGATGGACAGTCAGAGCGGACTATCCAGACTCTCGAGGACATGCTCAGAGCGTGCGTATTAGACTTCGGAGGTAGCTGGGATCATCATTTGCCCTTAGTAGAGTTCTCCTATAACAACAGCTACCAGCAGACCATTCAGATGGCACCGTTTGAGGCTCTTTATGGGAGGAGATGTGTCACGACCCGAAAGTACGGAACATGACCGACACTTAGGCTACGAAGGTCTCAAGGCGTACGCGCTCTAAGTAAGCCGAGCCCAGAAATCCAAACCAAGAAAAGTAGTGGAGTGAAGGAAAACCATATGTAAACCAACCAGTTTGCAACATAATATACAACGCCTAAAGGCGAGGATCACAACAGAAAAGGGAACTCAATAGCACGAGATCCGCAGAAATATAACGCGCGACTCTAAGGTCGAAAGAATAAACATCACTGGTCTCTATCTCATTTAAGTACATGTTTTGGTTGATGGAACTTCTAGATACAACTGAAATATAATATACAATGTATAATGATGGGTATGATACAAATAACCAACCTACTAGCAAGTCACCTGAAGAAGCTGTGCCCGCAAGCCGTAATGAAACCCGTACGGCAAAACCTGCAAGAAACTGGGGCACAACGGGGGTGAGTTGCTAACTCGTGAATAGAAAACATCTACGAACATACAATCGCATGTATGACACAATCCTAGGTCATACGATCATAATATAATCCTCAAATATATAACCAACATTCTATAACTATGACTAGGGTAACTATCTAACCCAATGTAATCCCATGTACCCGTGTCAATGTCAGTGCCTCAGGTAGCAATGTATCATATGAATGATGTATGAATGCATGAAAAGTATGATCAATGCAATCAAGTCTGTATGTGATCAATGCCCGTATATAGGTGGATCCCTTCCACGTATCACCCAATGACAATAAGCATCATGCAAGTAAGTATGAGGATATAGTCAAAATCATGAAAACACATCATGAAACCTGTGCCCAGCATCGGCACAAAACATAGCCTCAATCTTAATACCTCAATGCCTCTGATAAGTCTCACTATCTAGGGCGCCGTCAATCCAGACCGGCCTCCTACCATCAATTTCAAGACCACGACAGTATCCTCCGGATATCCGACGCGTCGGGTAAAATCACCGGTCGGTAGTGCTCCCCTGCCAGGCTCAACGCCATCTCCTGCGATCTTCTTGCCCCGGGGTACCGCACCGGGCCCACCATGTACCCGCAATTGGCCTCATCCGCCTCCTCGAATCCAGGTTTCACATGTCGCTCTTAGCACCGAGAAAACACATGGTGGACGCACTGAAATATCATATCAGGGGGTAACCGGGTTTTTACAACAATTACATAATCTCTTTGAAATACCCCACGGTTCCCAAATCCAGAAATATCATAGAACAACATATCTCAATGCGCATAATCAGAAAACATGATGTATGTGACATATCAATGAAGTGCAAGTATAACAGTATATCATGCAACATGGAATAATAGTATGCACATACAAGGGTCATATCCTGCAGCAATAATACTACTGTGTAGTGACATGGCAATTACCGATGAAGATGTGTGTGTTAGTTATATGTATGCCCTAGAGGCCATTACTGTACATATGATGTATATTGTAAGTGGATGCTGGGACATATATAGGGAGGAATTTCTTGCTCGACATGATAGTATGCTATCTGGTTACACTTTACCTTAACGTGTATACTGTTTGTCTCTCTGTTACATATTGGTGAAGCCCTTAGGATGTGTACTTGACTACCTGGACTATGATACGGATCATACTAGTGGGGACATGGTAGTCCATAAGTACATCCTTCAAGGTCCCTAGTCGTGGGTGTATCGAGACGGGGTATCGATATACCAGAGTAGACTAGCGTATACCTTCTCGACCCATACAGATGGGCGATGGATGATCCACATATCCATTGGTGTTTGACATCGGAGATGATATACGGGTGCTCAGTAGAGACTGGGTACACTGGACGGACTCGCCGAGAACTCCCAGATGGTATTATACCTCACGTCAGATGGCAGTTCTCTGGTGACACTGGTATAGGTTAGTCTGTAGACACGAGATCGTCATAGAGTCTTGTGTGATTCCCACTGTGCTTTGATTTCCACCTTACCACGTCCAAGAGGGCGTGCAAAACGGGGCTTTTGGGTACAGTCCCGAATCACATGGAGGCAATGAGCGATAGGAGGGGATTCGTCTCTCCCGGTATAGGGAGTTGATGTTGCGCTGTGTTCGATTGGCTATAACCGGAAATCGCCCTGGCCAGGGTTGCTGAGATTTACTGGTAAGTGTTACCAGTAGTTTCTCGAACCTGTTATAGACCTCATATCGACACGACTTATCGAGCTATTGGGGTCTGACGTTAACCACCCCTAGGCAAGATATGCGACATATCAGACGAACAGACCGGACTGTACGGTAAGTGTTACTGATTGGATTCACTGGAGTGTGAGCGGGCCTTGCTCGTCGATCTTCTGATCGCTTCAATACCAGGGTGGCCGTTACGTTTAGCAGACCGCTTGCGGCTTGTGGGTGTTTGATATGATCATCACCTGCTGCCGGCGTATTGACGAGTCTTTAGAGTCCTACACAGAGGTTTCCTGGCTCAAGCAAAACGAAATAGGAGCGCATATGAGATATGTGCGGGACCGAGAATGATACCAGTATGTGATACTGTATTCGATTCTCGCGATTTGTGACATTGATCGGTTATATGCGATATAGCCGGGTTATCGGGATCAAGTGTTGATTCGATAAGTTGTTACTGTTGATATTAGTCGGTTATATGCGATATGACCGGATCATTAAATCAAGTGTTGATTTAATGATTTAATGCATAATTATATATTTGATATATTACTTTGCATTAACTAGTATCGGTTCACTTAAGATGGATTTTCTCACTCGGATGTGCGCATTGTATATGCGATATATTTTTGTGCACTTGATTGTATCATGTTTGATGATGCATGCAAAATTGGTTAGTGTAAAGAATTAAACCTAGGTTAAGTAAATGGTTAAGGTTTCTATTTATTTGTCCATTCATTTATCTTTGTATTTTGGATTAAAATGAAATGACAAAAGAAAACAAAATGGTTTCATTCTTTCTTTCTTTCTTTCATGAAGCTTGATGAAGCTTCATGAAGCTTTGACCATATGACCATTTTGTCTTCAAGCTTAACCCTAACCATTCTTTTAACCTTAGTCATTTCTCTACACCTAACTATAGTTAATGTTATGACAAGTATTCTTTTCTTTTCTATTCTAATTAACTTATCATAATATTATCTTCTTCTTCTTCATCTTCTACTTGAAGAAAAAGCTTGCCTCATCAATGGTGATTGATGAAATGAGTGAGAAATCCAATTCTAAAGTCTACCCACTTCCTATTTCTTCATCCTCTACCTCTTGCCAAGTAGTAGAGTGTGTTTTCTTCACAAGTTTCTTGACTTGGTGAAGTTGGAGCTTGATCTAGTGATGCCCTCGACGTAGATCATCTCGGCACCAAGCCGACGACCTTGCCCGCCCATTTCTCCGATGAAGCCGACGCTAGAGCCCGGGATTCCATTTGGACAGCGAGGAGAGTTCATTGCGGAGCTATGGAGGTGGAGGACCGGATCTACAAAGGTTGTATTTCCGTTCTTTTAGTAAAGTAGTTTACTAGTTGCATCTTTCGCCTAAACTTCTAGCCAACGATCCGTAGTCTAGGGTTTCTCGGCACCGTAAATTTTGAAATTGGCATGGTTGATGCCTTGTGAGACCTATAGTGTGTGCCTAGGAACCCTACAGTGTGTGAACTGGCAAGTAGTGTACGTGGTACATACGCATCATCGGTAATGGTGTTGGTGTCCTAACAGCATAATGTC